>OY757912.1:106571526-106635291 GCA_963585895.1 Sepioteuthis lessoniana
GCTACACACTGCAACGGCCCAGGCGCTCGTCTTCTTACAAAATATTAATGTACATACAAAAGTTACATCACTTTTGAAATACATCCTCTCCTGATGCTGGCCTAAAGTTGGGCAGAAAGTACTTGGGGTATAAGCAATTATGGAAAATACATCAATCAATTCCCGCCGAATACAATAAAATCAATACGGCAATATGAAGGGATCAACAGGAAAATATGAACACAGAAAATGTCTATTATGTTCAATGAAATTTGTATTATTCAAGAAATGCTGCCAAAATATACATGATCCTGCAGCCCATAAATATAAGAGCACTTTGGAATACAGACGTGATCTCGTGATAAGGCAAATTACACTCTGTAAGAATTAAATCGATATATATATATATATATATATATATATATATATATATATATATATACATGGTGCGGAAGCAAAATTAGAAATATGCCAGTATAATAATAAACGACTATATGATAAAACATGATTAATTTTAATTTAAAAAAAAAACAACAAAATAAGAAGATAGACTCATAGCAGTTATTTTAACTTAATAAGGGCGCCTTTTTTTTTTTTCGATTATTAAAGCAACACGCCTTCGAAACGATTTGCATGCCTTCAGAATACATTTTTCAAACATTTTATTCCATTCCTCCTCTTAAGCGAACCAATTTTTGTATGGGAAGTTGTATTTGTGTTGTTGTCATAAACACCTCTTATAGTGTAATCAAGGAGATTAAGGTTGATGGAGGCCATAAAGAAATTCTAATTATTTCTGAAATTCTTTTTGGCTTGGTTTCGACGTTAAACAAATCATAAAAATTCTTTGTCGTTTCTCTTCTTGTTCCCTCGTATTGGACTGAATTTTTATGAAAATGTGCTTAAATAAAAGTGCTAATTAAAAACATTTAAATTTATCGCAGTTTTTCTTTTTTCCCCAAAATTGGACTAATCAGACTTTTTTTTTTTTTAATTATTCCATATTTGGGTTTCACAACATATATATATATATATATATATATATATGTATATATATATATATATATATGTGTTGTGAAACCCAAATATGGAATAATATATATATATATATATATATATATATATATATATATATATATATATATAACAGTCGTTTCGAAAGTATGTAATAAATCAAAATGTGGTTAAAAGCAGCTCAGCAGAGCAAGATAAAGACTTAAAACAACTTATTTAAGAGCTTTGTTTGCTTTTTGTATTTTGTTTTTTTTTTTTTGTTTTTATTTTGTGTGTGTGTGTGTGTGTGTGTGTGTGTGTGTGTGTGTGTGTGTGTGTGTGTGTGTGTGTGTGTGTGTGTGTGTGTGTGCCTGTATGTCTGCTTTTCTTTTACTTTAATACTAGTTTCTTATGTTTTATATAAGATAGAAAACACAATCATCTGATGAAGCATTTTGGGGGAGAAATGGAATTCAAGATGAATTGTATCATTATATATTATATCATTATATATCTATTTGAGATTATGTTTAAAATAGTCGTGAACTACGTTAATACATAATTTCTTAAAGAATTTAGTTGTGAAGTGTCCACATGTTTCAAATGATTATAAAAATGCAAAATTACCCAAAATAGAATTGATATTCCCCAAAACCAGTAAATCAAATAACCAACCAATAAAAATATTCGTGCAATCATCGATGATTAGCATACGCTGATTGTGATCCCTGCTGGAGAATAAATCTCACTTCCCCAAAAAGGGTTGTCTAGCTATGATACTAAACTACATCTGGTGGGAGGTGCCCGTGGTGTAATGGTTATCGTCGTAGGAAATGGACACGGCGACACGAGTTCAAATCCTGAACGAGACTGATTGCATTTTACATAGCACTAATACCCTTAGGAAAGGTATGAATCCAATAATTCTCCCTCCAGCTATGGGTAAATAGTAGGGCAAACTAGGTTCTTCAGCCTCGGTGAGACAACTTGTCTCGGAGAAGGAAAACTCCGCTTAAAAAGTGATTTTGTGTCATATCCTGCCCGAGCGGAGAGGTTGGTAAATATGTACATCTGGTGGTGAGGCTCCATTTCTTGATACCTGAGGATTGTTGAGTATCCCTTTATTGCCTTTAATCTAAGATCTATTATGATCTGGAGAGGTAGTACCTGTTAAAGTTCCATCATTGTGTGGAATAAGTTGGCCGGCCATAGTAGAGGGCGACCAGAAGGCATACTAGAGCAGGCAGCTACTCCTTTCTCTGGATTGCTCCACTTACCCTTGACTTGTACATTATAAGATTGAGTGTTAAGCCAGCCGTAATCAAGTACCATTTTGGAGTCTTTGGTACGAATCGACCTGGGATTAAACTCCAGGCTCCCCAATGTTTAAAAGTCAATCGTATTCGATAGTAACAATTGCACAAAAACCTAATATGAGCTTAGAACGAATTAGATTTCCAAATCTTTTGGCGTAAAACAACCCAAGATGAGTTGATGTGCCTTTAAAATTGATTACTCAATCAAACAGAAAAATTATCGAAGTTTTATTTTCAATAGGTTTTATTTAGCGATGATTATCCCCTCCCAACATAAAACGCGTCAGTTTTGACAGGGATACATGTTTCCAGCGACAGTCATGTAATCCAGTGAGGAACGAATTCATATTTATTGCAAATGACTTCCGAGACGATCATATTTACCAGTGCTTTATGCAAGATGACAAAGTCATTTTTTTAACTTTTTTTCCAGGCTGACATCAATCAAAAATATCTCGACACTCTATCTCATCATGTTGAACAGCCGACGGGTGAACCAGATAATTAAAAGTGAACCTATTCATCCGAAACCGTGATAAAAGAGACACGTTTCTCTCTTTTTAGCGGCATCTTCTCAGCCACTGACAATTTATATTACATAAGGCGCAAAGAAGCAAATGTCTCTGTTCCTTATCAAATACATAAAACTAAAATTTCGCTCTTTTTTTCTTCCTTTCCATCTTATCATTCTTTTTTTTTTATTGATAGAACTTGTTATGGCTTCAAGGACACTCGATGCAAGCGCGCGTAAAAATTTACCAATCGATTATCATCGATCTTTATCGAACATAAATGTAAATTGTAGAGAAAAAAAGTTTTACTGAAACACTTGAACGATGCCAATAAAATGCATATATTAGCCTCTTTTCAACTTATCACAGCTGCTTATACTAATATACAAATATATATATATATATACATATATATATATATATATATATATATATATATATATAGGAATATAATCACACACACGTACGAGGTGTTATCAGAAAGTATCAAAAGAATGTTATCAAAAATTTACAATTTAAATTAAGTTCCTATTTAACCAACCACTGAAAGGGTGTGACACGAGGTTGATTTTCAAGCGGAGTATACCTGGTTTGAATTTAGAGTTTTCCTTCTCTTTGACTGGTTGCCCTATAAAAGCAAAAGATCCCAGTCTCTATGAAATAATTCCTATTCCCTCAGTCAGACATGTGTGAAATGCAGGCGGATTGCTCTTTTGCCTCAGTAGGGCACAAATCTTGGAGAAGGAAAATTGATTCCGGCCTGCTTTAATATAAGGCTATGGGTAAATACTAGGGCAGATTAGGTTCTTCAGCCTTGGTGAGACAACTAATCTAGGAGAAGGAAAACCTGTTAGACTTCGCTTAAAAATTGACCTTGTGTCATATCCTGCCAGAGCGGAGGGGTTGGTAAATATGGAATATACTCAAAACTGTTTTTGCGTCGCATCCTGCCTATAGCAGAGGGGTTAGATAGATATTGTGTAAGTATTGTGTTTTTTTGAAAACAAGGTATAACAACGCATTTCAAACTTCCAATATTTTGAACGCAACTGGAAATTCACTGATAAAAGAGTACCTTCATCAGTCTATCCAAGTTAGACGAACCGGACAGGCAGGACACTGCTGGAGAAGCAGGGACGAACTCATAAGTGATGTACCCCTATGGACCCCCAAATATAACCGAGCAAAAGCAGGACGGCCAGCTCGAACATACATACAGCAGCTCCTTATTTCGATAGCGAAAGAATGCAATTCATAATTAAATCTAGGATTTCACGTCTTTAAAAGAGAGGAACTAAAAGTGCATATTCAATATTTCATGTTAAGGGAGTTTGAGAATAGCAAAAACGTTACAGAATGAAAAAAAATTAGTAGGATTTATGGATACAGGGTCATTTTTGACAGTCTAGTCCGAAACTGATTTTTAAAGTTTCCTTCTGATTATGTTTGTTTTTTTTATTTAATGGCATATCAACCTTTATATGTTATTTACTGCCAAAGCTATCCTTCTAGAATAACAGCAGTGATACTATTTAACCCATAGCAGGAAGGATAAGGGAGTACATAAAGTCCTGGGGGCAACACCCCACAAAGCACTAACAATACGGCCACCTGCCTAACATCGCGAAAATTATCCAATATGACGAACCAGACATGTAGGACACTGCTGGAGAAGCAGGGACGAGCTCATATGTGATGTACTCCTATGGACCCCCACATATGGCCGAGCAAAAGCAGGACGGCCAGCTCGAACATACATACAGCAGCTCTGTGAGGACACGGGATATAGCCCAGAAGACCGGCCAGAGGCGATGAACGACAGGGAGAAGTGGCGAGAGAAGATCAGGGATATCCGTGCTAGCGGCATGACATGATGATGATGATGATACCTTTCCCAAGGGTATTAGTCCAAAAATGAACTTAATAGCGTGACTGGTGTTCGAACTTGCTTACTACAATTTCGCAGTCCATTGCTTCAACCATTACACCAAGAGGACATTCCTCTCAGTTTCCTTCTGGTGATACGTTAATGGCAAATAAATGTAGACCAGGACGCTCATTAGACCACAATGATTTTAAAAAAATTAGTGGAATGCAATCCGTGCAAAATAAACTCGAAAATTAGCGCTTGACTTCGAAACGTCCCTATCCATAATCTATCGATGCTTGCAAAAGATAGGAAAAGTGAGCAAGTAGGACATTTACATAACTCATATTCCTAGCGAGAAGAATAAGGAAGATCCTATTTCCATGGCGACAAGTCTTCTTTCAAAGCAGAAAAATGACCCTCTTCTTAAGTATATCATTACAGGTAACAAAAAATTGGTCTTTTATGACAATGTTTAACGCAGAAAGCAGTGATTTGACAAGGATGAACCTCTGCAGCCTGCTCAAAAGGCGGAGCTTCGTGGAAGAAAATTTATGTTAGGTGTACGTTGGAATCCACGCCATATTATTCATTTTAAGTTTTTAAATCACAATCAGACACATAATGCAGACAGAATCTTAACAGCCGCAACGTGTGCATGAAAATCTTCTAAGAAAATACCCAGCACTCATCAGAAGGAGAAACGTTGTGCTCCTCATTAATATCGCAAAGCTATATACAACAAAAATCATGCAGAAAAAATGTTGGATTTAGGCTGGACTGTTCTATCTCATCCACTATATTCACAAGACCTTGCCTCAAGGGATTTTCATAAACTGGACATTGGCATGATGGTTAGAGTGTTTACCAATAGCCCGCGAGACCTGGGTTGAGTCATACCAAAGACTCAAAAAATGATACTTGATGCTTCCTTGTTTAACACTCATCAATATAAGTTAGGGATCAAGGGTAAGGTGGAGCAATCCAGGAGTAGTGCCCTCCCCAACACCTTGGTGTAGTAGCTATTGAAAAGGGGACCTTTCTCAAGAAGATAAGGAGAAAATGCTCGTAGAAAACTTGAGTACGAAACCAGCTGAATTTTACTTGAAAGGAATCGACAATCAACCGGTTAAATGACAAGTGTGAATTCAAAATAATGGCGAATATACAATTGGTGAAAATGTATTCATTGTTTACTTATCAATGAATAAATTATAATCAAGTAAAATGGAAATTATTTGTGACTAAAATAATAAACACTGCGTATAGAGTTCGTTCTTTATTTGGTGAACTAAAGTATCAAATCCAATATAGAACAGGTATTTTAAATATCCCATCGTCATTCACTGGTTTGAAAGTTCACTTCACAGATCAATTATTTCTTTGCTTTATACTCATTATACTTAGTAAATAACTAGTGACATGGCTTGCAATTTGAGATTACAAAGCACAGGAACTGTAGCTGATAGTTTTACTTAAGTTAAAACCGGAACAAGGTCTCACTAATGACGTACGTATTTATTTCTATTATATTCTTACTATTTCTATTATATTCTTACTATTTTCTTACATTGTTCTTGATTGATTGATTAATTGATTTTTTATGACATTTTAATTCGTCTAAGTTTATCTTATGCCTAGAATTTAGGACATTGCGTTCATATATATATATTTGTGTAGTCGCTTCTTAAGAGGTTTTGTACTTACGCTAAACTGAATTCTTTGAAATGGAACTGTTTTTGATATTGAAAATGTATTTACACTAAACTGAATTGTGTAATATAGAACTGTTTTGATATTCAACTGTGTGTAAACAAAACTATACTTATACTTAACTGAATTGACTGAATTCGAATTGTTTGAATAAACTGAATAGCTTGGAATAGAAATATTGACAATTAAACTAAATACTCATGCTAAACTGATTTGTTTGAAATAGAACTGCATATTTGTATAAAATGGATTTAGCGTTAAATAGCCAACAAAGTTTGTTGTGCCAGAAAACCTAAACAAACAGACAAACAACTTATCTAAAGTATTTTTTCCTTCTTTTTTTACACACGAATACGAATATTTTTGAAACATATATTCGACCTGTAGATAGGGACCTAAAAGTTTCTACCACTCCGGGTCAGAGTGAACCTTGGAGCAATGGCAGTGACGGGGTACTGCAAGCTTTCCAGATCACCGGAAGTGGAACATCAGCACCAGGTGAAATTTAATGTTCTATGCTTTTGCCACGGATCGAACGCGTATTTCCAACTGATTATCGCATCGTAAGTGTTTGTGAGGGAGTTAGTGGTTTTCATCTTGTTCGTTTTTTCATAGCACTTTAGTTTCTAATAGTTGATGAGGGTTTGCACAGTGCAAATCCTGAGCGACCCCTCTCCCGATATTTCTTCTTCTTCTTCTTCTTCTTCTTCTTCTTCTTCTTCTTCTTCTTCTTCTTCTTCTTCTTCTTCTTCTTCAACCCTCACATAATATCACATTCTTCTTCTTGTTTGTTTCTTTCTTTCTATCTTTCTTCAATCCACGCATATCACTTTCTTCTTCTTCTTCTTCTTCTTCTTCTTCTTCTTCTTCTTCAACCCTCACATAATATCACCGACTTCTTTCTTTCTTTCTTTCTTTCTTTCTTTCTTTCTTCAACCCTCACATAATATCACTTTCTTCTTGTTCTTTCTTTCTTTCTTTCTTTCTTCAAAAGTCTTACTTGGTCATTTTCTTCCTATTTAGTTCTTAATCTCTTGCCTTTTTTAATTCTTTCTTTTTCCTTTTCATTCATGTTTTGTTCTTTTCTTTTTCATCATTTCTTTTCTTCTTCTCTTTTTTCCCCAATTTTATTTAAGTCCATTTTGTTCTTCGATATTCTAACTTTCTTTCTATCTATTTTAACTCCTCTCTCTCTCTCCCTCTCTCTCTCTCTCTCTCTCTCTCTCTCTCTCTCTAAACACTTTCTAGAAAATAGATTCTTTATCTTTCTAAAGAACATGTCCGCATCTTTATTTTGGAACCATATCAAAGAATTGGAATACTCTTTGCGACGTAAGATCAACAAAGTGCCTGTCTTCGATTCTTTTCTCTGACCATTTCCATGATGAAATCATTGCCATTTCGTAGCGAAATCACGCAAAGAATTTGCTCACCCGGCCAATTCTTTAACAGAGCTCAGTCAAAATAATCCACGCTCCGTGCTGTCAAAAGAACGTTGAAATCCAGATTCACATATTTTCTTTTACTCGAAACAAAAACGAAATTGGATAAATTTAGCATCTTTTCTTTCGTTACGTTGCTTGATTTGTGATTATTCAGGAAATGGGATATGCCTTGTTTGTGTGTCCGGAAGATGATGAAAATAACATGCCATGTTTGTGTGTCCCGAAGATAATATGCCGTGTTTTTAGTATCCAGAAAATGATGACACGTCATGTTTGTGTGTCCGAGAGATGGTCACATGCCTTTTTTATGGGTTTTGAGATATGGTGATAGGCAATGTCTGTAAGTCAGTGAGATGATGATATGTCGTGTTTTTGTATCCAGAGAATGGTGATATGTCATGTTTGAGTGTCTGGGAGATCATGATATGCTGTGTTTGTGTGTCCATTGATTCCCATGAGATGAAGACATAATGCTGTCTGCGATATGCAGGCAGACTCTGGTCTTCATGTGTTACTGTTGCAACTCATGATTTGAGTGTCCTGCAGATAGAAGCTTCAGATGATCTATGTGTGCATTAAAGTTAGAGTGAAAACTTTGTTTGAGAGTGTCCAGCAAATTGAAGCACAAGGTCAACTACCTATCTCCTGGGGAGATTATCCAAGTGACTGAGATATTCAGTGATATATAAGTGTTTTGGAAATAGAGAAAAGTTGCGATTTTAATGTGGCCAGAAGGTGGAAGCATTAGGGGCTAAATATTTTTTTGATTTATTTTTCTATTAAGATTCATTCTAGAAATGTCCGAATTGGTGACACCTCAGTAAGATTTACAAGAATATAGTAATGACGTGATATATGAAGAGGAAGAATAATTGGAGAGTGAAGATAAGTGAAAATGAGAATATAAGAAAGAGAGAGAGAGAGAGAGAGAGAGAGAGTTAAAATATCTGAGTGCTTATGAGTATGTTTACTGTTGAGTCTGCACACACACACACACACACACGCACGCACGCACACAGACAAACACACACACACACACACACACACATATATATATATATATAGAGAGAGAGAGAGAGACATACTAAACGTAGCTGTTTCCATCGTAAGAAATAAAATTGACGACAAGAATTCAAATCGTAGAAGAGATTGTGTGTATTTCACTCTTTATTATTATTATCAGCTGTTGTATGAATAAATATTTACAATATATTACATATTTATTCTACATGTATTATTATCGTGACACAAATTGATCACCTGTTACGTGCTGCTCATGTTGGATAATTAGAAATATATATATATATATATATATACATATATATAGAGAGAGAGAGGGAGTGAGAGAGAGAGAGTGTGTGTGTGCGTGTGTGTGTGTGTGTGTGGGAAGAGGAGGAGAGAGAAAGAAAGAGATATGATTTTTGTAACTACGTTGTACTTAGTCTGACACAAGGTCACAAATTGATCAGTATTGATGCTCTTCAGCGGTCGGTCCTCTAAATCTTTATGTAATTCTAAAGTTCTTTGCCTACGGTTGTTCGAGTTAAAACGAAATTTCTTAGGTCCCTTTACTTTCTGCTTTTGGACATTAACATCATATTAACACAGTGCACGGCATTAAATAATTCAAAGTGTTGCGGCCTTAAGTATATATATATGTGTGTGTGTGTGTGTGTCTGCGTGTGTGTGTGTGCGTGTGTGTGTACAAGACTATCAAAAGAGTTATGCCCAAATCGAAATGTTTGTTTTTCTTTAAAATGACTGTCAGTAACGTCTGATATCATTTTATTTTATTTCATTTTATTTTATTTATCTAACTACATACTTCTCCTGCCCGAAATGTCTCCCATCCCATCGCTCGAAGTCTGACAGAAGAGTTATTTGCAAAAGACTATTAAACGATGAAGAGTTGACAGTCACAGTGAAGATTTGTTGGACTGAATAGCATTGAAAGTCTTCAATAGTCAAGTTGAATATTTTTCATTACGCGCTTCGCTGAGGCTTTCAGTGGAGAGGGCCGCGCTATTAACGGCTCTCCAAATCAAAATATAGAAATTAGATATGACATATTCCTACGAGGGCATCGGTATGTTTCTCTGTGTATATAATACTGATTATATCTGTCTGCCAGTAAATAATAATGGACGGACTGAGATAGATTGAGAGATCGATAGATAGATAGTTAGATAGATCGATGCTTGCTACGAAAAACATTTATATATATTTATATAACGACAGAACCGAATAAAGAACAGCTCATTCGGTTCCTCTTTGTGATAATCCAATTACCAGGAATTTTCTTTGACGTTTCATATACATATATATAGACAGAGACAGAGACAGACAGAGACAGGGAGATACGGAAAGAGATCTGACGTGAAACTCGGAGTCCTGGGTAGTATTTGATATTGTGGTCGTTTTAATATTTCAAATTTTAAATCGTTTCTGCTTCATAAGAGCATCCAGCACTTTTTAAAAAATATTTTGAACATTCACATGCCCAACAGCCCAACAAAATAAAGAGAGCCTGCCGAATAGTGGACTTTCCTATTCCGGCTGATCACAGGCTAAAAAAGAGATAAGTACTTCCTATATTAGATTTTTCTGGTTTGATTGTGATTCGACTTTTTAAAAAAACGGCCAAAAATATTCTCCAGTAGAATATAATAACAGCTCAATAGTCAGAAAGGTAGAATACCATTATCATCATCATGTTGCACTGCTACCACAGATCTCCCTGACTCTCTCTCTCTCTCTCTCTCTCTCTCTCTCTCTCTCTCTCTCTCTTTCTGGCTACCCGTCTCTATCCTCCATCACTTCCGGCAGGTCTTCACGGCTACATCCTGTATCGACAGAGAACGGTTGTATATAGATTCTATCTGGTAGTTCAACATTTGCTCGACCATGTGCAGGGATCCACTGGAGTACATCACTTATGAGTTCGTCCTTACTTCTCCAGTAGTGTCCCGCATGTCTGGTTCGTCTAATTTGGATAGTTTTCGTGATGGGAGGTAGGTGGCCGTACAGCTGCTGATTTGAAGGCTGTTGCATCCAGGACTTGGTCAATATGGCACGCAGCATTCTTGTATAATTGCCGTCAAGCTTTTTCTCCATACGTTTAATTAGGGTCCATGTAGTGCATCCATATAGCAGTATCGATTCGATTACTGCTTGTAAAAAACTGGGTTTTATTTTAGCAGTTAGGTAGTGAAAAGTAAACATTTATCACTACTCCAAGTTTTGCAATAAGTCGATCTTTAAGTTTGCAATAACACACCTAATTTTTTCATAGTTAAATTATCATACATCTTTACATTTAAATTATTTACCTTTGACCTTTCATATTCAATTTGCTAAATACTCCTCTAAGATCAAGAATTCGTAAAACTCGGAGTTGTGAGAAGCGTGCTAACGTATATATATATATATATATATGAAAACGTGTCCGTGGTGTAATTGTTATCGTCGTAGGAAATGGACACGGTGACACGAGTTCAAACGAGACTGATTGCATTCCGCATAGCACTAATACTCTTGGGAAAGGTATGAATCCAATTATTCTCCCTCCAGCTATGGGTAAATAGTAGGGCAGACTAGGTTCTTCAGCCTTAGTGAGGGCAACTAGTTTAAGAGAAGGAAAACTCTGAATTTAAACCTGTTAAACCCTGCTTAAAAATTGACCTTGTGTCATATCCTGCCCGATCGGAGGGGTTGGTATATATATATATATATATATATATATATATATATATATTACAAGGAACTATCTATGATCCTGGGTTTCATGCAATCAGCAATCGTCGAACAGAGTAATGCTATATAATATACACACACACATATATATATATATATATGATATAATAATATGATAAATGATAATAATATCATCATCATTTATCTCGCAACTTTTCCCTATCGTTTATCGCCTCAGGTAGGTCTTCAGGGCTACATCCCGTATCCTTACAGAGCCGCTGTATGTATGTTCGAGCTGGCCGTCCTGCTTTTGCTCGGCCATATGTGGGGTTCCATTGGAGTACATCACTCATCTCCAGCAGTGTCCCACATATCTGGTTCGTCAAACTTGGATAGTTTTCAAGATGGGAGGTGGGTGGCCGTACAGTTGGTGCTTTGTGGGGTGTTGCCTCCAGGACTTGTTCAATATTGCTCAGAGCATTCTTGTGTAATCACCGTCTTTCTTTTTCTCCAGCCGTTTTGTTAGCATCCACGTAGTGCATCCATATATCAGTATCGACAGGATCGCTGCTTGGAAGAAACTGCGTTTCATTTTATCGGTCAGGTCTGTCTTCCATATGATTGATAGCTGTCCATGCCTTCATTAGCCGCGTGTCGATGTCTTTTTTGGTTGATGAGACATTGCTTCCTAGGTAAGTGAACTTGTCTACTAGTTTTAGAGAGGTTCCGTATAGTGTGGAAATATCACCTGTTTGATTAAAGCACATGTATTCTTGTTTTGTGTGCATTGACATGGAGGCCAATGTGTGCTGCGGCTTGTTCCAGACTTGGTTGGGTGTATTTGCCAGAATCGCTATGTCATCGGCGTAGTCGGCGTCGGTAATTGTTTTTGCGGGGTACCTTCTGCTTCTTTTCTTTGTCAGCTCGAAGCCATTTTCTTTGATTTTATCAATCAATGTTCTAAGCACGTAGTCTAGACAGATGATAAAGAGGTATGGAGATAGCGTGTCCCCTTGTAGTACTCCTGCTACAATGTGGAATTATTCTGTGTCTCCATCCGGTGAACGTACTTTCACTTTGGTGTTTCTATAGAGAATTGTTATTGCTGTGACGGTCTCTTTGGTAGGCCGTATGCAAGTAGGATTTGTTCCATTTTCCCTCTGTGAATGGAATCGAAAGCCTATGTAAAGTCGACAAATAGTAATGTTGCCTGTAGGTTTTTTGCCCGTACGCCTTCAAGGATTCTACGGATGGTCAATATTTGTGAGGTCGTGGATCTATTCCTTCGAAAGCCATTTTGGTTTTTCCTAAGAATGTTGTCGATTTTGGGTTCTATGCGGTTTCGTAGTAGGGCATTGCAAATTTTGGCTGCTATGGATGTAAATGTTATACCTCGGTAGTTCTTGGCTAATCTAAGGTCACCCTTTTTAGGGAAAGGGAGGATGCATCCCTTCATCCATCTGTCTATCGGATTTTGATTATAGACTGCGTTGCAGCGTCAGAGCAGTAAGTCGTCGAATTGTCTGGTCTTCCATACTTCAGGGGGAATCTCGTCAAACCCAGCGGCTTTCCTATTTTTAATTTTTCTAAAAACCGAGTCGAGTTATTCTTGAGTGAATGGTTCTAGTTTAATGTCCAATTGCTTACTAATAATTCTGGTGATTGGTTCATGTGTAACTTTCGGTGGGTTTCCTATAATAATATAGTACATGATAATATAATATAATATATGGTCACAGACAGTATCAAGTGATATATATATATGTATGTGTGTGTGTGTAAATGCTCTATCATTGAGCACTGTTCAACATTACTGCAACATTTGGTCCTCTATTAACTCACCAAGTGAATTAGTAAGAGCCCTAAACTTCTTATATATATACATAGACGAGGGTGAGCTAAAAGGTTCATAGGTTTAAAAGTTCATATGATGACGTAATAATTGCTTTTACGGACTCATTTGACTGCAATATTTGACGGAGGAAGCGTGTGAACTGTAACGTAGACTAAATTGAAATATGAACTGCATTTTGCAACTTTTGATGAGAGCATCTTGGTCAGCCTGTGAACTTTTCAACCGTCCATTGTTCAAAAGATTCTAAGCCTAACCTGAAAAGAAGAGCTCAGCTGAACATTTTTGTGCTGACAATAAACTACTTCATATAAAAAACTAGAAAAACTAATTCAGATTTTTCTCGATTTATAAGAAATAATGTATTGCCGCAACAAAAATGTTCAGCCATACTATTCATTCCAAGTAAGGATTAGAACTTTTTGAATGACCTTTATCTATCTATCTATCTCTCTCTATCTCTCTCTCTCTCTATATATATATATATATATATATATATATATATATAAAGGAGTCGCCTCTCTTTTGGTATGTTCGTGTCTTCTTATAACTCAGAAAAGAAATGTCATTGGGCATTAAAATCACGTATAAACTTTAATATGTTTATAATAAGGAAAAGTCGAAAATTTAGTTCTTGGGTTTTACTGATGAAATGATACAATTTGATAATTAGAAATAAATTGATTTGTGGAACTCTTCACAGTTCTTCATAAATACGTACAAAAAGTGTATCTGTAGTTCTTCCAAGGACCTGCCCTGTTTAAGTAACACACAGATTCCTTCTAATTTTGAATTTAATGCCTTTTCGAAAATTATTGTTTTGTAATTTAATTTTAATTGTAAAAAGATTCCTTATATTTTTGATAACGTGAAAAAAATCATGGAAGTGTTTCAAAACAAGGAATACTTCTTAAAAAGACTATTTTAAACGTAAAACAAAAAATTGTAATTCGAAAAATTGTACATTTTTAATTCTTAACTTCTTTTTATCATAAGGACACAGTTTTTTTATTGTACCTATCAATAATGTTACATTAGAGGGTAAGAAAAACAAGAAAAACTAAGAGAAAGCGTTGTTTATCGATAATTCAAAAACTGATTTTTTAACGAATACTTATCCTATTTCTTTGAGCAACATTTATTAATTTGTAATATATTAATTGATAATCAGTGCTACTCAAAAACTTGTCGAGGGTGTCCTCGTGGTGTAATGGTTAAAGCGATGGACTGCGGAATCGTAGTAAGCGAGTTCGTACTCCAGTCGCGCTATTACGTTTACTTTCGGGCAAATACCCTTGGGAAAGGTATGAACCCCCTTATCCTCCCAGCTATGGGCTAAAGAGTAACACTACTGTTCTTCTAGGAGAATGGTTTTGGCATTAAATAACCTACAAAGGTTGATATGCCATTAGACAAAGAAACCAAACCAAACCATCAAAAACTTGTACTTTTAAGTATAAAAAGCTATATTTTGAATAAATGCGCAAAATATTCCGCCTGAAAATAAGGATACGTTTTTAATTCTTGGCTTCTTTTTATTGATTTATTTTATTGGGTATAAAGAAAACCAAGTTAACAAATACATTTTTATCATTGTAACTCAACAGGTAATTAAAGACAGAATTTAAATTTTCATATTTTTTCTTAAATCTTTCGAATAATATTATAATAATATTTCAAACCTATCGCGATTTTAAGGTTGCATTTTTTAAAATAATGTTTTAAATATAAACAAGAAATATTCTAAAATAATACAATGTTTTAATGTGGAAATGTAACATATTGACCTTCGACCCAGCCGTCAATCAAGGAACAGGTGCATCCGGTCGAAGATATCAGGGTATAACCATGACTGTGGACGGGTTGAATTGGGTGCAGATGCGACGCTCACAGGAAGCGGGTGAACGCCAACTATGATATAACCTGGTGCGACAGGAAGTTCAGTTAGTTGAGGTCTGTTAGTTGGAGATAAGATGCTGTAGAGAGAATCAGCACCCAGCAGAAGGCTATGAACCCTCAGGACCCCCGGTTGAGCAGCCCAGTAGAACGAGAAAGAAGTGCTGCTAAAGACAAAGGAACTGGGGATCAATATGTGTCAGTCTGTTCAGTCTCCAACTCACTTCTCGCATATAACCCTTTCGCAACCATTTCGAATAAAGTGTGAGAGGTATATTTTTCTAAAGAAGTGTGTTCGTTCGTCATTATTGTTGATTTTGTTTCCGCATGTATATGTGTATAGTTGTATATGTATTACGGCTATACGACAGAAATTCTTGGATTATCTAAGAGTTAAATTTTTAGAGGGAAAATAAAAATTGGAACTCAAAATATGCAACTTTTTAGAAAATTATTTACTGAGAAATTCTTCTATGCACTAATTGTATAACTTGTAAATTTATAGGAGACTAAGAAATAAAATCATTATAACGTTTCTGAATTTGACCAATGAAGGTTTGCTAAATTTTGCAGATTATTTTAGATATAAACTAGAAAAGAACAAAAAAAGTCAAGTCATAAACTAAAAGAATGTTTTTCATTTGAAATCATGGACGAATTCTTTCAACAATTAATTATGACACATTTTAAATACTTTTTCCTCTTATAACCTTTTCTGTTTCACTCACTGGTATTTCTAAAAATGTTTCGTCCGTTCATGGACCCGGTACTTCTGCTAATACCTATATATATATATATATATATATATATATATATATATATATATATATATAGGTATTATTCGGTCCAGTTAAACCAGAGTTGGGAGTAATTCCTTCAGGACAAGAAAATCATTCAAAAAATGAACAATTTAATTTTCCTGGTAGAGAGCTCTTCTTAAGATCTGAAGAAGTCCTGTTATATTTTTCTTCGTGTTTTTGGTTTACATCAGAAACACAAAACAGGATAGAAATAAATCTATAATCCTAAAGTAATAAGTTTTTGTTTTTTTCTAAAAGAAAGTATATATATATGTATATATATATATGATGGGGATTAATATATATATATATATATATATATATATATATGATAAAATGGTATATATATATATATATATATATATATATATATATATATATATGTGATAAAAATCAACGGGTTTAGAATATTTCGTTTTTTATTCAAGGAAGAACTTCTTTAGACTCTGGTGTCTGAAACCCGTTGTAAGTGTTTGATTTATCCACTTTTCGACTGAATTTTATCATCTTGTCAGATTCATCATCATTTCTTCATATATATATATATATATATATATATATAACATTTTCCCCTTGACTGTCTTGCAGGCATACTTTTTTAATTATATTTTCTTGTTTCTAAAATTATACATTTATTGTTTGAAAATCAAATTTATCACGAGATTTTACAGTATAATATAATTTTCTTCGTGTTGGATTAAGATTTATTTTTCCATTTTGTTATGACCCTAAATTTAATTTAATAGGTGCCTAAGTGACAATTTCTCCGACTTGCACTTCGATCTTTTTTTAGGATTCCTGCAATGAGGATATTTAACAACTTGACACATGCCAAAAATGTCACAACGAATGGCAAGCAAAAGTCGTTGACTTTTGTCGAGAGATGTTGGCATAGAATTTTGCTTCCAAAAACAAAACAAAACCAAAAAAAAAAATACCCCAAAAAGCACGAAGAAAAAACTTTAAATCTTGCACTGAAATGTTTCCCTGTCTCACTCAGTTTAGCTTAATATGATTTCTGCACGAGATGTTAACAAGTCAAACGCATTGCGTGGTATGATCTTATTGCGAACTCGGCGACAGTTTCAAACCTAAAGGAGCTTTTTTATTTTTATTTTATCCTTTGAATAAAAGAAAAAAAAGAAATTTAAAAAAATGATAGCTTTTGAATCACCCACAGATATTTCCTCTTTGACAATTTTTTTTTTTTTTTTTGCAGACTTCTCTTCATTTATCTAACTGCTTTTTCTCCTTTATTTGCCTTAAGTCCTGTTGGCTCCTTTTAGCCCTTCTCCCTCGTTCGTGGCTATCAAATCATAGAAACTCATATAAACTGAATTTCGAAAGCAAAAAACAAACAAGATTTTTAGAGAAAATTATCTAATGACGTGTGGCTCTTCCTGCAGTCTGTTTAATGGCTGTTAGGCGATGCTGCATGGAGTCTACGAGGGGTTGAGTTCGTTGCGTGTGTACATCTATTTAGACTCATTCCAGGTCTATCCATGTCTGAATTGAGTTAACTAGGTGTGGCTGTAGAGAATTTAGAGATGTCTGCAAAAGGTCTCATGATAAACTTCTTGAAAGTATATGGGAAAAGTAAACTACTTGCGGTAAATGGTTATATATATATATATATATATATATATATATATATATATATATATATAAAGGTGTGCGTCTGTGTTTGTGTGTCTGTGTGTCTCTGTGTGTGTGAATGCGTGAAAAGTCGTCTTCACATATTTCAAGGCTTAATATTATTCGAACGAGAGGAAGTTAGCAAAATACTTGCGATAGATTGATAGATAGATAGACTGATTTAAGTATTAGTTTAATTTTTTTTTTAATTCTATCATTCTGATGGTGTAAAAAAGATGGTACAATTTGCAAATAAAAATATTACACAATGTGATGTCCGGGAAAATAATTCCATACAAAAAAAGTAAAAACATACGTACTACTTGAAAATAATCAACCAATATCGCAATGCCAAGTCAAAAGAAAAATCACCGACAGAATACCTTAAGTTAAAACGTAAGAGTGCTCAATACACTCAATAGAGCGAAATATAAATGCCTATAGAATCAGAAAAAAATCTCCCTAGGTTTCACCCAAATTGTTCATCAAGATGATTCGGATATAGAAAGAATAAAATTAGCATCTTTACAAATGCTAATTTTATTCCTTCTAGCGGAGTTTTTGTCAATGAAATGTAAATTTGGTTCAATCCTTCTTTGGTCAAAATCGTTCTGATGATCCGGTTAGGTGAAAGAAACCTTGATAGATTTTTTTCTGGCTCTGTATATATGCGATGAAAAAATTCATAAGACAAATAAGAATATTTCTATTCTGTAACTTATTTTTTGATTGTTCTAATCTAGTTTCTGCCTGAGGTAATCGCCAGGTGAAAAGTTGCTTCTTATTGTAAAGTGTCTTTTAGAAATATTTCAATGAAGATAGCAGAAAAACGTAATCCAAATAGGTGAATTTATTATGATGTAAAGTCGACGTTGAACGTTTCGGTATTAGTCACCATCACCAGGACTTGGATATCAGAATAGTTCACATAGTGATGGATGCTTGCTAAGATGACTGGAGCAAATGAAAAAATATAACGAAAAGATACAAAAACATTCACGTAGCGTTCATAATTCAAAAGTCATAAGAACGTGTCTGGCATGTGGAAAAATATCGGAAAATGTTGGATTTACCAAAAGAAACGAGATAAATTCTCCCGTTTATTTAGAGATTCGCGAAGACAAGTAACTTTTCATATATACAGATCGTTCTGAAGTCATCCATGTTAATTGTCGTGTAAGAATGTATTTGGTGTTTGTTTCAATATAGTTTTAAAAGAGCAGATTTACTCTTAGAAAAGCGTCGAAAAATAAACTAGTGACGTAGCATATTCCTTCATTGAATGAAATGATTTTTTTGATCAAATTATCTTAAACTGATCTTTTTATATCTGCTTTCAAAACACATTACTCTGCGTCCCCTATGTGGGTGGTACACGTTATGCCTGGATGGCTATGTTTTTATATAGCCATGACTTTTCGATTTTTATATTAATTTACGTGTTTTTATGTCATCCTAAATCTGCCGATCTTATTTCAAATTAGTTCATTATTGTCCATGTTAATGCCATTTGGGGTCAGCGTTTGAAGACTTTTAATCCCTTCATCTCTGTGTATTTCGAATATTGCCGATTTTTTCTTTCTTTCTGTGAACGTGAACCTTTTATTTAAGTTTGAGCGAAAATCTTGTTCTACAAGGATTATTTTTTTGTAATCCGTGGATTACGTTCTGAGTCCATAGATATTTAATCTAAATAGTTCCATTTATCCAACAAATGGGATCAAACAAGTTCTACCACTCTGGGACGGAGTGGGCCTAGAAGTAATGGCAATGACCGATATACTCAACATCACCATCAGATCATTTTGTAACTTATCCAGGTTATATGCGTGTATGTGTTCGTGTGTACACATATAATTATGCCTGTGTGTGTATGTATGTGAGTGTATGTGTATGTGTGCGTATATATATATGTATGTATGTGTGTGCATTCGTGCATGTTTGTGTGCTGAGATAGATAGATAGATAGATAGATAGATAGATCGTCATCCACAGGCAGACTGTTTCGTTGTATTACAACTCCTCAGTGTGGCTAGACACGTAGGACGCTTGAAGCTGGGATCGAAACCCGCCCAACTTTACGTTAGACTTGGAATCATACTGTTCTGTCAACAAGCGAAGCACATCAGCTCGGGAATTATAAGGGATTAAGCAGTAACTTTCGTTTGTTTACATTTTTTGCCTTACCGGATACCAAAGTGCTCAATTCGTTCGAAAAGCTTTGCATTATGATAGTAGCAGCCATTCATTCCTTCACCAGAGTGCTCAACTCCCGTCGGGGAACGTATGCATGTGTTTGTGATCATATATATAAATATATATATGTGTGTGTGTGTGTGTGCGCGCGTATAACCATAGCGCTGCTAAAATGACACATCATAATAATTGCTGTAAAATTGATTACGTTTTATGTATAAGGACATTTTCTTCGAAAGTTTTGAGATAAATGATTAATTAATTCACCTATTAAAAGTCTCCTGATTTGCATATTTGATTGGAACTAACGAATGTCCACCCTAATGATTTCTTTTCGAAAACCAAAAAACATTTTTTTTTAAACTTTGTTAATTAAATCTATGCATTACTGAAATTCTTACATTGTTCGTATCTATGTAACTGTAACATAGATTAAGTATTCATAAATCTATATTTATGAAGCAAATCCCAGTTCAATTTGCTTCTGAATGATAACGTTGTGGGGTTTGCAATTACCTTGAGCACCATTGTTATAATAGCTATCAAATTTTGCTCGTATCTACCCACCTATGTTTATATATACATCAATGCGTCCCCAAAAAGAATTTTACTTACAACTGCAATAAATATTCATATCTCTCTATCTATGATTATATTTACGACTATGTGTCCCCCGAAAGGTTTTACTGCAGTAAATATTCATATATATATATATATATATATATATATATGTTCTTATCCAAAAGGTTTTAATAATGACTGCAATAATTATTCATATCCATCTATCTATCTATCTATCTATCTATGTTCACATCAACCCGCGTCACACACACACACACACACACACACACATATATATATATATATATATATATATGGGGGGGGCTGTGTGTGGCTGTTTGTGTACTTGTTTTTCCCTAAAGGTTTTGCTTAAAATTGCAGTCAGTATTAAGATCCATCGTAAGTTTTCTTTCTGAATCAAAAGCAAAATCAAATAGTTCATTAAAAGAAATTTCTAAATTTCATTGTTTTCTATGTACCTATGAATATAGCCAACTGAACCCGAACAAAAACGACACACCATAGCAAGATGCTTCAAAGAGCAATTTACTAAAATTCTTTAACTTGGATGATAAAGCAATTTCTCTTTAATATGAAAGTTAATATCAATTTTATATGGTGAACGTTCACGCTAAACCTCATTTTTTAATGCTTCGAAATCTCGATCTAAGGAATTTTACCATGAAATGCTTATTAAACTATTTCCCTCCCTCTTAAACAGAAGATTGACCGTTGTTATAACGAGAACCTAACGTCTAGTATTTAATTAAATGTATCATTATGTCTGTATGTGTGTAATTATAACACAATAAAAACGGTACATTTTAGCAAAATTTTTCTTTGGGAAAATCACTTAAAATTCTCAAATTTAGAGAATAAAGCAATGTCCTGTCCAATGAGCAATTAAATGATGTTTTAGGGCTTGTGTTCGCGCTGAACCTCCCTCGAATTCTTGATCTAAGGGAGATAATGATTAAATACAAATTAGAATCTTTCTTTCCTTCCGAAATAGGATCAATAAAATCATCGATTGCTGGGATAATCATTAAGTATACAGATGTCAAGTTTATTATTTGTTTTGGATGCTTTGTTTTTAACTTTCAGTTTGTACATGTGATAATGCCCGTAGAATACATCGACCGAAATATTATGATAGCATCAAAAGTAGCTAAAATGTGTTAGATAGAGAAAACAGCTTTGGGAATAATGACGACTTTTCTACAAATATTCTTCCAGTTTCTTCTAGGCAGCGGTCGTATCGATACTGCTGTATGGATGCTAACTAAACGGATGGAGAAGAAACTAGACGGCAATTACACAAGAATGCTGCGAGCAATATTGAACAAGTCCTGGCAGCAACACCCAACAAGGCACCAACTATACGGCCACCTGCTTCCCATCATGAAAACTATCCAAGTTTGACGAACCTGATATGTGGGACACTGCTGTAGAAGCAGGGACGAGCTCATAAGTGATGTACTCCTATGGACTGCCACATATGGCCGGGCAAAAGCGGGACGACCAGCTCGAACATACATACAGCAGCTCTGTGATGATACGGTTGTAGCCCTGAAGACCTGGCGGAGGCGATGAACGATAGGGAGAAGTGGCGAGAGAGGGTCAGAGGTATCCGTGCTAGCGGCACGTCATGATGATGATGATGATTATGTCCTCGATACTAATCCCTGTTTTGGAGGCACACTTAGTGTAAAGGTTATCATTATAGTAAATTTAATTGGCGATACGAGTTCAAACCTGGTTGTGTCCTGTTTAAATTTCTTCGGAAAGGCATGAATCTATATCTTCTCTCATCTCTTCTTTGTTTATAACTTTCCCAAGAATATTAGTCTAACAGTGAATGCTAAACATCAGTCATTTGTTCGTACAGTATTGAAGAGTCAAACAGTTCTATTTAACCTATAGATAGGATCCTATTAAGTACTACCACTCCGGGTCATAGTGGAACTGGAAGTAATGCAATGAAGTGATACTCCATATTCGTTGGTTTTGGAAGTCCTTAGCCCCTCTGCAGAGGTTCAGTGGGCTTGTATTAGAATCTAGGAATATTTCAGGGCCATAATAGATCAAAAAGGATACAAAATAATTATTTCAATGATAATCCAGTCGTTATTTTCCCCCATTTTTCCTCTACAATTTCCGCTTTCTTTTCAAGAATTCTCAACCTCCCCAACTCCGCAACACGACCCTTGACGAAACCCCACCTCTTTTTCTCTGTTCTTCCCAATCGTTTTGGTGCAAGGCAAAGGAAGATCCGCTATAGAATTTCCCTGATTGGAGATTGACCTCGAAACAGATGATGCACAAAATGTCCGTCGCTCAAAAACTGATCGATAGGTAATCAAAGACAATAAATGTTTTAACGGCATTTTCCTGAGTTATCTCCCCTTGTCCTGGCACGGCTTTCTCTTATCTTTGGCCGTTGTGATTGGCTATCGTCAATCGATAAATCAATAAATCTGCTCATTGAACAAAAGAGGCCAAATGCTTTTATGAGATATCATTAGACTCGCCTACATCAAATAATCAAACGATGGTGTTTGTTTCTGGTCATTTACCGGCAACAGTAGCTCTTTTACACGTAAGGCGGATTCTCCGTGGCCTAATGGCTAAAGTACCAGACTGAGACATCGTATTAAGCTAGTTCGAATCCCACTCGCGCTAGTACGTTCACTTTCGGACTAACATCCTTAGGAAAGATATGAGTCTCCTTAATTCCTACCAAGTTATGGGTTTAAATAGAACAATAAATGTTTTTCAACAAGGATTGTTTTGGCATTAAATACCCCACGATGAGTGATATATCATTAAACAAAGAAACCGTCTTTTATACTTTGTGCAGCTTTGAATATTACCGATATTTAACTGTATATATCGACAAAATATATTTACGAATCATATATTTCATATTTCTATAAAGATAGTGTTCCATAGCCACAATTAATGCCTTGTGCGAAATGGACATATAATGTTGGTAACATATACACATAATGTTCATAACGTTAGAACATAGGAATCTCGAAATTCGAAAACATGCAACGACTTCTTGTTCAGGTACGAAACCTTTTTATTACTTTTGAGTTGAAGTTTTCGATATAAGGAGAGAGACACCATCTTTTTATGCTGGCTTCTTCATCTGGTTCCTATCTCGTGCGGCACCCACGGCATGCAAATTCGTCTGGCTTCAGCGAGTCCCAAAAGTCGAACCTCCTCGTTCAGCGTCTAGTTTTCAACTCTCTTAACTTTTTCTTCGAAATCCCCCAAATCCTCCGCGCGCTTCCGGTGCGTGACGTCACCCGCACTTTGTCACCCGTTTCATCATCTCAGGCTATTGTGACATCTCTGAGTGGCATGTCCGCTCTGTGCGCGTGCACACGTTACCACCTGCATCAAGGTTGCACCTAACTAACTCGAAAGGTTCTCAGCCTAACTAAACCCAAAGGCATGAACCGAAGCCCCGAAGCCATTATATTACAATATGATTTGGCATTAGATTACCAACAAAGGTTGATATGTCATAAAACTTAAACAAAATTAGCTTAAAATTATAATTTTGTACAAAGGATTATTATTATTATTAATCACTTGAAACTATAAGCAAATAAATAATTATAATTTGAGAGAATAGTCTAAACATAATGATTTAATTTTTTATATTACATAGGATTGCTTGAAGCCATAAAATTGTGTGGGAAAATTATTTTTATTAGATATGAATAATTAGTTCAATATCATCATCATCATCATGTCGCGCCATCAACACGGATATTCATGACCCTTTCTCCCCACCTCTTCCTATCGTCCATTGCTTCCGGTAGGTCTTCGGGGCTACATCCCGTATCGGCACAGAGCTGTTGGATGTAGGTTCGGGCTGGTGGCCTGCGTTTGCTCGTCCATGTGAAGGGGTCCACAGGAGTACATCGCTTATGAGCACGTCCCTACTTCTCCAGCAGTGTCCTGAATGTCTGGTTCGTCTAACTTGGATAGTTCTCGTGATGGGTGATTGGTGGCCGTACAGCTGCTGCTTTGTGGGGTGCTGCCTCCAGGTCTTGTTCAATATTGCTCGCAGCATTCTTGTGTAGTTTCCGTCAAGTGTTTTCTCCATGCGTTTACTTAGCGTCCATGTAGTGCCTCCATATAGCAGCATCGACTTTGCTACTGCTTGGGAAAAACTGCGTTTTATTTTATCGGTCAAGTCTGACTTCCATATGACCGATAGCCTATCGATAGCTGTCCATGCCTTTGCTATTTGTATGTTGATGTCTATTTCGGTTGATGAGACACTGCTTCCTAGGTAAGTGAACTTGTCTACTAGTTTCAGAGAGCAACCGCTTAGTGTGGAGATGTTGCCTGTTTGATTAAAGCACATATATTCCGTCTTGTGTGCATCGACGAGGAGGCCTATGCCTGCAGCTGCTCGTTCCAGACTATATAGCAGTGTTTCGGCTTAGGCGGGTGCATTTGCCAGAAACGCTATGTCGTCGGCGTAGTGGGCGTCGGTAATTGTTTTTTGTGGGATTATGCCGATACACACATAGTAAGGATATTAAATATCACGATTCTGGCAATGGAAGGGCGCTAGCCACTGCATCAGTTCAATATATCTGTGTTCAAAAGAGAACTCTTTAGAAAAACCTACTAAAAATACGTCAATATAAACGTATAATAAATTAATTTTAGGCATAAAATTTCTCCACTTTGGTTGGCATGCCGTTAAAATCAGTCAATCAGAATTTACGTTTTTTTACGTTTTTACGCAGAAAGAAAATATGTGATCAAAAATCTTAAAGAGACGGACTCGTGGGTGAATAACAAAACAATTTTGTTTATCAACCACAGGCAGAGACATGCATCCATTGATCAGGAAAAGAACCGTTTTGATTTAGTTTGCACCAGTCAAATATACGTCCACTCTGTGTCATAGTGGATTCCAAGTCTCTCTTTTTCTATCTCACATGTATCCGTTCTTCCGGTCCCACAAATCCCACAATGCACTGTCCACGGGAGGTAACTCCATTTCTATCTCTCACGGGAGAATAACTGAATCTTTTTTCTTTAAGACTGATCACCAACAGGTTTATTTGGGTTATCACCAACAAGTACATGTCCGTTCGGTTAAATGTGTCTTGGAAAAAAGGAGATCAAATTCTGCATGAAACTCCAGAATAATTGGACAGAAGCACGTAACACAGGAGATCAGAACAAATGCACTTGACCAAGATTTGAAGCAAAGGGGTTTATAAGTACGAATTAACCTTTGATATTTCGATTCCTCAGTCTCATAGACGGATATCACGTAATGCTCTACCCAACAAACTATATGCACTCAGCACCGGTCTATAATAGATGCATCGGGCATCTGCAAAAACACTCTGCTACATAGGGAACCGCCTGCATCTTATATTTGTACGTGGACAAAAATGATTACCAAACATTGTACGTCATGATATTGTTATTTAGAAGTGTTTAAAATAAAATGTAATCCAAATTTTGTATCTTAGCTCTTCGATGAATATTTCTTTCAGCTTGTACCGGCAATTTCACCTTTTCAATCCTAACCTACACATTTCGGTTTAAACGCAATTAGGAAATTTTGACTTGAGTTTATATTCCTTTTACTAAAAAACCTTTCAATAACAATTATTAACGGACATTTTCACGTCTCATTCTAGTAAGCTAGTGGATACTATCTCGCTCGAGGTCTACAACTGGTTTGAATTCAGTGTTTTCTTTCTCATAGACTGGTTGCCATGCCAAGGCTATAGAGCCCAGTCTGTCTAAATTTTACCGATAGCTGGAGGGAGAATAATTGGATTCATACCTTTTCCAAGAGTATTACCGCTATGAGAAATACAAATAGATTCGTTCAGTATTTGACCTCAGTAAGCCGAGTCAACTTCAACGACAATAACCGTTACGCACGAGCGCCTCAAATGTAAGGATAGTATATTACTGTTCATTTGTTTTTGTGAATTTTATGAGCCCAGTTTCAGTGTTTTTGAATAGTACTCAGACGTTTTGATAGCTTATATAATCATGGAAATATATACAAAGCCAAAGTGCCCTTTTTGTTTAATAATGAAATATTGATTAGTTTTTTCGGAAACACTTTAACCGTTTAGTTTTTTTAATTGGTAGACGTATTTATATATTCATTTTATTCTATTTCATTTATTTACATATTTTTTTGGTAAAACTCATTTAATAAGCTTGCTAAATTATATTCGTTATCGTTTGAAAGTCTGTTGGGCACTTCGTAATGGCCTTTAATACTACATCAAGTGACAATTTCATTGCTAAGCAAACGTTTTGTACAATAGATGAGCTCGATAAAAAAATCTACCGCTACTTTCCAAATGTCTGGTGTGACATTAGTTACGAAGACTCTAGCAATAGATATTGATTTTTAAAACCGTTAGCATCGATTTTCGCCGGAACACATGCTGAATGAGAAGATCAAAATATGCTCAACTAAGATAACTTCAATAATTTTGAGCAGAAACGTTATCATACAAAGATTTTGTTCTGGTTATTTTTTTGTTGTTGCTATTTTTTGTTGTTGCTATTTTATTTATTTATCTATTATTTTTATTTATATATTTATTTTATTTCATTTTTTTTTTTTTTGCTATTTCGGTAGATCCGGTTTATTTCTTTATTTTATGGCGTGTCAAATTTTTGGAGTATTAAATGCCAACACCATCCCTGTAGAAGGAAAATAGTGGTACTATTTAACCCATATCTGGTTTCTTTGTTTCAATGGTATATCACTCTTCGTGGGTTATTTCATGCCAAATCCAGATCTAGAGCCTCATCGACAGGTGTAATTTAGTGTCCTAACCGTAAAATAGGGAAGATGCGATCAGCCAGTTTGCCTCTGAGACAGACTAGTATGAAAAAATGTCTGCTTCCTTTTTACCCGTTTTATATCAGTCAGATAATTCTAAGTTACTGCCCGCCCTGCAAGGGCAGATAACTCAGTCACCATCTATACTCTAAATAGGCCACCCCTTTCGTGGGGGGAGGTTTTATCTCTATGCAATGTACTCTCACTGATAAGTTTGGTTTTGTTCATTTATTTTAATGACATATCAAATCTTCGTGGGTTAGATGACGCTAAAGTCATCCTTACAGAAGAACAGTGGTATTATTTATAATTAAGAAGATCAGAGGGATATTAGTCCGAAAGTAAACCTAACAGCCCGACTTGAGTACGAACTCGCGTACGTCGATATATATAGTAGTCCAGCATATAAGCCACCAGGTCACGTGAATTCCCTGCAGATTCGTTTTACAAAGAACCGACTGCCTAACAGGTCAGATTTGACAAAAGGTCATTTTATTGTGACTCATGCACAGCTGTCAAGAAATACTTGATCCTGTCATGCATCAAGCAATGAACTCAGGCTGACAAAATAGGTTTGCCTGGTGGGGGATGGACCTCAGTGACCAGACAATGAATTTTTGGTACGATTAGAATGTATTTTCCCCATCCTTTTGCAACGAGCAGGTGGCGACACAAGGTCAATTTTGAAATGGTGTAGAGCTGGTTGGAATTAAGAGTCCTCTTTCTTCTAGACTTTTTGATTATATCATAAAATCATAATACAAGATAATTTTTTCTGCATAAAGGCATAATAATTGAAACATCACTTTTAAACATTTCCGCGCAAGCAAAAGAGCCAGGTGATTCTGTCAGTAAAAGTGTCTGAAACTACAAAATTTCATTGTAACTTTAAATTCTTATTCAAAATCTTATTGCAACTTTTATACACTTATCTAAAATGTCATAGTAACTTTTATATACTTATCTAAAATGGTAGTTAATATGAGCAAAACTTACTTTGTTTCTTAGACTTTAAATACAATATAAAATATTTCTTTGGGTTTTATTCTAAATATGAAAGAAGACGTCTTTGTTTTGGATTCTGAATACAATATAAAATATTTCCTTGTGTGGTGGATTTTAGATACAATTATAAATGACGAATGAATTTAAAATATTTTGGTAAATTCCTTTTACCCATCAAGTTGGGATCAGAAATAGACAAGATCTGGGCCAATTCCAAAATTGAAAAATCGTTTTATTTTAAGAATATCGATAAATAAACAGTTTCATTATGACGAACACAAAGCGGCCTTTTATTTATGAATATCACAAAGACCTTAGTAGAAAGGATGATAAAATGCAGGTATTGATGAAAATTTGATTTCAAAGATAAATATGCAAACTAAATGTCATTATTAAGCAATAAACCATTACATTAACCAGAATATGAATACGATGTCGGTTTCAAAAGTGATGAGTTTGTTTTTTTTTTTTTAATTTTCAGTTCAGATACCCTGATTGAAAATCAGCTAATAAATGATTGACATTGAAAACGTATGAAAACATTGAATTCTTTTTCGTCTCTTGCAGTTCATGCTCAATTGAATAGTCTTGTATCATTACAAGTGTGTTTGGTTTAGTGTGTCACGCAAATGAAACAGAAAATGTCAATGCAGCAGAAACATTTAACTAGTTAACACAGGTTAATAGAAATTAGGTTTTATACCGGATGCAGATTTTGAGGCGGCACAAGGCATTTTTTAAATATCTGAAAGAATAATTAATCAGTTACTTCATGAAGTGAGGAACACACAACAAAAATTGCATTTTTATGTTAGATCTGACTGAAATTTGAAGATAAATGTAATTGGTAATGAATTGATCCGCTAATTTTCAGTCAGGGTTGCCAAACTGAAAATAAAAATATCATTACCACCACGGCAAACTGAATATTCTTAACCCCCCAGAAAATATTCCTGTGTTAACACAGCCGTCTCATTAGCTTAATCCGAATCCTTCTTACGTTTTCTTTCTCTCCTTCTCCAATCATCTGTGCTCACCAATTTGGAATTGTGGAGGAGTGCAGCAGGTCGTGATGAACCAAGTAAAGGCAGTGTCAGTTAAATACTTCCAGCGCTGTTTCCAGAAGATAGAACAGCCTCTGTGTGAATTACCAAGATAATTATCTTGCTTCAGTTTAATGGTATGTCAATCTGTCAGGGATTAGTTCATACCTAGAGGTTAGAGAATCACGATTATAGAACATTGATATTTATATTTTAGTGCAGTTGCCTCTTCAGATTTGTTTTTTGCAATTATATATAATGCATCCCTATCTAATAAAAGAATGCATTGAACATAGTTGTATGTTTTTTTTAATATTCCTATCAACAACTAATTATACGATTTCAAGTATCTATATCTATTTAATAATTATCTATTTTCATAGGGGTATAAGGCTTCAAGTAACAAATGATAATAATCCTTAGTAAACAATTATAGCTTCAAACAACTATTCTTCGGTTTCGGGTTCTTTGTTTAATGGCATATCAACCTTTGTAGGTTACTTAATGCTAAAGCCATCCTTCTAGAAGAACAGTAGTGAAACTATTTAACCCATAGCTGGGAGAATAAGGGAGTTCATACCTTTCCCAAGGGTATTTTTCCGATAGTGAACGTAATAGCGCGAACTGGAGTTCGAACTCGTTTACTACGATTCCGCAGTCCATCACTTTAACCATTACACCACAAAAACACCCACGCAACTATTCTTCATACAAATAATTTGCACAAAATTATATGGTTTCGAATAACTAATAATGATAATTCTTTGCAAAAAGAATCATAGATTCAAATAACTATTTTCCATTCAAAAAGAATTATAGTTGGATTCGAACTCATAAGTGACATACTCCTGGGGACCCCTTCACATGGACGAGCCAACCTAGGACGACCAGCTAGAACCAATATTCAACTGCTCTGTGCTGATACAGCATGTAGCCTTGAAGACCTACCGGGAGCGATGGGTGGCAGGAGAGGACCAGAGTGGATCTGAGAGTAATATTAATGAAGTGGTTTTCCACACTTTCCTGTGTTACAGAACTGAAATCTCATCCTCAGATGTTGTTTATAGTCATAAGTGAATTCTGAAAGGCGAAAATGGATTGTTTTTTGGGGGGTGGGGGGCTTTTTACTTGTATTTAAGATTGATCAGATGATTAACCCACAATCTCATTACTTTCAAGACTAACTTTAAGCTATTTGATAAACATCGATAATATCGAAAGATCCACTAAGTGAAAACGAGAAAGGATTTCCAGAGAATGAGCAGAAACAAATAATGTCGTTTGATTTTTTGATGTAGTCAAACTGGGAGTAATTGCAATGAAGGCGTACTACACACTACTCATAGCTCCAAAACTGAAGTCTCGCCATCAAATGCAATTTAGTGTCATGCCCGAGTTTCTCTTTGAGGAGTGGGAGCCTTTACCCAGGAGCAAACAATGCAGGTAGCATATTCAAAACGCTTTTATTTTGCGGTGGTGGGGTTAAGCCTCTGCATTCAATACAAGAAGCGTATTCAAATACGCACCGAAAGAGCTAATAAGTATTTTAAAAGAACAAAGTCGACATATAAGTCGCATATTGATAATAATAATAAGTTTATGCCATGGGGAGTCTCTGTGGCGTAAAGAGAGGCTAATGTGCCGGACAACGACACCGTAATAAGTGAGTTCGAACGCCAATCGCACTATTATGTTCACTTTCGGACAGATACTCTGGGGAAATGAATGACCCCCCCCCACAAACACACACTCACTCACTTATCCTCTTAGCTACTGAGTTGGCTGGGGCTGTAGAATACGCCAACTGCATCTCAACTGAAGAGTAAGACCTCCCCTCAATGAGTGACCTGGATTTGACATTAAACAATCTGATATTGAGGCTACAGTCCCAGAGCTTTTGGGAATAGGGAGTACCTTTTCATTATCCTTAATCCTAGGTCCACTCTGACGCGGAGTGGTAGTACCTGTTAGGATCCCAACTATGGCTCAAATAGAACAGTTTAATTATTCACTATACTGAAAACCATTTAGCTGTAGAAGATATAACTATTAGTATGAGATAACTATACTTAAAAGCATCTAACTGTAAAAAATATAAGTGTTAGCAATGCTTCAACGATTTAACTATGGAAACAAATGAACTCTAACACATGGAAAAAATTTACCAACAAACTATTCGTTTAGAAATCGTCTTTGTTTAATATATATGTATAAACAGGATTTAGCATTAAATAACATACAATGGTTGATATGCCATAAAACCAAACCAAATCAAATTATATATATCTAATATATATGTATAAACAGGATTTGGTATTAAATAACCTACAATGGTTGATATGCCATAAAACCAAACCAAATCAAATTATATATATCTAATATATATGTATAAACAGGATTTGGTATTAAATAACCTACAATGGTTGATATGCCATAAAACCAAACCAAATCAAATTATATATATCTAATATATATGTATAAACAGGATTTGGTATTAAATAACCTACAATGGTTGATATGCCATAAAACCAAACCAAATCAAATTATATATATCTAATATATATGTATAAACAAGATTTGGTATTAAATAACCTACGATGGTTGATATGCCATAAAACCAAACCAAATCAAATTATATATATATCTAATATATATGTATAAACAGGATTTGGTATTAAATAACCTACAATGGTTGATATGCCATAAAACCAAACCAAATCAAATTATATATATCTAATATATATGTATAAACAGGATTTGGTATTAAATAACCTACGATGGTTGATATGCCATAAAATCAAACCAAATCAAATTATATATATCTAATATATATGTATAAACAGGATTTGGCATTAAATAACCTACGATGGTTGATATGTCGTAAAACACAACCAATTATTACCCTTAGTATGGGTTAAAAATTACCACTTTTGTTTTTCTACAAGAATAGCTTTGAGATTACCAATTTACTAAGATGTGTTTAGTTGTGGCACAAGGCCAGAAAAAATGTGGCACCTTGTGAGACTTTGATACACTAACAATGGTCCACCAGCCTAACGTGCAAACCATTACACTGCACGAGGTGCCCAGGATAACTTTGATATTAAATAACCCATGAAGGTTGATTCGCTATTCGAAAAAAAAAAAAGAAGCACAACCGGTTCTGTAGAAATATCGTTTATTGTCCCATTGGCTGCTGTTATAGCTCGGCGGTTATCTACTGGAGATACGAAATCGACATGGCTCATTTGGCTGGAGCTGTCCAATACATTGACTGCATCACTATGGAGGGGTAAGACCCCTCTCAAAAAAGTGAGGTTCCAGTAATGCTGGAGCTTTGTCGAATGCAAAGTACCCTTTCATTAACATCGCTCCCATAGCCACTCTGACCCGGAGTGGTAACCCATGATCGGGTCCTTTCTATGGGTCAAACATAGCTAAACCTTGCACTTACGCTAAACTGAAACGCTTGAAATAGAACTGTTGACACTTAAATCATACTTATGCTATATTGAATTAATTGTAAATTTAACTGTTGAAACCAAAAACCGTATTTAAATAAATGACAATAAACAAAATATTGTGTACTTATGCTAAACTGAATTGTTTGAAATTAAGTGAAACCAATTAACTGTGTCCAAAAAATGAGGTCAGGCTTGTTTAAAAATGTTATAAACAAAATGTATTTAGAAATCAGATATCTCATATATGTATATAAAGGATTTGGTATTGAATGACCTACAATGGTAATTTACTAAGCTTTTTGCTTAGATATGGCACAAGGCCATATGAAAGGGGCACCCAATGAGACTCGAACTCACTCGTGTAGGTTTGCTAGTCGAGCTTGCTAACCATTACACCACCAGAGGCGCCTTGAATGACCTACAATGGTTGATATGCCATAAAAGTAAATGAAACGAAACCAATCCAATGAAATCAAGAGCCATTCAGTTTGGAGAAGTTGCAGTGAGCTGTAGTCTGTCAAATACCATTGTAAAACCTGCGATTTTTATGCCATCAAATTAGTTTTGACACTCCTTTTCCTTATTTTATTGAACGACCTTATAAGATATCTCATTTTGATGATATAAATTATGTGTGTGGACACACAAATAAACAGGCAAACAAACAATATATATATATATATATATATATATATATATTGTTTGTTTGCCTGTTTATTTGTGTGTCCATACACATAATTTATATTATCAAAATGAGATATCTTATAAGGTCGTTCAATGAAATACATTGGTATATATATATATATATATATATATATATACCAAACCTCTCCGTACGAGTTATATGTGACACAGGTGAAGTTTAACTCTTTTGAATTCAGATTTTTTCTTCTCCAACAATAGTTGCCGTACCAAGGTTAAAAAGTCCCATCTACCCTACTATTTACCCAAAGACAGAGGGAGAATATTTGGATGCATACCTTTCCCAATTGCATTAACACTATGTGTCATACCAACTGCCTATTCCAGGATTTGAACCCGCGTCACTGTATCCATTTCCACACGACAAGTAGATCAATCAAACCATCTATGTTAGATTCAAAAACTTTTACACAGTTCAAATCTATGTGAGAATGCTTGCATAGCAGACAGTTGAGTTCGGGCGAGTATGAACAGAATGATAGAGAAAGTCAGCACTAGCGACGTCTGGTGGGCAACAATTGCACTAAGGCAACACGGAAGAGGCAGCCATTATTCCCGACTGAATGGCCATCTAATGTAAAGGGACGACAGAACTAATGTGCCAGGTGCAAACAAGCGATATCCATTGATGCAGGATAGACACGCTGTAACTGATTTGCTTATAACTTGAGGCACGCACAAATTTTCAAGGGAGATAACTTTTATGCGGCAACCCACAAGTTATTGGTCTGGACAACATGTCTACCATTGAACGGTAAATAAATGTTGATGAGTAGATACAGTTAGATATATAAATACAAATAACGAACACAGGATATACTAAGTTCATTATATATAGAGAAGTAAGTAAAGTTGGCGACCGTAATCGAGGGCGACCAGAAGGCTCCCTTTTCAATAGCTACTACACCGAGGTGTAGGGGAGGGCGCTACTCCTTTCCCTGGATTGCTCCACTTTACCCTTGATATGTATCTTATATTGCTGAATGTTAAGCAAGGAAGTATCAAGTACAATTTTTAAAGTCTTTGGTATGACGCGAACTGGGCTTGAACCCGGGTCTCCCGGACCATTGGCGAACACTCTACCCAGTAGGCCAATGAGCCGGATAACTCTCAATATATATATATATATATATATATATATACGTGTGTGTGTGTGTGTGTGTGTGTGTACAAGTTAGGATAGGTAAATTGTCGTTTAAATGATGAAAATGACATTGACATCTCACTTGATCTGATATATTTACCGAAATTTCTTGAAAATATCCTAAAAGTTCTTCAGAGAAATTGCCATTAGTTTGAATCTCGGCCTCCCGACGACTTCAAAACATCCTGCAAGACTTTCGACGGTCTCCTGGAAGCAACATCCTACGAACCAACATCTGTTTGGCCTCTTACCTCCCATTTGTAAAACTATCGAAGTAAAACCAACAAGATATGAAGAGCTCTGCTGGAGAAGTAAGAACGAACACATGTGAAGTTTTCCTTGGGACCCCTTCAGATGGACGTGCCAGTGTTGGTCGACTAGCAAGAACTTACCAACAACAGCTCAGCGGCAACACAGGTTGCAGTCTAGAAGACCTGCCGGGAGCGAAGGATAATAGAAACAGATGGAGAGAGAGGTCAGGGAAATCGGTGCTAGCAGTGTGATTTGATAATGTATATACCTTATATATTTGTGTAAGGGACGCCATTTTAAGGCTAATTTTTCAACTCAAAAAGTAAGGGGTATTCATTAATCATGATATGTTTTTTTTAAATCATCGAAGTTTACTTTGTTTCTAGGCCTATCCTGTTGTAACTTCGATCTAAAATCTCTTTGCATAGCTCATACGAAATCTCTTAGCTTAGCTTATACGAAAACAATGGCTAATGATGTAAATAACGCCTCTTAAGCGTACTTCATCAGTTATATCCGTAATAATTATATTAACAAAGCTATTGGGAATCAGTAAGGAGGTTTTAATATATTTGGAATTTCCAAGTAAACACGATAGGCTACATCAAGGTCTAGATTACATTGTCTGTTTACAGTATTGCATTAACTTTGATTGAATTAGAGTAGTTTGGGTTGTATAAAAAGTGTAAGAATGTTTTCTCTTCATGTCATTGAATATTGAACAAATATTTTTGTCTTTTAGCCAAGTCAGAGAGTAGGGACCGTCCATAATACACTATATATGAAAACATCTTTTTGGGACTAAAAAATAGAGGTATCTCAAAACACGAAGTCTTTCTTATATATATATATATATATATATATTGGCCAGACTGTCGTTTTCTATATCGCAGGCCACAATGAGTTTCTGTTTCGTTATTGGTCTCGCCCTTTGTCTTCATATTGGTCCATATCGCCAAACAATTTTGTCCTTCCAGCGTCATGGAGGTTTTCTGTATGGTGGTTTCCGGTATCTTGGTTACCAATCGACAACTGCACACTCCTCCTGTTGTCTGTGAAACTAATGATGTGTTCGGTCCAGCTGAACCTCTGGTACTCGGCAATCACATCCTACACTTCATTTGAATTACCTCGCTTCGAATGTGCTCCCGTAATGATATTGTCAACTTGAATCATTCAATTGCCGTAACCATTCACAGTTCTCCTTTCTTTATGATAGTCTACGCTTTGTTTGTATATAAAATCGTTATATATATATATATATATATATATATATATATATATTGTAAGGGTTTATGGTTATCACTAGCTCACTTGGTGAGTTAATGGTTGAGCAAACTTTGCCATATTACTAAATAGTGTTCAATATCCGTTTTTATACATATGGGAATATAAATAAGTATATTCCTATATATATATATATATATATATACGTAAACGACAAATGAAAAAACAGGTGTGAATAAATAAAAACATTAAAAACGCTTAAAAAGGTTAGGTAGAATAGAGTACTCAGATGCTGGCAAGCATCGTACTATAAAAAAATGTTGAATAATGATTTTAAGGTATTCGCTTTGACATATTGATGCTCCTGCTGAGGTCGGACACTGGAAATTGAAATAACAAGCGATGCAACTGATACCTAAAGTAAACAGGACGCAGGTGTTCCCAGTGTAAATGCCGCCTAAATATTTTGTGTAGCATGTAAGAAGAAAGTCGGACACTGGGAACGAAAATAGCAGAAAATGTACCTGTTACCTAAAGTAAACAGGACGCAGGTATTTCCCTGCGGAAATGCCACGGAAATGCCACGGAAATTTCTTGGGTGGCCCTCTAGAGGGAAGCGTTTGTGGGGGGGACATGGTTGAAAGAGGTGTGTCCACGTGCAACGTCTAGGTAGCAAGTTGGAGATGTGACCACGAGAATTTGCGTGGGCCTTCAGGATGTTATATAACTAGGGAGATTTCGACCCGAAATGCAGAAGCGATACACAAAAGATTCATATTGCCCGCCCTTGTGTGTGCATCTCAGCAATCTTCAACTCTCTCTCTCTCTCTCTCTCTCTCTCTCTCTCTCTCTCTCTCTCTCTTATCCATTCATACTAAATAAAAGGAAAAGAAAAGAAGACGATTATATTTTTATACATGTTGTGTTGTTGTCATTCTCACGATTCAACAAAAGTTAAGTCTATTATTTATTTTACACTGCCTAGCTCCTGTGTTCGTTACAGACTCACGTTATTTTTTAAAAATAAAATGATGGAATAATGATAAAAAATGTTATGGTAATTCTGTTTGTTGTATGTATGTATGAATGCATTTACAAATCCCTCTGAACGTGCAGGACATGACACAGGGTTAATTTTACAAGGAGTTTAACTGGTTTGAATTCATAGTTTTCCTTTTCCTAGACTGGTTAACATAGCAAGGCTAAAGAACCCAGACTGCCCTACTGTTTACTCATAGCTGGAGGGAGAATAGTTGCATTTATACCTTTCGCAAGGGTATTAGCGCTTAGTGAAATGCAAACAGCCTCGTCCAGGATTTGAACTCAGGTCACTCTGTCCATTTCCAAAGACAATAATCATTACACCACGTTTATTGTATGGGCATATTACATTTTTTCACTGATTGTTTCTGAAGAATTTTTTGTTGGAAGGTGCGTACGGTCCTGTTAAATACGCATAATTTTCAAATAGATTTATTGGAGCTATATGTGAGACCCTATCATGTAGTACCACTCTGGGTCAGTGTGAACCTGAGTGTAATGGCAGTGAGGTGGAATTCCAAAGTACCTAGATCGCCAAAAACAGAGCCTCACCCTTAGGTGCTATTTAGTGTTCTTCACTGGGCACTTACAAGGCGAAATAATTAGATAGATATAGAGATAGATTATAAATCACATATCCACATCTCTACGAGGTGTAATTGATAGCAAGCTAGTCTCAGAGATCAACCACTACTGAGCAGTAAGCTTGATTCTCACAAAATGCTTCAAGTTTACAACCCTGTATCACGTCTAAACTATAATTTGATTTTTATAGCATTGCGTAATAAATAGCAAACCAGGAGAGCACATTAAAACAAGCGAGTTCCATTCGTACTGAGTTCCCACACTTTTAGCCTTATGCCACAAATATGTAAAGTTTACTAAAAATCTTAATCAGGTTGTTTTAGCAGAGATATTCAATTATGAATTATCACCATTGTCATCATCAAGTCACGCCGATAGCACGCATTTCTCTGACTCTCTCTCTCTCTCTCTCTCTCTCTCTCTCTCTCTCTCTCTCTCTCCCTCTCTCTCTCTCTCTCCGTCCCTATCACCCAACCCCTCCAAAATACATCCTGTGTCCACTCAGAGCTGATGTTTTTCTGGTCGGCCAACGCTGGCATGTCCTAAAAATAGAAAATACAAAAGTTTCAACATATTGTTTTTGCTGAATTTCCTAGACGTAAAATTATTATTATTCTCTGATTTATTTCTTTGTGAGTGCTTTTCAGTTCTGTAGATTTTGCTTATAGATAATACCTAATGATATAGGTTTTTATTGCATAATGTTCAATTAAAAATGATACAACCCTGAAATTTTTGCTTTAGAGGGAAATAAACTTTTCAAAAAATTGTTAGATAAAATTCTCAGATATTCTTTAACTCACAGATAGATAAATGGATAGATTCCTGTTTAATATTCGGATGATCCTCTAGATATGAATAGGAACAATAATCTTCCTAAAGACAAACAGTATAAAACTACAAGTGCACTAAACTTCAGCCTTTTATTTCCTTCACCTGTCAAGTGTATCAATCGTAAGAGAGACCCAAGGGCAAAACATTTGATCACGTGACGTTTCTCAACGAATCGCCAAAGCGTTTCAAAGATTCGTCTTTCGCGTGCGTCACGACAACATTAGCAGCAACACAAAAAAAGTTTTCTAGCATTTGGACGGGGACTGAGCGTCATGACCCTCGTCCGAGCGAAGTCAATATTGAATTCTCTGGTCGTCTACCACTACCATTACCACCACCACGAAGTGCACACAAAATTTAGTTGCATATTATTGAGTTAATAGATTCTGGCATTCCATTGATGTTCGATGATGACTGCAAATTAAAACAACTGGGAACGTATGTTTTGAAGGGTCGACGAGGCTTAGAATTTCCTACAGAGGGATAAAACCCCATCCACACACAGAAAAAGCATGTCCTAGCTATGACAGTAAACTGTATCTTGTGATGAGGCTCGAATTCTGTAGATCTGAAGTATTCCTTCATTGCAATTACTCCCAGCTCCACTCTAATTGTAGAACCTGCTTGGATCCAGTCTATGGGCAAAATAAGTAAGTAAAGTTGGCGACTGTAGTGGAGGGTGACCCGAAGACTCCCTTTTCCATAGCAACTACACTGAGGTTTAGGGGAGGGTGCTACTCCTTTTTCCTGGATTGCTCCACTTTACCCTTGATACGTACCATATATTGCAGAGTGTTAAGCAAGAAGGTATCAAGTACCATTTTTTAAGTCTTTGGTATGACTTGACGAGGGATTGAACCCCGCTTTCCCGGACCATTGGCAAACACTCTAAAAAATTATTTCATATTCGATAGAATTTTGTGCAAAAAAGACCACTAAAAAAAACTTCACAAAATATGTGTATATGAATGTACAATGAGCATGTTTCTCTAACCTCTAGGCACAAAATAATCTTAAACAGCTTGATATACCGCTATAAATCAATGATTCCTTGTTGTGCAGGGAGTGTCTCGAAGGAGGTTGAGGACACAAAGAGATAAAGACGAAACACAGAGATAACGATGAAATGAGGTTGTCTGTATCAGAAAAAAAAAAAGACTCGTAGTTTTAAAAAATCTCACACAGGTTTATTTCTAATGTTATGAATTCGCTTTCACCCAGTTTATTGTTAAGTCGATCAAGTAAATATTAATTCTTTAAAAAAATCATAAAGGATTCACTTAATACCAAGATTTAGGCTTGGTTTCTTTGTTTTAATGACATTAACCTTCATGGGTTATTTGAACCAAAGTCATCCTTGATGTAGAACAGCAGTGATACTTAAGTAGTATCCCCTGCTGAAGGAAGGTTCATGCCTTTCCCAAGGTTACTATTTCAAAAGTAAACGTAAAAAGTCGACAGTTGTTCAAACTCACTTCCTTCGATCCCATATTCCAGCGGGGGTCCTCGTGGCGTAATGGTTAAAGCGCTGGAATCGTAGTAAGCGAGTTCGAATTCCAGTCGCGCTATTACGTTCACTTTCGGTATGAACCCCCTTATCCTCCCAGCTATGGGTTAAATAGTACCAATAGAATGGCTTTGGCATTAAATAACCTATAAAAATTGATATGCCATTAAACAAAGAAACCAACCAACCAACCATGTTCCAGTGCTTCAGCCATTACCCCGTCGGGACTCTTTCCTACAAAAATTTTGAGGACGACTTAACTCCCATTTCTCAAACGATTAAATTAAGACAAATAAGATATGCTGAACACAACTGTGACGAAAGTGACGTTCACATGGACATATTGTAACGTGATATGGTAGTTTTAAGTTAGAAAAGAAAAAAAGAAAACTAAAAGGTAGACAACGAGTCTACGGAACGGCTTGCTGACCTGTGAGGAGTTAGGCCAAAGCACTCGTTGTAGGTCAGCTAGACACGTTTGAATGATTACAGTAATTTAAAATGACAAGAAAAACTGGAGGTCCCTGGAGAAACTGGAGGTCCCCAGGCAGAAGTAAGAGGAAGACTCGGCTTTGAAAGATAGTTTGCTGCGAGACGCGACAAGGTAAAGACGAGGATAAACACTAGCCACCAAGATTTAAGGACAGACAAAAATTTACGAGTCCAATTTTGGGGTAAGTTCCGAAAAGGTGTCTCACGTCTCACATTAGACACACAGCTGTGGAGACAAAACCAGCGGACAAGAACGTTAGAACTGTAACAGAAAACCAGAAAGAAAAATTCAAGCTCTGTATCTGCCCTCTCTTTCTCTTCTAATGTCTACTTATTTCTCTTTGTCCAGCTAACGCGGGTGACTCAACTTTCATCCTCTCTTTCTTTCTCAAGACGACTACTTAAAAAGTGTAGTAGCGAATAAACATTTGTGTTAGGGAACTAATACAGAGTTTTGTGAGTTCGTCACTTCCCCCCGGTAAGGTTACAACTGAGTGTGACTACTGCATAAGACAGCAATACAGGTATAAACCTGTTTTCCACGTGGTGGTACAAAAGTACTTTTGGTGTGTAACGGTACAACGTCTGATTTGGTGCAGTCACATTACAACATCAGTGTTGGCCGATCAGCTAATGCTTACATTCATTAGCCCTGTGCGATCACTGGATGTTATCTAGAGGACGTAATCAGAGCGATGACCGATAGGGATAGATGGCGTTTGAGTCAAGGTGTTGTTTAGACGTGTTCTACGAACGATGACCCATCTCTTTTCTTTACTTTTTTTGTTTCTTCTTTTTAATCGCCCACCCTCTATGTTATTTCTTTTACAGTGCACATAGTTTATTATCGATTTTACACACATAACCCAGTTCAGGAATATAGGGAGCACCTAGAAAATAGATGAAAAATAAATGACGAGCCTTCAACTGCTCTCGTCCTACTGACTCAAGATTAAACTCAGACTCAACTCACCAGCTAGGGCTGTAGAATACACTATAAGTAGGCTGATAGTAGGGCTGGGGAATGTGCAGTACACCTTCATTATCAATACTCCAAGGACCACTCTGATCCGGAGTGGTAGCACTTGTTAGGGTCTAATTTATGGGTTTCATAGAACTATTTAATCAATTATTTTTTTTGAAACCATTTAACTGTGGGCAGACAAGTAATTAAGCAGTTCTTTTTGGCTCACAGATAGAACCCTAGCTTGTACGATCACCCCAGGTCAGAGGGGACCTGGGAGTAATTTTGAATTAAATTATTGGCCCTACGTAGCAATACTTGAAACCATTTAACTGTTTGCAAAAAAATGAATAAAAATAACAAGATTTATTAGATAGAAATACTTGAAGCCAATTAATGTCCTGCGTATGACTTTAAACAGCATCTGATAGCAAGGGTCCAGTTTTGGAGTTTGGTGAATGTGGATTACCCTTCATTACCATTACTCCCACGTCCACTCTGAGCCGTAGTGATAGTCCAAGTTAGGGTCACATCTATGAGTCAAAAAGAACTGCTTAATCTTTTCCTAGGGATTATTATTAATGTTAAATAGAATTATTAGTGTTGAATAGCAATACTTGAAATTATTTAACTGCGTTCAAACAATAAGCCGCAACAGTTGAAACCATTTATCTAGGTGCAAATAGAATTATTAGTGTTAGACTGCAATACTTGAAGCCATTCACAGTTATACGTGTAAGCAATACTTAACCTTTTAATTGTGTGCTAACAAATGATTAATATTAAATAGAATTAATATTGTTGGATAATAGTTCCGGAAACCATTTAACTGTGTGCAATAAATTGAAATCTGGCTCGATTAGACATAATGATACCAACACAGTATTCCCATGCAAATTATATATATATATATATATATATATGATTTGGAATTGAATAAACCACATGAGTTGATATGCCATAAAACACAACCAAATCAAACAATCTAACATCGAAGTTCAAGGATTTTAGCCACCTGATTTTAAGTCCTCCAATGAAAGCCACTCTTTCAACTGACTTTGAACTATCAATTACACTGTATTGACCTTAACGGTCAAAATCTTTTTAAATTATCTACACTACCTCTCAAATAATAGATACAGTGAATCTGCTTCACCATGATGTTGATGATGAGGCAACCACCCATCAGCCACAGGTCATAGACTAATCAGTACAACGTTTGTGTCCCGTATGCACGAAGCATAACTTACAAAGAGGTCTGTCTTCATATATTCGCACGTATCTAAAATATATATATATATATATATATATATATATGTGTGTGTGTGTGTGTGTGTGTGTGTGTGTGTGAAAAAGTACATAAATAAAACTCCGTTGTCGATTTAGCCTCGGCGCACGTGCTGCAACCTTTTGATTAAAGTAATTGATCAATCCAGACTAACCGTATATAATAATATAAGATTTTCCAATATAATTTGATCGATCCATCATTGATCTTCTCAACTTTCTAGATAATTTTCCCCGCAACTCAACCCACAAGCATCAGACCTTCCGTATTATTCTCTGCTCAAAAGCCTCTGACCACACCCAAACAACCAACTACCCCGTTGCAGAACGAAGAGGCTCGAATTCCTTGTCAACATAATTATTGATCAAAATTTATTAAAATTTGGGAAGATGTAGCTGAGGTCTAGGAACAGGGGGTTATTTATGAGGGTGGAGAAAAACAGTGATTCAATAGGTAGGTTTGTTTTTATTGCTTTGGTGGTATGTTTTTTTTTGTTTTATTTTTTGTGGGGACGGGTCGAATTTTTAAAGTTTATTGTATGTCAGACTTACGGCTCCACAGTATTTTTTCTTTGTATCTTAAATCTAAATTAAAAACAAAATTATGTGATGTTGCTTTGTTGTTTGTTCAGTTATTTGCATGAAAAATAACACGTGACATTGTGGTGGCGGGAAAGGGGGTTGTCAACAATTCATAAATCACATTAATAATATGTCTGTACATGGAGAAAAGGTAAAACCGAAAGGTTTGAAGAACTTAAACCTCAATACTCATAAGAGATTTACTCTTATGGACCCCCACACATGGCCGTGCAAAAGCAGGACGACCAGCACGAACATACATTCGGCAGCTATGTGAGGATACGGGATGTTGTCCTGAAGACCTGCCTAGGGCGATGAACGATAGGGAGGAGTGGTGAGAGAGGGTCAGGGATATTCGTGCTGCCAGCGCGACATGATGATGATGATGATGATGAAACCTCAAAAGACTTCCTTAAATATAAAAAAAGAACTGATGGAAAATAAAGGTTCTTTATTTTTTGAAGTGATTTAGAAAAATAAATCTGTAAAATGTCCGTAAATGACTATATTTTTTAATACTCCATTTATTTACTTATTTTTTCAAATTGAGCTTTTTAAAAGAAATTTTCAATAGCCATTCCTTTGCACGCAGATATAATACATCAAGTATTCCTATCTAATACTAATAACTTATACGCAATCATATGGTTTCTAGTAATTATTTTAATCTCTATCACCAGTCATGCACCCACTAATATTACCCGACCGGAAAAAAAGCTGACATTCATAAGCACTGAGTGGACATTGGATGCCGTCGATAGGACTTATCGAAGTTTATGGCCGGTAGATATGAATTGCGAGACAAAGTCAAAATAATCCGTACTGGTGATACGCCTTGATGATGATGATGATGATGATGATGATGATGATGATGATGAATAGCTGTGAGCACGTCTTCTTTTAAATTTAAAATAATATATCTTAAAATTAAACAATTAGAATTAAAACTCAGTCTCGATACTTATTGATCAAAGTTGATATATCCGAACCATAGTGGTGATAAATGTCAGCACGTTTCGATAGGCAAAACAGAATTAGGGCGGGAAAAAGAAAAGAGAAAATGAGATGTCAGAGGAACAAAGCGAAAATATATATACTATTAACGAGATGGCAAAAAAAAAAAAAATGATAAGCAAAAAATAAAGAACACAAAAAAAAAAAATTAGAAAGTTTTTTTGGCCACGTGTTGCAGAAAACTAAGCAGAGTCAATACCAAAAACGAATAAGTAAAATGAAGAAGAGGATATGACAAAAAAAAAAAAAGGAAGACAAAATATAATTAAGTAAATAGTGTGCATATAATGCAGTGTTCATTCCCCCCAGGCCGCGCTCTTTTGCCGCCAAATTTCATCGCTTAAGTAAATAAACTGAATTGGATTAGCGTCGTCGCACGTTGAAATTCTTGGCGCGAAAAAAAAAAAGACACGGGAAAAAAAGCTTCTGAAAATGTCGTTATTCTCATCAGCGAAAATCAATGATTAACTTTCGAGAAATGTATTTTTATTCATTTGCTTAGATTTGCTTTATCTGACGTTAGGACAAAAGTTTGTTAGACAACTTCATTCCGAAATATTCAGTTATATGAGGACAAATTTAGATAGTTGGAAGCTAACTAGTTTCTTTTTTTTTTCTTTTTCAATTAATTTTACATAGCCTTCCCCATGGTCATAAGCTACTTTCACTACCCAATGTTTTCAAGCAACTACCGCTCGTACCAGTTCATTGGCCTACTGGGTAGAGTGTTCGCCAATGATCCGGGAAACTGGGGTTGAATCCCAGGTCGGGTCATACCAAAGACTTTAAAAATGGTACCTGATACATCTTTGCTTAACATTCAGCATTATAAGGTACGTATCAAGGGTAAAGTGGAACAATACAGGGAAAAGAGTAGCACCCTCCCCTACACCTCGGTGTAGTAGCTATTGAAAAGGGAGCCCTCAGGTCGCCCTCGACTTCAGTCGCCCTCGACTTCAGTCGCCAAATTTACTTACCACTCTAAAAACTGGTTTATTTCGAGCTTATTAACGTCTATGAACTAAAATAAAAACCAACCTTGAAAAACAGCCTTCTAATTCGAAATATTTTTCTTATTCAAACACAAAGTAACAGTGGAAAATACGGCCAGCAACTAGGCACACCTTTTAAAATCTATATACTTGCTTTGGCAAATATATGAACTTACCGCCCTCAGGAAACGTTTCAAATCTGAGACAAAACCTACTTTATTTACGAGCTAAAAATTCTGACATCATGGAACATACCTCAAATTAAATAAGAATATTTTAATCAATAATCAAGACTTTTTTAAACGTAAGGTAGAAGAATGAATAATGAAATCTCTAAATATTTCAATAACTCCCAGGTCAACCGTGACCCGGAATGGTAGTACCTGTTAGAGCCCTATCGATGGGTCAAATAGATCAGTTTGAAAGTTATTCATATTTTGATTGATTTAAAACTGAGTAGAACTGATTTCTTTATTCAAATGATTATGACTGATACTATATATATATATATATATATATATATATATATATCATCTTGTCGTGCCATCAGCACGGATATCCCTGGCCCTCTCTCGCCACCCCTCCATATCGTTCATCGCTTCCGGCCGGTCCTCAGGGCTACAACCCGTATCATGCCAGAGCTGCTGTATGTAGGTGCGAGCTTGTCGCCCAAACTTTGATCGGCCATGTGAAGGAGTTCATAGAAGTACATCACTTATGAGCTCGTCCCTACTTCTCCAGCAGTGTCCTGCATGTCTGGTTCGTCTAACGTTGATAGTTTTCGTGATGGGTGGTAAGTGGCCGTAAAGCTGCTGCTTTGTTGGGTGTTGCTTCCAGTACTTGTTCAATATTGCTCGCAGCATTCTTGTGTAGCTGATGTCAAGCTTTTTCTCCATCTGTTTCGTTGGCGTTCATGTAGTGCATCCATATAGCAGTATCGACACGATCGCTGCTTGAAAGAACCTGCGTTTCATTTTGTCGGTCAGGTCTAACTTCCATATGGCGGATAGCCTGCATATATAATACCTAAAGAGTGGGAAGTAATCTACTTATGATTCACTCACCGGATCATCCGGTAAATTCTGAATTATCCTGATGATCCGGTAAGTGAATCTTCGTAGATTACCTCTAGTTCTTTACGTCTTCTAATTTCGCTCTACTGTGAGTGTATTGAGTACTTTTACGTTTTAACTTAGGTAACTCCGTCGATGCTTTTTCTTTTGTCTAGACATTGCGGTTCTGGTTGATTATTTTCATGCAGTGTGAATGTTTTTAGTATTTTCTTCTTTTATCGAATTTTTTCCTAGATATTAGTTTGTGTAATATTTTTTTCTTTACAAATTGTATCCTCTGAGGATTTTCCACACGGCCAGAGTTATAGAATAGGTATAATAATAAAAATAATATTTATATATGGATAGTGAGAGAGAAATATACGAAAAAAGCAAAAGGACTAATGATAATAATCCTTAGTAAACAAGTATAGTTTCAAGTAACTACTTGGTACCTTCAATAAGTTTCTAGACTTTTTTGTACAGGCATTTAAAATTATCGTAGACTCTTGAAAATTGACTATGCCATTGCTATACATCGGATGAGAAGTCTGACTCATTTTTATGATTTCAGGTTCAAATGAACAGCTACAGCAGCAATTGGAATACACCCTACTAAAGACTGATTTTCACAGCTGGTGAATTTTTTAAATGCAATCTGGACGTCAGGACACTTTATAAGAATGATATGCAATAAAATTCTGTTTTAAATTTGGAAAAAATACCACAGAAAGGTATGGAATGCTTCGGACTGCTTTTGGAGCATCTTGCATGAATCGAGCATCAGTTTTTTGCGTGGCATAAGAGATTCAAGGAAGGCAGGGAGTCTGTGAGGGATGGTGAGAGGTGTAGCAGGAGTAAGGAAGTCAATACACCAGAGTTGATTTTCCAAAGGGTTAGGGTTACTATGTTTAGGTTTTAAGGGAGTTCAGGAAGAGATTTCATCGGAAGAGGCCAACACTCTTCAAATCGGGTCAGTGGTATTTCCACCTGGACAATACACCAGTCCATAACTCCATCCTTGTCACAGACTATTTGACCAAGATGGGCATCAAGACAGTTTCTCAGCCTCCCTATTGTGCAGACCTGACTCCCTGTGACTTTTGCTTATTCCCTAAGCTCAGAGGCTGTCGTTATGATACAATTGAGGAGAGGAAAGATGCTGTGACGAAAGTCATTGAGACGCTCACACAAGAGGACTTCCATGGGACCCTCCAGGAGTTGTTAGAACGGTACAACAAGTGCATTGCAGCCGGAGAGGATTACTTCGAAGGGGGCTAAAGTTTCATGTGTGTACTGTCAATAAAAGTGCCCATACGAAAAAAGTCCGGAAACTTATTTAATGGTCCTCGTATTCTAAATACAAAAGTCTGCACACAGATATATGGTTTCAAGTATTCTTATCTAATACTAATAATTTTCAAACCAATCCTTTTTACCTATAGGTGCAACTCTAATAGCTACTAACGCTATGGGTCAGAATGATCTGGGAGTAACGGCAACAAGGTGACTACACACACCCAAAAACTGGAGTCATTACTATATGAAGCTTCGAGCCATACCCAGGTCTCTTTCTTTTCGTTTTGTTTTTTGTTGGGGTTTTTTTTGCGATGGGTGGGGTTAAGCAGTTGATTTTACCCCTCTGTGGAGATAAATTGGTTCTTTATTATTAGTTCTTCAACTAACTAAGTAAGCAAACTCTAATTTCAAACCCGCTAAAAATGATCTAGTGTTACATCATGCCCATATTTGAGCGTCTTGGTAAATACAAACACACTCAAATAGATAGAAATATTAATACTCATTTGTCCGGTCGGCTGGGGCTGTAGAATACACTTACTGCATCTCTACAGAGGGGTAAGACCCCCCCCCCCAAGAACAACAACGAGTGTCCTGGATATGACACAAAAAATCTGATTGTGAGATTCTACTAATGAGCTTTGGGGAATGCAAAGTACCCCTCCACTGCCATCGCTCCCAAGTCCACTCTGACCCGGAGTGGTAGCACCTGATAGGGTACTATCTATCGTCGTAGGAAATGGACACGGAGCCACGAGTTCAAAACCTGGACGAGACTGTTTGCATTTCACATAGCACTAATACCCTTGGGAAAGGTATGAATCCATATATTCTCCCTCCAGCTATGGGTAAATAGTAGGGCAGACTGAGTTCTTCAGCCTTGGTGCAGCAACTAGTCTAGGAAAAGGAAAGCTCAGAATTCAAACCTGTTAAACTCCGCTTAAAAATTGACCTTGTGTCATATCCTACCTGAGCGGAGGGGTTGGTAAATATGGATAGGGACCTATCTATGGGTCAAATAGAACTAAACTGTACTTATGCTAAACTGAATTGCTTGAGATATGCCTGCTTTTGTATGCTAAACCTGATTGTTTAAATTATAACACTCTTTAGCATTAGAATTGTACTTATAATAAACTGAATTGTTTGAAATAGAACTGTTTTACATTTAACTCTGTGTAAACAAAAAACTATACTTATACTAAGCTGAATTCTTTTGAATTAGAACTGTTTGATTAAGCTGAATAGCTTAAAATAGAAATGTTTTTGACAATTAAACTGGGTACCGGGACATTGGCCCAGCGGGTAGAGTGTTCGCCAATGGCCCGGAAGACCTGGGTTCAATCCCAGGTCGAGTCATACCAAAGACTTTAAAAATGGAACTTGATACCACCTTGCTTAACACTCAGCATTATAAGGTACGGTTCAAGGGTAAAGTGGAGCAATCCTGGGAATGGAGTAGCGCCCTCCCCTACACCTTGGTGTAGTAGCTATCGAAAAGGGAGCCTTCGGGTCACCCTCGACTATGGTCGCTAACTTTACTTTACTTACATATGCTATAACTGAATTATTTAAAATCGAACTGTTTATTTGTATAAAAATTGATTTGACATTTATTAACCTACAAAGGGTGTTATGCCATAAATCCAAACAAACAAACAAACAAATACTCATATATATATATATATATATATATATATATATATATATATATATATATATATTCTGTTGTATTAGTTTATAGCTAGGATAGATATGAGCAGACAAGGACTGGCTCGAAGTGATTGAAATAGAACTGAGATTGATGAAGTGTTTGATAATTATATATTGGTTGCCGTTGAAGGAGAAAGATTTGAAGTAAAATAAAGGTTAGCATACTAATGTCTAAATTCATTGATTGTGCATTTGGTACGCTCTAGGCGTTTCATAAATGTTGGCTTGCGTCAGTCCTGTCTCAATACGACGACTGATTACACAAAAAGGAGAAAGCCATCACTGAGGACTTGGAGGCTGAATCACGAAATATAAGCATTTATTGAAACTGTGTGTTTCGCATGAGGTGTTATTATTCGTCACGTTGATTATATGTCTATTCTTTTAAAATCGAGGCGATATGATTAAATCTGTATATACCCCGTATTTTTTTTTCTTCTTCTTTTCATTAGATATTGCATGTATAGACTTAAATGTTTGTATGAGTGGCCATTCGATGTAAAGAGAATTTTTCCTTGTGAGATTAAGAGACATTTTTTAACTATCAATCTATTGATTGCTTTCTTTTAAAGAACAGAAATACACCTATTTAACCCGTTATCGTATCTCAAAATACAAATCCGCTGGGAAATACACAGACACTTAATCTTGTACACAGACTAGGTTGATTTGATTGATTGGTCTTAACGGCATGACAACATGTCAAGGTTTATTTTACGCCAAAATGTAAGGAAATCGCTTTCATTATATGTTAACTTATATATTTTCTAAGATTTCTTTCTGTTGTATAGCCACATATAACTGCACAATACATATACATATATATATAAATATATGCGGAAACATAATCAACAATAATGAAGAACGAACACACTTCTTTAGAAAAAAATATACCTCTCACACTTTATTCTCGAAAGGGTTACAAAAGGGTTGCGGAAGGGTTGATGTTGGTTATGTGTGAGAGGTGAGTTGGAGACGGAGAGAGACTGCTACATATTGACCCCAAGTTCCTCTGACCAAAGCAGCACTTCTTCCTCATTCTGCTGGGCTGCTCAACCGGGGTCCTGAGGGCCCAAGCCCCCTGTCTGGAGCTGATTCTCACTCCGGCATCTTATCTCCAACTGAAACTGCAAATCGAACTCCAACTGACTGGAACTCACTGCCTCGAACTCCAACTGACTCAAGCCGTCTGTGGCACCTGGTTATATAAATATAAAGAGGTATTCGTAGTGATATGAAATGGAGACAGTGACACAAAATCAAATCTTGGGAGAGGCTGTTTGCTGTTCGAAAAGTCCTAATAAACTAATGTTAGTAAGGAATTCAGCTAACCTTTATTATTATTCATAACCAAACTCTAAACCTCTAAATATAAAGAAGATAGATAGATAGATAGATAGATATTTGTGTCTCTGTGTAAAGTATAGAACATAAATTTTAAAAATATTTATGTATATATACATTTCCTTTAATTCATTCGCGATTTTAAAAATGTTCATATATATATATATATATATATATATATATATAATTTATATGCGATATTACGCACACGCACTCACTTATACACATATGTATGTATGTGTATGCGAGTGTTCGCGCACTTCCTTGAGAGGTTGAATGTGCAAACTAATCTAAAAATGATCGCTTGCCTTCTCTATATTAAAACATAATGTGGGGCCAAACCAATTCAGTTTAGGGGCAGATGACATAAGGCTATTAGCCTCAAGATATATCAAACTAACTTGAGGTTGGCCGTTTCTAAAAATATTTGCAATTTACCCCGTAGCAAGTGTTCATTAATTCACAACTTACTTGAAATTGATGATTCTGTCTTGTTGACCTTGCTAACACCGGAACCCCGTTTCAAATTAGTGGCACCGGACGCCCCCAAAAGGTGCACCCCAGCATCATCTGGACAGCTAGAATATCAATAATCCTACCTTAAAATTCCAATAACACCTCCTACCTTATCATTATGATTTCACTGCGTTATAAACTTGTCCCTAATCCCATTCTGAATTATTTAAATTTTACAGTAGATCAGCCGTAAAATATGTCAGAATTTGCTTGTTCTGATACTCAACACTTTTTTACATGCTTCTAACTTTGTTCCATAGCTAAAGAAACGAAGTCTTAACAGCCCGGTCATCTGGAAGGCGGGGGGACTATAGAAAACATCAACTGCATCTCGACAGAGGGGTTAAACTCTCCAAACGAGTGTCCTGTATATAACATTAAACAATCTGATAGTGAGGATCCAGTCGAGGAGCTTTGGGGATTGTGGAGTACCTCCATTCCCATTGCTCCCAGACCCACCTAATAGGGCCCTATTTATGAGTTAAAAGAACTGTTTGATACTTTAACTGAGTGTGAACAAACAACTTATGCTAAATTAAATTGTTAGAAATAGAACTGTTTGACCATTTGAGTGTGTGTAAATAAGTGAATCGTGTCAAACTAAATAAGTTAGTGATACATAACTATATGTGGAACCATTTAATTGTGCAAATGAGTAATGTTGAATAGAATTATTTGTGTTAAATAGCAATACTTGAAACTCTTTAGCTGTCTGTCTAAATTGAATTATTGGTATTTCATAGCAATACTTAGGACCTTTAACACTCTACCCATTAAGCTACCCAGTGGTTAGAGTGTTCGCCAATGGTCCAGGAGACCGAGGTTCAATCCCAGGTCGAGTCATACCAAAGATTCAAAACATGGTACTTGATTCCGCCTTGCTTAACACTCAGCATTATAAGGTACGGATAAAGGGTAATGGAACAATCGAGGGAAAGGCGTGGTGCCCTTCCCTACTCCTTGGTGTAGTAGCTATTGAAAAGGGAGCCTTCGGGTTCCCCTCGATTACGGCCACCAAATTTACTATGAAAATGTAGTTGGCATTAAATAACCTTGATTGATATGCCAAAAAACCAAACCAAACCAAAGTAAAAACATAATCCAAAATATATTTAACACCACATTCTTAGAATAATTTTTCGGGTAATTTAATTAAATATCATTAAATAAATCAATACTGTGAAACTGAATGCATCAAAGAAATTTGAAATTAATATTATTAGTTATATAATATTATTTCTTTTTTATTTCGTGGGTATTTCATCTCATATTTAGTTCTAGTGGTAATAGTGGCTGTCTGTAAGAGAAAGGATATAGGGTAACAAAAAATGGATGGAAATAGTAAGATTAAAAGACATTGGAAATAAATGGTATACATGGAAGCTCCTGTGACGGCTTCAAAGTTGGGTAGGTGAGGAGAAATATGTATATAGAAAATAAGATTTTAAAATATACATTGTACAGTGACATCAACAGAATTTCATTTTAAAGAAATCCTCTCTCAGAGTATATTCAGTAAAATGCCAAGGTGGCATATATATATAATACGGATTTTGTGCTTCAAACATCCAGATTTTCTTATTTTTGTTTTCTATACTCTCTCTCTCTCTCTCTCTCTCCCTCTCTCTCTCTCTCTTTATATACATTCATATATGTGTGTGTGTGTGTGTGTGTGTGTGTGTGTAATATTTAAAGAGACAGACAGACAGAAAGAGAGATATAGCATCAGTTTAAAGAGTATTTTTATATGCACACACAAACACGAACACACACACACACACACACATATATGTATATATATATATATATATATATTATGTTCATAATGAATATACTATGTCTTTTTTAACAAATAAGTTATCCTTTAGAATAAATTTCTAATACTAATTGCATCCCATAGATTTTAAACAGAGTGCCAACGAGAATCGAGTGCAATTTTTTTTTTTTCATTTTAAAACTGAATATTATTCAAAAGTTACAACATATTAAGAACGCCTTGATGATAGTTTGATTTGAAAAAAAAAACGAGACTTTAAATATTGGAAAATAATTCAAAAAGAAATAAAATCATTTTCTGAATACCTTCGGTTTTTCATTTTTTATAAGTTATATGAATATAGATACATACATACAAATATATATATATATATATATATATATATATATATATACTTATAATATCTAGTCAGCATCCAAGGACAGTGACTTTGGATTAGTTTTTTTTTATAAGATATATGAGGAATATCATATGTGGGTGCTCAATACATGGCTATTGTTAATCCCTTATTCATTCGCTGGGATAAAACAAAATTCACATTCAGAGCGTATTTGATTGAATTAGACAGAGACCTCGTGTTTTTTTTTTTTATCTTTGATTCAAGATTTAGTGTGTCGTTTGACATCTGGGAGGAATAAATTCAGAAAGACACTATATCTTTCCCTAGTTCTTTCGGCCCAACTGGTGCTATCTTCGAGTGAACGAATAGTGAAATGACAAACATAATAACGACTTAATAAACTTATATGAAGAGTAAGAAGAACAAGTGATCGGGGAATGAATGAAATAAAAAAATTCATTAGAGATAAGAGTTAATTCTTTAAAAAAAATTGTTAAAGGTATTTTAGAATATGACTGCTATATTCGAAGTTGATTTTTTAAAGAAGTATTTATTAAAATCTATGTAGACAATTTATAGATTTTTTTCTTTGTTTGACATGAAGGTGTTTTCACTTTCATTTATTTTCAAAGTTAAACGCGAGATTCAAATGTGCTTTACGGTGTGGAGCGATGTCTCGACAGAGTTGTAATAGGACAATGTAAATGCTGATTTTCTTGGAAAAAAACACTTCAAAATGCCTTAAAGACTTTTCCCGTCAATTCTTCCTCTTACCCCCGGAAAAATTAACTTTTCCCGTAAATTCATTTCCCACTTGTTCTTCCTACACTTAAAAGGAAAAATGCTGCATATATATATATATATATATATATATATATATATATATATATCATTATGTTATTGATTCGTTTTGCAAAATGTTCTGATACAGATATATACATAAAGATATGTGTGTAGGGGGGGTGTAAGTAATGTACAAAATGTACTTGCAGTATGTTAGGAATATCTACCTAATATGTTAAATGGCTATACCCTATGCGATGTCAGTTTCACCATTTGTAACTGCTTATATAATCATTTACAAAAAAAATATGTATATATATCTTAAAGTGTGTGTCTGTTTCGAGTGAAATTCAAAAATATGAATAACCTATAAAAAATATACTACACTGTGGCTGTATATGGGGCTATATATGGGGGTATATTTATAAAAGTAGATGTTTGTGACTATTATCTGTTGCAACTATCTTTACACACACACACACACACAAACACACACACACACACACACACACATATATATATATATATATATAAGACTCATTCAGTAAACAACGTTAACTTTGCCTAAGGACTTGGCAAAAGGATGTACTGTTTACAGTAGCATTTTCGGACGGAAATCAATAGTGATAGGTCTATTTATGTCCCCGAAGAATGTCAGCAAAATTTCCATTACGGGCTGCTGCGCCCGGAACTTTTTCTTTACCGAAATCAGCCTGTTGCCGCTCCATGACCTGTCTTTCCGACACGGTTTCCTAGTGGCAAGGCAATGTTTATCGTATTTGTAAACATTTTTTGATTCAAACTGGATTCTTCTTACATATTCCACATTCTTTTGTTAATTTAAATAGTATGCACTTCTCAATCACGAAAAATTTGGTGATTCTATTTGATTTGTTGCTGTTTTGAATAGCCTCTTAACAAATATTTTTGCTGGATTAAAATATATTTTACTATAAACAATTTTTTTAAAATGCAGCTTACTGTTATGGGAAAAATCTTTTTAAAATATTTGATTTCATTTTTTCAAAAAAATTTTTTTTTTTTTTTTTTTTTTTTTTTTTTTACCTCATAGATTCCTCATAGATTGATAGATAGATAGATAGATAGATTTCCCTTATTTATTGACTTAACCTTGTTTATATTAATGGTATCATCTAGAATATTAAAATTCAAAAATAATAGGTCACTCATGTTGTTCAGATACAAAACTATTTTATTCAGACCCAACTTTTCGTAACAGATACGTAAACACGAAGGAGAGAGGAAGACCTTGTAATGGTTTATAAACGTATCTTCTTTACAACCATTCCATCTCTCTATCTCTTACTTATTCGCAACAACGCCAAGTGGAAACTTTTCTCTTTAGGTTTCAAAAACTCAACTGCCTTCATTTTCAAATTATCTCATTTTTATATATTCTCTATTTTAATTATTTATTGCATCATACTTTCTAGAATCATCACATGTGTCACAAAACTTTTATTTTCCTCACACCGGTCGACAGGCCTTGATTTGAGTATTATCCATATCCTGTCTTCCCTGTCTTGATGTGTTAAACCTGGTCGCCAACTGCGCAGGCGTTTGATCTTTGTGAGAAACTACACTTATTAGTAAAGTCCTTAGTTAACTACCAATTTTACCAAATAAATAAAATAATCAATGTAATTAATCAATCAACCAAATTATTTTGCAGTAATATTGATGTAATTTTATATTTGCTTTAGTCGTCTGAATACGGCAATAGTCACTCTAGGTGATAGAATGGATATACAAATATTCGTGAAATCTAAATCTCCATTCACTTATGCTTTTAATCCGCTGGACTTGTCAGTAAGTGATTTTGAAAATAGTTCTCATTCCACCGGCTCTCACCGCGAACACTTAGCAATAAAGAAAGTTCAAATCACCCAATATATTCCAATGAACTCCAATCATCTACCGACCATATCACATTGGGTTTTACAAGTTAATATCCACACAAATGAATTATCTATCTTTTCAGGTAAACAGATATATAACTTTCTGGGGTTCTTTTTTAAGTTGTATCGTTTGGGTTTGGGTTTGGGTTTGGTTTGTGAACAATTCATTAGAGAAGTCGACCCACAAATATAATGTACTCTATTCGACGGTCCCCAGGGCTGATTTAAACATTTCGTTCGTGTGAGGTCAACAAACTATGTATTGCGGAAAAATGTTAATCTAATGTTTCTGAGACGCCTTAGCTCCAAGGTAAAAATCTATAAACTAACAAATAAATAATTACGTTTTACACACGCATATATTCACATACACACCTCACACACTGACGTAACTCAGAGACAGATCTAAGTACACGCATTCACACATATTTGGGCGGATTAAAAGTCATGTATTAGAATAGGACAAACTAGACATATATGGAGAATATGAGTTGACAACCCCACCATATATATCTATATACATATATATATGTAAAAATTATTCATATAAAACAGTTGAAATATTTATACTCAAACAATGGCGTCATATATATATATATACATGGTTAGAGTGTTCGCCAATGGCGCGGGAGACATCCGTTCAATCCCAGGTCGAGACATACCAAATCACTCAAAAAATGGTATTTGATGCTTCCTTGCTTAACACCCAGCATTATAAGGTACGGATCAAGAGTAAAGTGGTGCAATCCAGGGAAAGGAGTAGCGCACTCCCCTCCACCTTGGTGTAGTAGTTATCGAAGAGGGAGCCTTCGGGTCACCCTCGACTATAGTCGCCAACTTTAATTACTTTTATATATATTGAACCCCGGTATCCCGGCCCATTGGTGAACACTCTACTCATTAGGCCAATGGCCTGGTGAGACTTACTTAAACCTAAAGTACTCTGCTTTAAGAATTCGCCATATGAAAATACTGAAAAATTATTGGCCCGACCAATACGAAATCACAAGCCATGAAACCAATTAGTTTATATTCAACACACAAGGAATTATTTATATATGTACATGTTTGTGACTATTATCTGTTGCAACTATCTTTACACACACACACACACACACACACACATATATATATATATATATATATATATATATATATATATATATATAGATTCATTCAGTAAACAACGTTAATTTTGCCTAAGGACTTGGCAAGAGGAAGTACTGTTTATGGTAGCACTTTCTGACGGAAATCAATAGTGATGGATCTTTTTATGTCCCCGAAGAATGTCAGCATAATTTCCATTACGGGCTGCTGCGCCCAGAACTTTTTCTTTACCGAAATCAGCCTTCTTGAAGTCTCTTTAGCTTACCATCAAATTTGAAAATTTTAAAAATGCTTAGTTTTTTTTTTTTTTTTGGTTGGACCGATAACTTCTCTACACACTCTCGTAAGGTCTACCACAATTTCTTAATATGAAATACACTATGAATGGCCTGCAGATCAAACTTTTCGGAGCTTGGACCCTTTAAAAGTTCAGGGTCTATCTTATCGCCCCTTTTATAGATCAGAATAAAATCACGTCGATCCCCAAATAAATAAAGATGAAATTTATAAAAAAATTTAATAAAAATCGTATTTAATATTTTCATTGAGAAATGACATTTACTGAGTCGGGTGTTCTTGGCAATTCTTGTTGATATTTATTAGAAAGATACACAGAATTCAATTTGCACAAGTCAAGATCCGTGTTTGGTCAACATATTGATAAGAGCTGAAAATAATGTTTCACGTAAATATATTGTTGCAAAAAGTTGCCCAATTTTGACTGCTTTTTTTAGACAACTGTAGCATAATGAGGTACGTTGGTAGATTTAAGCTAAAAAAGATATATATATATATATATATATATATATATATATATAAACGAAAAACATTTAACAATTATTTTTTGTAATGATATTTATTTCAGCAGACCTTGTATCTTTTCAAACGTTAGATCTGCATCTTCAGACAAAGAAATAATGAAATATTTCTAAAGAAAAATGTTGATCTAACATTTTTTAAAAATTGGGTTTGCTGAAATTACAAAAATCAAAAAAATATATTTCATTCATATAGAATTATTTGCTCTGTATTCTAATTTAGTATCATTTTACATTGGGCTCTCTATTGGATTTTGAATTACAGGGATAACGAAGAAAGAAAATCGTTCCCACCACTTGGCGTTGGTTAATATATATTACCCGGAAGTGAACTTAGTTGAGTGACTGAAGTTCGATCATACTAAATATTACTCCGGAAGTGAACGTAATAGAACGACTGAAGTTCGAATTCGCTTACTACCATTCCGCAGTTCATCTCTATTACTATTACACCACGAGGACACACCAAAAGCAATTTGAATTTCTTTGATATGAAACTATACTACATCCGGTGGGAAGCTCCAGTTTTCGAGACCTGGGGTGTGTAGAGTACTCTATCATTGCCATTAATTCCAGGTCCACTTTAATCCGGAGTCAGAGTAACTGTGAAGGTCTCATGTAAGTGTCAAATGTATTTGTTTAAAAATTATTAGATAGGAATACTTGATACAATATAAATAGAAATTTTTTGTGGAAGCACCTGTTAGGGCTCCGTTAATGGGTCAAATAGATCTGTTTAAAAATTAGTCGTATTGGATATAAATGGATGCAAAAACTCTTAATATAAACATCAATGCAAAGAATCAAAATATGAACCCGATACCTAAACATTTAGACATAAAATAACGCAAGACGGATTGGCATGCCGTTAAAATCAATCAATCAATCCGTCACATTTTTATGATTGTTTGTCCTTGCATATTTGTATTTTCTTATTACTATCCTCTTATTCCTTTTCTGTTTTTTTTTTCTCGCGTAACTCACAAATTCTAATAATTGTCATCTTTTCTTAATAGAATTCATTTATTCATATTCCATTGTTCTAATGTTCTAATGTTTTTGTTCCATACCAGTCCGGTTTATCGTCCTTTCTCGTGTATTCCTGTTCATTCCTCTAATTCTCATGTTCGCATATCTTCCTTTATATATTCTCTTATTCTTGTTATATTCTTCTCTTTTCTATTTTCCTCCTTTTATCAACTTTTTCGTCACTTTCTTGTTATTCTTAACCTGTTCTGTCATCCATTCTTTATTCCTATTCTCCCATTCTTATTCTTTTCTTTCTGTTTCTGTTTTCTTGCATATTTTTGTTCTTTTTCGTAATCTTCTTTTTTTTCCTTTTTTCATAGCCTCTTCTTTTTATTTTCATTCTTCTATCTCAGGTTTTTCTTTCACTTTCTCTTAGTCTTCTTTTACCTTTTTTTATCGCTATCATCTTCTTTGTTTCTAATCCACAATCATTCTTCGTCGCCTTCTCTCTAATGTTTCCTTCACTCCTTCATCGACGCTCACGATTCAATTCCAACGCTTCATATATATATATATATATATATATATATATATATATATATATATATATATATATATATGTATATATATATAAACTCTTAATATTCTCTTATCTTAAGATGACCGCCCTCCCTTCCAGATTCAATCAGATCAAATGGCCGGTGTGTTTGTGACAGTTTTGAAATCTATCGACAACAGAACATGACAATACCAAAGCGAAGTGCATTGCTTCTTGTTTTCAAAAGTAGCAAAAAACATCGGTGTCTGAAAGCGATTGAAATTTGCTCAGATTCTTGTCTATTTTATTCGTCAGTGAATTACAATTTTGGCAACGTAAAAGAATATGAATAAATAAAGAAAATACAAAATATCACCTTGTCTATCAAGTCCAGTTTGTTGCTCAACTAAAACGTTAGTTCTGGTTGCGTTATCCGTCATTATTATTATTATTATTATATTATTACATAACCCATTGGATGCCAAATTCATCCGGCCTTGTGCCACATCTTAGTCAAAATCCGAATAAATGCAGATGGTGTATTCTACAGCACTAACCGACTGGGCCAAAATATAAACGTATGCAGTTCCCAAATCTCTAAATATGAAATAACCCCAGATGGATTTATCTTCCTTTAAAATCAATATCCTCAATTGGTTGCTCTAGAGCTGTATATCTCAAAAAGTCTTTCGATATTAGCAAGCAATGGAAAAAAACACTAGCATTATTTACCCAAAACCCTAGATATCATCATTTATTTTGGTTTGGACATCAGAATATCTTTCAATAATATGTTTCTCATAAGTATAAAGTATATGATCAGTTTGTGTGATGTGTTACTATTGCTTTAGGAAAAATATATTGAAGTACATATTTTAACTAGGTCATCATATTTTAGGTGATTTTTCCCCGAACAACATCGGGTATCCCTGCTTGTATTGTTTTGTTTTTATAAAGAACTGAATAAGAATAAACAAGCGTATCAATAACGATTTCACAATCAATGTTATTGGTAGACAAAAAAACTGAGAATAACATCTTGTGAACAACAAAATTAACAAAAACAGGATAAACATTTTTTTTTATCTTAAACAAAATCACAAGATTCATACACGTTATGGAAAATCTACTTAAAAACTTTGGATAGACAAAAACAAGTTCGCACTTTAGAAAATATAAGATTAGTAACCTAATCTGTGTCCATGATGATGCTTCTTTGCTTTTTGTTTGTTCTTCTGCACTTTCTGCAAGGATTAGAGGGTAGTATATATACAATATATCTAGAATGAAAACAGCACTCTACAGCACGTCTACCGAAGATTTGGGTGTAGTATTATTCTAATTCCTTAAACGTGATCTTGTCATTGCGCAGGCAGGACTTTTTTTCTTATCGAAAAAATGTTCTTAAATAGGCAGATTTGGTTCTGGGTCATTTAACTTTCAGATTGCACCTCTCCATTGCACAAAATGAAGAAGTCGAGGGCGTCTCATGCACACGTGATACTAGTCGTTATTGTTCCTTTCTCTACATTTACATTAATCATATCAGTGATATGATATCATTCTATCCCTGGGGTTTCAAACACGACTGAGGTCCACATGCGGCCAGGAAATTACGTTTTTATGTCACGCGGCAAAACAATTTTCGTGACTAATATTTTTCTAAAATTTGGTAATTTAGCTCTTATCCTTAACCATATTACTCCCGAGAGTAATATTTGTTGCTATTATTTCAAGATCAAAAGCTGAAAAATGAAAATAAAACAATTTTATATACATTTAGAAACATTCTTAATAAGAACATTAGTAAAACCAACATCGTCTTTTTTCAAAGACCTGATTCGGTGGAGATATGTCTGAGAATGATTGATTTGACCATTCATATTGGAAGGTGAACCTGAGATGACAGGTGACACACACACATTTGGGAAATAATAGAAAAATATAGTGATTGTTAAATAAACATATCTCTTCTATTTCTTTAAATGTGATAAAAACTTTGATTTTTGTTTAGTTTGATTTGGTTGTTTTAGTTGTGTTTTATGGCATATCCACCCTTGTTGATTATTTTATACCAAATCCTGTTTATGCATGGATAAGATTTGATTTCTAAATAAATAGTTTCTAGGCAAATTTATTTTTCAAACGATCTAGGGCTCATTTGTCTGCAAACAGTTAAATGGTTTTAAGTAATATTTCAGATTGTTTGTAAACAATTAAATGGTTTTAAGTATTGCTATCTGGCACCCGTGGTTCTATTTACAAACAGTTAAATGGTTTTAGGTAATACTTCAGATTGTTTGTAAACAATTAAATGGTTTTAAGTATTGCTATCTGGCACTCATGGTTCTATTTGCAAACAATTAAATGGTTTCAAGTAACATTTCAGATTGTTTGTAAACAATTAAATGGTTTAAAGTATTGCTATGGTTCTATTAGCAATGGTTCTATTAGCAAACAATTAAATGGTTTCAAGTAATACTTCAGATTGTTTGTAAACAATTATATGGTTTTAAGTATTGCTATCTGGCACTCATGGTTCTATTTACAAACAGTTAAATGGTTCGAAGTAATACTTCAGATTGTTTGTAAACAATTAAATGGTTTTAAGTATTGCTATCTGACACTAATGGTTCTATTAGCAAACAATTAAATGGTTTCAAGTAATACTTCAGATTGTTTGTAAACAATTATATGGTTTTAAGTATTGCTATCTGGCACTAATGGTTCTATTTACAAACAGTGAAATGGTTTCACGTATTTCTATCTACCACAAATTATTCTACTTACACACGGTTAAATAATTTCTAGCATTGCTATCTAATACTGATAATCTTATTTAATTTGGTTTAGTTTTGTTTTGTTTTGTTGCATATCCACCATTGTTGGTTATTTAATGCCAAATCTTCTTAGTACATATATATATATCAAATATATATGATTTGTAAACACATTTTCTTGATGATATTTTTAAATAGAGCCGGAGTTCATTTTTTTTTGGTACACAGTTAAATGGTTTCAATTATTGATATCGAACACTAATAATTCTATTCAACATTAATCTTTTGTTTTCAGACAGTAAAGTAGTTACATTTATTGAACATGAATTCTATTTAAAACTATTAATTCCTTTACACATAGTCAAATGGTTTCAAGTATTTCTATGAAATACCAATAATTCAATTTAAACACACACTGGTCGAGTTTCAATGATTGCTATTTAGCACTAATTATTCAATTCAACATTACTCATTCGTTTGCACAGAGTAAAATCGTTCCAAGTATTGCCATGGGTAACTTATCATTCAATTAAACATCAGTCATTTCTTTACAAACATATCACAATTCAATTTAGCCGATGTCATTTGTTTACACAGAGTCAAACAATTCTATTTTACCCAGAGATGGGACCCTGTCAGGTGCTACCACTTCGGGCCAGAGAGGACCTTGGAGCAATGATAATAAAGTGGTATTCCATATTCTCCAAAGCTCCAGCATTACTGGAGCCTCACCGTCAGATTTATTTTGGGTCATATCCAGGATACTAATTGGTGGGGATCTTACCCTTCTGAAGAGATGCAGCCGGTGTATTCTACAACTGCAGCTGGCTGGGCTCAATTACATTTGATATTAATCCTTTGTTTGTACGCAATCAAATTTTTTAAAGTATAGTTGTTAGTTAAACAGTTCTACTTGACCCATAGATGAAACCCTAACAGATACTACTACACCTGTTCAGAGTGGACCTGGGAGTAATGGCAACGAAAAGGAATTACCCAAAGCTCCAGGATTGGACACTCTTTATCGGATGGCTTTGTGACATATCAAGGACATTTTAATGTTTTCAATAGCTACAACACCGATGTGTAGGGGGGGGCAATACTACTTTCCCTCGATTGCTCCACTTTACCCTCGATACGTACCTTATATTGCTGAGTGTTAAGCAAGGAGGTATCAAGTACCATTTTTAAAGTCTTTGGTATGACGCGACCTGGGATTGAACCCAGGTCTCCCGGATCATTAGTGAACACTCTACCCACTTGGCTAATGAGCTGGTTTTTTGACGGTCTATGAAAGGTCCGAAAGAACTAGGGGTAATTTTGGTAAATTTATCTACTAATTCCAAATTACA
>OY757912.1:106635491-106682991 GCA_963585895.1 Sepioteuthis lessoniana
GGGTAATTTTGGTAAATTTATCTACAAATTCCAAATAACAACGAAGAATCTTGAAAGGAAACTTGAAAGGATTGTAATACACACAAAATATGTCTTTATCTTATATATATATATATATATATATATATATATATATATATATATATATATATATATATATATGTATATATATATATATATATATATATATATATATGTTTCTGTGTGTGCGTGTATATATATATATATAAGTTAGTTAGCGACCATAGTCGAGGGTGACCCGAAGGCTCCCTTTTCGATAGCTACTACACCAAGTTGTAGGGGAGGGCGCTACTCCATTCCCAGGATTGCTCCACTTTACCCTTGAACCGTACCTTATAATGCTGAGTGTTAAGCAAGGTGGTATCAAGTACCATTTTTAAAGTCTTTGGTATGACTCGACCTGGGATTGAACCCAGGTCTCCCGGACCATTGGCGAACACTCTAACCGCTGGGCCAATGTTTCTTTGTGTGTAAGTGTGTTTCTGTGTATAAATATAAAGATTCTGTGGAACATGCAAAATTCTAAAACGGCTTTAAAAAACCTATATATTTTAAAATAGTTTGAAATTAAATAAGAAACTATCGTTTCGATCATGTCTCATCAGAGAAATATGCAGTGATATATGTGTGGTGGTGAGGAAATAGACATGCCGTAGATACCGTCAAAAATGGGTCGCGGAGGAAGAAAACAAAGCTGAAAAAAATCACTGTAAACCAGAGGGACAGGTCCGGATAATATTGTTTTCTGCACAATCAATAAGTAAAAGAAAACAATATTATCCAGACCTGTCCTTCTGGTTTACAGTAAATTCTTTCGGCTGTGTTTCCCATCCCTCTCACACTTTTCGGCGGTCACAACCACTTGCCTATTTCCTCATTACTATACATATATGACGGTATTTGTCTCTGATGAGATGTATTAAAACGAAAGGTTCCTTTTTTAGAATGTTAAAATAGCTTAAGATGTATACGCTTTTTAAAGCCTCATATATATATATATATATATATATATATATATATATATATATATGTGTGTGTGTTACGTTCTCCAATGGACCTCTTCACACAGACGAGTAAGTGTCGGACGACCAGCTAAAACTTATATACAATAGCTCTGTTGGTACACAGGATGTAGTCTAGAAAACCTGCCGAAAACGATGGACGATAGTGATGAATGGGAAATCCGTGCGAGCAGCACGACATCATGATGCTATATATATATATATATATATATATATATATATATATATATCAAAACGTCATATAACATTCTTGTGTAGTTCCGATCTTGCTATTTCCCCATGAGTTTCGTTAAAGTCCAGATTTGTAACAACACCTGGAAGCAGTACTCCAGAAAACAACAATTATATGGCCACTTACCTCCCATCTCACAAACTATCTAAGTAAGACGAACAAGACAAGCTAGATACTACTGGTAGAATGAGAGGACGAATTCATTAGCCACGTTTTCTTATGCCCTCCCCCACACAAACAAGCCAGTGTTGGCCGACCAGTAAGGACTTATTTTAGCCCAGTGCGGACCCTAGATACAATTTAGAGGACCTGCTAGGGGCGATATAAGACAGAGGGAGATTAATTAGTGATGTTTGAAGAAGATTTGCAAAATAGCTAACCTCCTTTAGGAAGAATCACTAACTTTATCACGCCTGGGCCCTCTACTTCCGGACCTTGTGGAGAACCAAGTTAAGCCAAGTAATTTGTCTTGCTAGTATGATAGTTATTGTTTAATGCTAACAGTCTATTGCTAATGCGATTGATTCTCACAGAGTGTCCTATATTTCTGACCTTGTGCCAAACTAAGCTATACTTCGTCAATGACCTAATCACTATCTAGAAGAAACTGAAAAAAAAATTTCTTACGAGTTATCTCGTCGAACATTTTCTAAATTATTGATATGCCTTACGCGCATTAGGTGCCTCTGAGTAGATTAAAAAAAAATCCTTGTGTTTTGCACCCCACTCCCAATAAGGCAATCACATTTCCAATTTCTTTTTAGAATTGATCGTTGCTTTTATATTTCGATATTTTCAAATGTCTACGTTTTTTTCCCGCTTTTTTTTTTCTTCTTTAACACTAAATCTTTTTTTCGTTTTTTTGTTTGTTTTTTTGTTTTTTTGTTTTATTTTATTGTTTTTAATTTTTTGCTCCTTCAATTTTTTAAATTTTTTTTTTTTTTTTGTTCTTATTTCTTGTCTCGTTTTGTAAAAATTTCCCAACCTTTTCGTGACTTCACCTGTGTATTCTTGAGCGTATTTTTTTCTCTCAGATCTTTCTTTTTCTCCGTTTTTGTTCTCTCTCTCTCTCTCTCTCTCTCTCTCTCTCTCTCTCTCTCTCTCTTAATGCTCCACTATTTTTTTTGGTTCAATAACATGATTACCTAATGTAGTTTTTCGATTACAACATACCAATACGAACAAGTACTTTCACCTTTGTTGTTATTAGCGTTTCTGACGATAGAGTGTGAGCAGTTAGGAAGGCCTGAAAGTTAGGAAAGGAAGTTGTATAAATTTCCTCCTACGTCGGTGTTCGATCGGTGCAAAAAGCTGTTATTGAAAATGCTGATTTTTCAAGACAAACGCGAAGGGAGGACTTCCTCACCTGAACATTTATCACAATACGCTCCAGTTTTATTGGCTGAGTCAAACGTTTTGCAATATTTTAGTATCACCTGAACAAAGCTGTGAAATGGTACTTGTTGCGGTCGGTAGTATCATGGTAGTTGGTGCGCTGACAGATGACCGTGTAACGTAGTCTGATTATAGAACTTAAGCTTTATGAGTTCGAACTGGAACATTACATCGAACAAGTAACATTTGTTGTGCTAAAGGCGAGGGTGAAGTTCATCTTTCTATAATAAATAGATGTTTTGGAAATTTCGCCCGAGTTTTAGGAACTTCAACGAACAAACAATGTCAGGGAAACCTCAAACAGAGGATTCCGAGGCTGTGCTCAAAGCTATAGCGACAAATATGGCGAGTAGCACTCGAGAATATTGGGCAGGTTCGGCATTTCACAGAACAGTGTGGTTCGATATCTTCGTAACCTCGGTAAGAGCATCCAATGAGGCCGATTTATACCAAAATATTGTAAAACCTGCAGTCAGGGAACCAACGCCTATAACCGATACGCTAAGCTTCTTCGGAGACACTCCTCTGGAGGTTGCAGGTTCAATCCTGACTGCAAGCGAGTAACAATACAGGAATACTTAACACTTGTACACGGTTATGGCTAACGGAATCAGAACAGGCGATCCCCGTGGATTCAATAAAGGCTATAGTTCGAAGTTCCGTGTAGGTTCCCGAGTTCGACAAACACCTGAAGTAGGCCGGAGGACATATCGGCCGAAACAATAAAGATGAAGACAATAATCCAAAAACCGGATAATGATAAAAATCGTCAAGCTTCGTCTCAGAAATTTAGACAACTAATATTTCGGACAACATACTAAACTAGTTCGTTTGTCTATTTGCAGTTGTTCTTGTTGTTTTTGTTGTTGTTTCTTTTATGAATAATCTAGCATTCACATAAAACATGATTCTTTATTGGGAAATATATGATTGTTTCTTTGATTGATTTTAACTGCTAGTCAAACCGTCCTGGGCTATTTTATACTTCCAGATTAGGGCTTGGTTTGGTTTGGTTTTATAGCATAACGGCCATTGTAGGTCATTTAATTCCAAATTCTTTTTAAGCATATATTAGATATATCATTTCTAAACACATTTTGAAGATAACATTTTTAAACGAGCTTAAGTTCAATGGTGTCACTTAATTTCAAACTCAATTTATCACAAGTAGTCTATTCTTTGCACACAGTTAGTCAATGGTTTAAATACAGTTCTTTGTTTAAACACAATAAAATTTAAAAGCAGTTCTATTTCAAACAATTCAGTTTAGCATAGGTACGCAGGTTTTTGGGGGGGTGTTTAAACACCGTTAAATGTAAAAACAGTTTATTTCAAACAATTCAGTTTAGTGTAACTGTACAGTTTAGTTCTATTTGACCTATAGAGAGGACACTATCACGCAATACCACTCCGGGACAGGTTGAAACTGGGAGCGATGGTAATGTAGGTGTACTCAGCATTCCTCAACGCTCCAGCATTACTGAAGCCTCACCATCAGATTTTTTGGAGTCATATCAGGACACTGCGTAGATGCTGTCAGTGTACTCTGCTCTCCTAGGCAACTGGGCCATCAGTTAATTTAAAATGTAAAAACAGTTCCATTTTAAACTATTCAATTTACATAAGTACATTTTTTTGTTTCCACTCTGTAAAATGTAAAAACAGTAAATTTCAAACAATTCAGTTTAGCGTAATTACAGTTTTATTTGACCCATAGACATTGAACCAGAGTGGACCTGGGACTGATGGCAATGAAGGGATACTCCGCATTCTCCAAAGCTCTAGCATTACTGAAGCTTCACCATCAGATTGTTTAGCGTCATGTATTTGTCGCTGCCTCCCACCAGACACGACTTGACACAAGGTCAAAAGCCCGAAGGCCAATTAAAGTGGGGATAAAGGGGAGGGGAAGGTCGGGAAGGAGCCGAGACTCGAACCCTGCTTGTCTGTGCTGCTCATCGGCTCACTTAGTGCAATGTGAGCCTGATGAGGCAAGCAGTTTCACGAACCCAAATGTGGGTCCGGGCACGTATGCCAGTTTACGGCTTAAACTAGACGCTTGGTCTAGTGCCGTACAAAGGGGACAAAAGTGCAGCTCGCCCACCCGAAGGTTGCCCAGCCGAAGCTGGGGGCCTATTCGGCCCCGAGTCTGCTCTTGGTTTCGAGCACCCATCCGGCACGAATGCCAGACGGCCCAGAGATGCAGTCGATTGTTTAGCGTCATATCAGGACATTTGCTGACAGGGCAATACAGATTTGTGAATTTCGTACTTTTTGAGTTTATTTATATTTTTGTACAGTTTAAGAATGGTTGGGGAGTGAATAATTTTTTTTGTCGTCGGTTTTGCTCACGGTTATATATCAAGTATTCCTATCAAATACAAATATTGCTGGGGCCGTAGAATACACCAACTGCATCTCTGCAGAGGGGTAAGACTTCCCCAACGGGTGTCCTGTGACCCAATTGGCTGGGGCTGTAGAATAAAACGACTGCATCTCTGCAGAGGTGTAAGACCCCCTTCAACAAGTGTCCTGATTTGACACTAAACAATCTGATGGCGAGATCCCAGTAATGCTGGATCTTTGGGGAATACACACAGTTAAATTTTTCAACAGTTCTATTTCTTATTATTCAATTTAGCATTAGTCAACAAAGTAAATGGTTCCGTGTATTGCTTTGTATTACTAATAATTCAATTAAATATCAGTCATTTTTTAAACACAGTTAAATGATCAAACAGTTCTAATTCTTACAATTCAATTTAGTATTAGTCATTTGTTTGCACTCGATTTTAAAGTCAATCAGGTGCTACCACTTCGGACCAGAGTAAGCCAAGGAAAGATGGCATTGAAATGGTACTTCGTATTCTCCAAAATCTCACAATCAGATTGTTTAATGTTATATACAGGACACTCATTGCGGTGGAGTCATGCCCCTCTGCAGAGATGCAGTCGATGTATTCTACACTGGGCATGGAAAATATTGAAATACAAAAGATCAAAGATCATTGTCCTAGTGGGTAGAATGTTTGCCAATGGATCGGGAGACTGGGGTTCAATTCCAGGTTGAGTCACACCAAGGACTCAAAAAATCGTACTTGTTTCCTCCTTGCCTAACACTCAGTATTATAAGGCATGTGCCAAGGTTAAAGTGGAACAATCTAAGGAAAGGAGTAGCGCCCTCCCCTTACACCACGGCATAGTACCTATTGAAAAGTAAGCCTTCGGGTAACCCTCGACTACGGTCGCCATCTTTACTTTTGATTCAATCTTAAGATTAAATCATCTTTGATAATTATATCTTGAGAACTGACCTTGAATAACTACACCCCAAATATTTTTATGGAAATTTTATTCTAAACCAAAAGATAGCAATACTTTATTTGTAGTGAAACTGTTAAAACGAATATTAATGGGATTTATTTTTGGCCAAACATTACAAACTAGAAACTCTGAACTCAAAAATAATAGTTAATGAATATATGTGAGGTATTTTATTTTTAGATTGTTTGACAACTATAGTTTTGTTAAAAGATTTTTAATAGTTGTGTTTTATTTTGTTCTAATGCCCATAGGAAAGTCAAGAATCCATCTGTTTTCCCTCTAGTTATGTGTGAATAGTAGGGTATACATAGTTATTTAACTTTAGTTGGGCAAGTAGTCTAGGTGAAAGAGAAGTCTTATCTCAAATGAACCATACTATGCTAAAAAATTGACCTTTTACGAAATTCTACTCGTAGCAAAGGGGTTTAATAAATACAAGCTGAATTTTGATGTGGTTGAGTTTGACAGTAAAGAAAACGTAATAATATACGTTTTGATAGTAGGATTTAACGCTATATCATCATCGTCATCATCATCATCATCATGTCACGCTGCTAACACAGATATCCCTGACCCACTCTCGCTACCCGTCTCTATCGTCCATCGCTCCCAGGAGGCCCTCCAGGCTACATTCTGTATCGTCACAGAGCTGTTGTATATATGTTCTAGCTGGTCGTCCTGCTTTTGCTCGTCCATGTGAAGGGGTCCACTTGAGTACATCGCTTATGAGTTCATCTTTACTTTTCCAGCAGTGTCCCGCATGTCTGGTTCGTCTAACTTGGATAGTTTCCGTGATGGGTGATTGGTGGCCGTACAGCTGCTGCTTTGTGGGGTGCTTCCTCCAAGACTTGTTCAATATTGCTCGAAGCATTCTTGTGTTGTTGCCGTCAAGCATTTTTTCCATACGCTTAGTTAGCGTCCATGTGGTGCATCCATATATCAGTATCGACACAACCACTGCTTGGAAAACCTGCGTTCTATTCTATCGGTCAGGTCTTACTTCAATATGACCCGTAGCCTATCAATGGCTGTCATGCCTTTGTTAAACGTGTGTTGATTTCTTTCTCAAATGATGAGACACTGCTTCCTAGTTAGGTGAACTTGTCCACTAGTTTCAAAGGCCCACCCTTTAGTGCGGAATGTCACCTCTTTGATTAAAGCACATGTATTCTGTTTTGTCGGCGTTGACATGGAAGCATATGCCACCTGCTGCTAGTTCCAGGCTATTTCGATGGAATTCGGCTTGGGTGGGTGAATTTGCAGGAAGTGCTATGTCATCGGCGTAGTCTGCGTCCGTAATTGTTTGTGCGAGGTATCTTCTGCTTCTTTCCTTTGCCAGTTTAAAACCGTTTTCTTTCATTAAATCTATAGACGTTCTAAGCACGTAGTCTAGGCAGATGATAAACAGGTATAGAGCTAATTTATATCCTTGCAATACACCAGCCACAATGACGAAGTAATCTGTGTCTCCATCCGGTGAGCGGACTTTTACTTTCGTGTTTTCATATAGTAACATTACGGCTGCAACGGTTTCTTTGGGTAGGCCATAAGCAAAAAGTATTTGCTCCATCTTCCCTTTGTGTATGGAGTCAAATGCCTTGGAGATGTTGATGAATAATGGTGTTGCTTCTAGGTTTTTGCTATCGATGATAGTCAAAATTTGTGATGTCATGGATCAATTCCTCCGAAACCCATTTTGTTTCTTCCTAAGTATTTATTATACTTTAATACTACTAATTATGAAATCCAGGTACTTTTTTTTTATTTAGAAGAAAATTAAATTAAAAAATAATTCAATTTCAGTGGTGTAATTATTTATGGGTGAGTGAATGATTTTATTGGCATATCAACCTGTCTAGGATTATTCTATACCTACATTTATAATTACATATTCTATGTGTTCATTTCAAAAATGAGTTTTTGGTTTGTTTTGTTTTTTGTTGTTTTTTTTTTTAGTTTTTGTTTTTCGCATTTGGTCCGAATAAATACAAATAATCGCTAAACAGATTTATTTGACCCTTCAAATAGAGCTCTAACAGTTCCTAACTTTCTAGGCAGAGTGGACCTGGAAGTAATTGCAGTGAAGGGATAGATATCCAGAACAGGCGCCTGGCCATCGAATGAATTTTAGGATCGTATCGTGAACACTCCTTTTTGGAATGAATTTTAACCTTCAGCTGGGAATACAGTCAGCGTATTTTACCCCTACAGATGGGTTGGCTTTTTTGTGAGGTGGGTGAGCAATGTTTTATCATAATAACTTACATTTATTCCTGATAGTAAGAATTTTTTCTTAATGCTCAATAGATTTTTACAATAAAATCATTTTCAGTATTTTTTCTACTTAACTTTTCTTTGGTTTAATTTCTTTGTTTAATGGCATATCAACTTTCGTAGGTGATTTAATGCCAAAGCTATCCTTGTAGAAGAACAGCAGTGCTACTGTTTAACCCATAGCTTGAGAGATAAGGAAATAAGCCAAACATTACTTAAGGGACTTTATACTTTTTCCCAAGGTATTATTCCGAAAGTGAACGTAATACCGTGACTGAAGTTCGAACTCGTTTATTTCAATGTCGCAGTTCAGGACATTAGCCGCTACGCTCCTCTTGTAAACCTTCAATTTTCTTTAGTTCATCTGTATAATAATCGTAATCCATAAATGTCGCTCTAATTCCTGACCGTGTTACACAGCCATATACACGAATATGGCCATGAGCGAAATGGGTAAAATGAACATCGAATGTTCATTACGATAGAACATATAAATCACGGAATTCGAAAACAGGTAACGACCTCTTGTTCAGGTACGAAACCTTTTTATTAACTTTAAGTTAAAGGTTTCGACGTAAGGAGGAGAGACACAATCTTCTGTGCTGTCTTATTCATTTGGTCCCCATCTCGTGCGGCCCCCATAGGGCGCAAGTTCGCCTCGCGCCTGCGAGCTCCAAAAGTCGATCCTTCTCGTTTGGCGTCTAGTACCCGACTCTTTCTCTCTTCAAATTCTCACACAAACCTCCGCGCTTCCGGTGCGTGACGTCACTCGCACCCTGTCACCTCGGTTCGTTTCGGACTATTATGACATCTGAGTGACACCTCCATCCGCCCGCGCGCTCCTGCGTTAACACCTGCTTCAATGTTGCACCTAACTAACCCATGTGCTGAGCCGAAAGGTTCTCAGCCTAACTAAACTCAAAGGCATGAACCGAAATTCCTCGGCAATTTTATAACAACCGGAGAAAATACGTGTTCCTGATATTTCAATGCGTTTCTGCAGTATAAACTTTCACATAATAAAGTGGATCGTCCAATTCACATTTATATTTATTAATGGACACTGACAATATGATATTCAACAAATTTTACAGGAAAATCATTCCTAAAACTTTTCTTATTGGCTAGTGTATTATTATCATTCATATATATATTTTCTATCAATAAAACTCGCATTAATTATTGAAAAACCTTTTCCGCAGGCTTTTAATGCATTTTTCATGTATAATTCTTGGTGATCGCTTCGCATTTGATAGATAGATAGATAGATAGATAGATAGATAGATGCATAGATTACTTCAAATAGTCTTAGCAAATCAGTTTGAAAAGTAAAATGACGGTAATTATTATAAGAAATAAAACAGTCCCTATCCGAAAAAGTGATTTTGACTCAATACAGCTATATGAAAAAAATACGTTACCAAAGTAGCAAATCTTAAGTCTCACGAAAGTTGATATTAATGTAAGTATTGGTGAATTCTTGCATTATTATCACTATATATATATATATATATATATATATCATACTAATATTAAACATCACTAATGCGTACGAGCATACGCTGTGTTAATTATTTGTGTCACACATTTAAATGGTTTCGAGTATTGCAATGTGTCAATAACAATTCAATTTAACACCAGTCATTTGTTTGCACACAGTTAAATGGTTGAATAGTTCTTAGTCAAACAGTTCTATTTGACCAATAGATGGGACTCTAACAGGTACTACCAATCCGGGTCAGTGTGGACCTGGGAGTAAGGGTTATGAGGGTAAGCAACACATTTCCTTAAGTTGCAGGACTCAATCCCCATCATTAGATGGGTTAGTATCACTCGTCAGTCTGTGGGTGGGGTGCTTATCCCTCGGCAGATATGCAGTCGGTGTGTAACATATCCATACATGAATACGTGAAATAGACATATTCATACCGGTACGTAAAACGTTCATAATGTCCATAATGCTCATATAGATAACATAGGAATCCCGAAACACAAAAAACACGATTTCTTAGTTCAGGTACGAAACTTTTTATTACCTTTGAGTTAAAAGGTTTTTCGACATAAGGAAGAGAGAGGCACAATCTTTCTATGACGACTTTTCCATCTGCCCCCAACCACGTGCGGCTCCCACCGAAAGGCCTCGGCTAGCTCCGAAAGTCAACCGTCTTCTTCGGACGCAAGAACTCAACTCTCCCGTTCGGAGGCAAGAACTCAACTAACTGACTTTTCTCAAATTCTCAGAAATCCTCAGCCCACGCTTCCGGTGCATGACGTCATTCACACCTCCTGGTCACATTTCCAACCTGGGATTTTTATTTTGACATCTCTGAATGACACATCCTCCCCGTGCGCACGTGCACACCTGCGCCTATGTTTGCACCTAACTAACCCATGCACTGAGCGAAACGTTCTCAGCCTAACTAAACCGAAAGGCAACATATATAAAACGAACCCCCCACCCGCCATTATATTACAGGTGTATTTCACAGCTCCAGTCGACTGGACTGAAAAAGACAAAATTCACAAATATTTGTGTGAATATGAGTAGGAGCTGGTCATGGTTATAAACTTGTCTTAATCTGGATTTTCTTTTTTTCTCTCTCTTTAGTTTAGTTTATTTCACCTTATTTTTTATTTTTTGGGTGGTGGGGTGCAATGAATATTTTAAACGAAATCTGAATAGAATTTAGGAGGAAAATAGGGCCGTTGAAACGATTGCATATTTTTCTTGTTAGTCACGTTGGAGATTAAGTCAGCTACACATGAAACGGGAGGAATGTATTGTAAACAAGACTTTTGACAACCTGTAACCCGACAGGCAAGCTATTCAGTCATCTTTTGATAACAACATTATTATGAGTCCGTGAAGAAAGGCAAATAATTTCGTATTTCGTGTCAACTGGGAACCACAGAATATATTAATACACATCTATCGAGTCCATTTATTCAATTAGGTGGTAGATGTATGTTTGATTTTGGTTGGTATCTTAGTTTTATAACATCTCAACTTTCATTGGTTATTCAATGCTAAACTCAAATTTGTAGAAGAACAATTGGAGTATTATTTAGCCAATGGCCGAAAGGATAAAAAGATTCATACCTTTCCCATTAGTAATATAGAGAAAGTAAATGGAAAAACGTGACTAAGTACTAGCACCTTACTCATTACGCTACTGAAATTAACACAGCATATATCATATTTACCCAACCCTTCCGCTCGGGCAGGATGTGACACAAGGTCAATTTTTTAGCGAAGTTTAACAGGTTTGAATTCAGAGTTTTCCTTCTCCTAGACTAGTTGCCTCACCAGGCTGAAGAACCTAGTCTGCCCTACTATTTACCCATAGCTGGAGGGAGAATCATTGGATTCATACTTTTCCCAAGGGTATTTGTGCTATGTGAAATGCAATTAATCTCGGCCAGGATTTGAACTCGTGTCGCCGTGTCCATTTCCTATATATTGTATGATCATCTAATATATATATATATATATATATATATATATGTATATATATATATATATATCATCATCATCATGTCGTGCCGCCAACACGGATATCCCTTTCCCTCTTTCGCCACTCCTCCCTAACGTTCATCGCTTCTGGCAGGTCCTCAGGGCTACCTCCTGTATCCTCACAAAGCTGCTGTATGTAGGTTCGAGCTGGTCGTCCAGCTTTTGTTCGGCCATACGACGGGGTCCATAGAATATATATATATATATATATATATATATATAAATGCATGCATGTGTGTGTATGTACTTGTATACGTACATATATATATATATATATATATGCATGTTTGATTAAAAAGAAAAGACACATTTTGTCTATATAATTTAATTACGATTCTTTATACCTTTTCCCATGAGTAATATTGAGAAAGTTATTGTACTAATTTGACTAAAGTTCGAAATAAATTACTACAACATCGCAGTACGAGTTCCTTACTCATTACGCCACAGAAATTCACACAGTATAGATGGTCTGATCTTTTAATATATATATATATATATATATACGTGTGTGTGTGAGTGTGTATGTACTTGTATATATATATATATATGCATGTTTGATTAAATAGTAAAGACCCATTTTGTTTATATAATTTAATTAACATTCTTTATACCTTTCCCATGAGTAATATTGAGAAAGTGAATGTAAAAACTTGACTAAAGACCGAACTCAGTCTCTACAACATCGCAATATTTGCACTTTACTCATTACGCAACAGAAATGCACACAGTATAGATGGTCTGATCTTCTAAAATATATATATATATCTATACGTGTGTGTGTGTACTTGTCTATGTACATCTATCTATCTATCTATCTATGCATGTTTAATTGAATTGTAAATACACATTTTGTCTATATAATTAAATCCTTTCAAGTTTCCGGATAAGTGTCTTGGTTTCAGGTTGGAATTAGTGGATGAATTTACCAAAATCATCCCGATTTTAAAGTAAAGATGAACTTATCAGGAACGTTCTCCTATGAACCCCTTCATACGAACGTATAAATGATGAACGACCAAATAGAACTTATTTGTTACAGCTCTCTATGGATACAGGATGTAGTCTAAAAGGCCTACCGGAAACGATGGATGATAGAGATGAATAGCAAGTCAGAGAAATTTGTGATAGCAGCATAACATCATGATGATATATATATATATATATATATACTTAGGTCCATAATATATATATATATATATATATATATATATATATATAAGGGTCTATCTGAAAGATCTAAGTCTTACCCAGTGTTGCATACTATTTGTAGCCATACTTATGTGATGTTTAAGATCCCAATTCATCTCCGCCGGTCTTGACCTGAAAAACCTAACCACCGGTGCAACGGTAGAAAACCCAGCTACATATTAAACGGCTCAAATCCAACTCTATGGTCTAACCTCAACTTCCAACTAACTCTTTTTCAAAATTCTCAACTTCTCCGGACTATCTCTTCCGGGCATGACGTCATCCACACTCCAGCCTCATTCCTGTCTAGGGATTTTTTATGACAATGGTGATTATCATATCCTTTGTGCACGAGCGTAAACTGCACCTATTGACTCTACACCGGGGCTCTTAAGCCGAATAGTTCAACGCCCAACCAAACTGAATGATAAAATATAATTAACGAAAAGTTATTAATATAAAAAAGAAAATCATTCCTTAATGATATAACACCCAGAAATGGGGATAAATTCTGGTTCACAAGGGTTATAAAAATTGTATTATGTTGCCACACAAAAAGTGTTCAACTCTAATCTTCCTTCTGGGTGCGGCTTAGAACTTTTTGTATGACCCTTCTATATATATATATGTGTGTGTGTGTGTGTGTGTGTGTGTGTGTGTGTGTGTAAAGAGAGAGAGAAAGAAAACCTGACTGATAGACAGACAGAAAGAAGCAGAGAGACAGACAACAGATTAAAGGGACAGACAGACAGACAGACGGAGGAGACAGACAGTGTGCATAATTTGAGTCAATATTTCGTAGATACACACATACAGGGTTTTCTGCAGAAAATACTTTCATATTTTCCGTCGCCGTCGACTATGTATGTTTGAACCTAATTAAAACCCAAAATGCTGATTTTACAAGCTGGAAGGCCATTCCCGCTTAGAATACTAACGTAACACTGTACTGGATTCCACCAAGTTTAGTAAATATATACTCTCGAAATAAGCGCTAAGTGAACCGCTAAACGGGTATCTGCTCAAGCAAGAACTTTACCGATACTTCTGGGTGGAATAGAAGGCAATTTAGTATATTATAAACATACAAAGAAATCGGATGGAGCAAGAGAGAAAAATACTCTAAAAGAATTGACACGGCTGCGACGAATAACACCTGGATGCGCCATAACTGTTAACAAATCAGCCCAAAATATTTTCTTTTTTTTTCTAACTTTTTCTTCTTTTTCTAACTTTTTTCTTTTTTTTTCGTCGTCCCATTCTTCTTTTTCTTTTTTTCTTTCTTTTTGTTTCTTCTTTCCCTTTTAGTTATATTCATTTTCGTTTTTTTTCTTTTTCTCATTCTTCTTTATTCTCCTTTCTCTTCTTTTGATTTTTTCATCCTTTTCTTTTTCTTCTTTTCATTCTCCTTTTTTATTCTTTATTTCCTTTTTTTGATTCTGCTTTTTTTCCTTTCAATTATTTTAATTCTTCTTTTCCTTTTTCTCTCCTATTACGTCTTCTTCTTCTTCTTCTTCTTCTTCTTCTTCTTCTTCTTCTTCTTCTTCTTCTTCTTCTTCTCCAACTTTCTCTTGTTTTTGTTTGGCGTTTTCTTCATTTTTTGTTTTTTCTTTTCTTTCTTTTTTTATCCTTTTCTTCTTTTCGTTATTTTGATTCTTTCTTTTCTTTCGTTTTCCTCCACTTATTCTATTTCCTGACAGTCCTTTATAGTGTTGTTCTCTTTTTTTCTATTATTACTTCTTTTGCGGCCATGCTTCTTCTTCTTCTTCTTCTTCTTCTTCTTCTTCTTCTTCTTCTTCTTCTAAACTAAAGTCGAAATACCGTGGGAAAGTAGCGATCTACTTGTCAAGGAAGTGAAGCAAGCGATATAATATGCGAACAAGACCTTCACACAAAAACAACGCTCCTTGTATAATAGTTGCTATAGCAACAAGTCTTTTTGTTTTTCTTTTGTTTTGTGTTGTCCTCATGTATATACCATGCATGTGTTTGGTTGTTTTGTTTTTTTCTTTGAAGCAATCTCTCTTTGAATTAGAAAATGGGTGGGTTTAGATAACAGCAAACACATTTTTACAGGTATGTAAAGCGCAGAGGTATTTTTGTACAGTCGAAAATCTGTTTTCTTTTTAACAAGCTACAAATTTCCAGAGTTTGATTACTGATGGTTGGTACGTTGGTTGGTTGGATTTTATGGCCTATCATCCATTGTAGGTTATTTAACGCCAAACCCATTTTTATGCAAATAGTCAGTTCTATTTCAAACAATTCAGTTTAGCATGAGTACACAGCTTAGTTGTCAAAAACATTTCTATTTCAAACTATTTAGATTATTCAAACAATTCAAATTCAGCTAATTTTGTTTATACTCAGTTAAATGTAAAACACGGTTCTATATTAAACAATCGGTTTAGTGTAGGTCCAGTTTCTATGTCAAAAACAGCTCCATTACAAACAATTCGGTTTAGCATAAGGAAGCAGTTTAAATGTAAGTACAATTTGATTGTCGAAATCTTTATTTCAAGCTATTCAATTTAGTCAAACAGTTCTAATTGAAACAATTCAGTTTAGCATAAGTACTCCGCATTCCCCAAAGCTCTAGCATCACTGGAGCCTCACCATCAGATCATTTAGTGTCATATCTAGGACACCAATTGGGAGGCATTACCCTTTTGCAGAGGTGCAATCGGTGTATTCTACAGCCCCAGCCAATTGGGCAATTTGATTACTGAGTTTTTTCAATTACATACTTTTGGAAAGAATTTTGTACAGAAAGGTTAGCTTAATAATTCAAGTAAAGATTTCCAATTAGATAGATAGATAGATAGATAGATACTAAATCTAAACCTAAACAATTAAGAAACCTTTGCTACAAAAACCAATTTGAAAATAATTCTAAGATTGACGAACATATATTAAAAGATCTTTTCCAAAAAATATTATCCCTACTAATCCTAACAAAACATATAAGACTTGCCATTTACTACAACAAATTAGAAACCTCCAACCTAATTATTTCCAATAATTCTCATCCTCTCCACTGAACATCTTGATAGGACAAACGTCGCATGTATGTTCAAATGTGTCAAACTGTGTCTCAAACGAAAATAATACGTACGTTGGTCTTACCACTACGACTCTTTCAAGATGTCTTACTACGCACCATAATGATTCTAACGCCATAGGCTTACATCTTAAAACCCAAAATCCCAAATTCAAATTTTGGAAAATTCTAGTTGATAACACCACAATAATAGCACACGAAATTAATTAGCTACGACTACAAATCCTTGAAGCAAACAAAAAAATACAAACTAAAAAAAAAACAAAAACTAGAATTAATAGAATTGATTTTGAAAATAGCGTCAATGTTTTGAAATGCCTTTAGCCTTTTTTTTAAATATTCAATTTCTCTTGATAGCGTTCTGTTTTAAATTTGTTCGATGTCATCAGCATCTCAGCTTTATCCAACTTTGTGTTGACGTAATTTTATAATGTTATAAAAAACCTGAATGCTCTTTTTAAAAAAAACACTCTTTTCACATACAAACAACCTCTGTTGATGACCTATAAAATGTCCGAAAGTGCTCGGGTAAATTCATCCACAAATTCCAACCTGAAACCAAGACACTTATCAAGAAACCTAAACGGATTCTTATAGAATTATACAGACAAAATGTGTCTTTATTATTTAATCAAACATGCTTAAATGAAAAACTGCTGTTCAACTACACACAAAACTCATTAGCAGTAGCATTTAAATTTTTTTTTTCTTTTGAGGTGTGAACTGTGTGATTTTGCATGCTGGGCGTATTTTTACGGCAGGATCGCCGGCTGGAACAATATTTTCGGTAGGGTCACTTGGGAGAGCAAGTATGATGATGGAAGACCCGAAACTTGTAAGGACTCCAAGAATATCACTGACGAGGCGATTCTGTGCACTTTTTTAAGTGTGTGACTCCAACATATAATGCATTTATTTTATTCAACAATTTTTTTCAACATGACCTCTTTCTTTCAGAGGTGAATATTAATGATATAACAGAATTGAAAATTACAATCACAACTCAGCTAATAACAAGGACTTGTTCATATATCCACGTAGAAGAGTGAGGCCTTTTGTTTCACTCTTCTAAATTTCAGAAATATTTTAATGCGCCAGCCGCTTGATCTGCCCAAAGATATTGACGCCGTTCTTCTGATTTTATTTTCTCATTATTAATCATTAAAAACATCTCAGACTTAAAGATAAAATCCATCTCCAAATTTGTCCAATGGTAAATAAACAGCCTTCGAGGCAATAGGCAATTTGTACACTCTAAATTACCAAAGAAAAAGCGTGTTTTAATGATGTTGTTTTCGTTGATACAAGGAACGCTCCGAAAGTAAAGCGCTCCTTTTTATCTCCACTAAAAATTTAACAGATATAACAGGAGTAAATAACAATGTTGGATAGAGCGAGTTTTCAGCTAGAAAATTTTTTCGCATATTACTCACCACTGTTTTATTTTTTTAAATATTCACACCCCCTATCGACGGGACTTAGAATACGCCAACTTCATCTCTTCTTGAGGGATAAGACTCCCCTAAAAAAATCTGATGTCCTCAGTAAGACACTAAACTGGATCTGATAGTGAAGCTCTCGTTCATTACCATTACTTCAGGGTCTTCTCTGACCTGGACAGGCAGTACCTGTAAGGGTTTTGTCAAGGGTTCAAATAGATCTATTAAAAATTATTCTTCATGTACAGGGCACGGAAGCAAAATTAGGAATATTCTAGAATAATAATAAAGAACTATTATGAAACAAGATTAATTCTAATTCTAAAAAATAAACGACAAAATAAAAAGATAGACTTAAAACACTAAATTTCCTCAATATGACGACCATTTTTTCAATTATTGTCTCAACACGCCCTCAAAACGATTTGCATGTCTTCAAAATAAATTGTTCGGGTATTTATTTCATTCCTCCTCAATAGCAGTCTGAAGGGAGCCCATATTTAGATGGGAAGTTGGATTTGTTTTCTTTTTTAAAACGCCCTATATAGCGTAATCAAGGGGTTAAGGTCTAGGCTTAATCCTTCTTTAATTACTGTCCTCACAGTTTTCTCGTAGACTTTCAATTCATTAGCGTACTTTCTTATTGACGTTGAGGGGTCCTTCTTAATCCCCATAACGAGAGCAGTTAAAAAGCATTCTTTTCGTTTTTGTTAAATTCTCCACTCCCCGCTTTCCTTGAAAACCTCTTTTTCCTGTAAAAATGTTTTCTTTGCTTTGTATATGGTAGACAAAAAAAAACTTTCGGTTGGTTTCGGCGTTAAGCAAATCATAGATTCTTTGTTGTTTCTGTTCTTGCTTACTCATATAGGTTGAATTTTAATTTAAATAAGTGCTTGAATAATAGAGCTAATCATGAAAATTTAGCTTTATCTAATTTTTATTTTCAAAAATTGGACTAATCAGACTAAAAAATGTTTAAAATTTATTCCATATTTTGTTTACGCACCCTATACAAAAAAAGCTTTAAAGAAATAACTATACAAAATTGTAAATATGAATGTACGATGAATATCTCTTAACCTCTAGGCCTAAAATAATCCTTGAGGGGTTTGCATGCCATTTAAAATCAATCAATTAAGCAATCAATCTTCTGTTCGGCAGCCAATAACAACGCTAGTGTGAAGATCACTCCAGGGATTAAACTTTTATTTTATCCTTTTCTCTCACATCAGAGACCGGTGCTGGTTTTATTGCAATACAACGGTGATAAATTAAACATAGTTATAATTACAAGTTCTCTCCCTCTCTCTCTCTCTCTCTCTCTCTCTCTCTCTCTCTCTCTCTAACATGTTCTACTACTCCAGGACAGTGGATCTGGGAGTAATGGCAACAAAAGAGTGACTCTACACTCACCAAACAATTCAGAACTGGAGCCTCATCAATCGATACAGTTGAGTATCACATGCAGGACCCTTATCTGACCATTGTCCTCCCTGCATCTGTTGCATTCTTCATAGAAATAACTTTTTTAATTTATGGACAAAAAAGCACGTAGCAACACTACAGTAGCGATTTCTTCAAAATATTCGATTCCATTGTTGTGTTGCTGACCAAAGAAAGACACGGGGAACACCAAACGTTTGATAGAAAAACATATATTCAAGTAACAGAAAGAAGATACAAGTGAACCTAGTTAAACAGTAGTTAGTTGGTAGAAAGCAGAGAGTCTAGTGGGGTAGTGATTATCCGTCCACTACACAAATGGTATCACACGTGATTGTGTCACGCTGATTGGTGCACTTCCCTGATCTTCTCGTTGGCGTGTATTTATGGAGGAGGGCGAATCCATTATGTAGGGAGTGCAACATCCATACACAGAGGAAAGATAAAGCAATTACTTATTGTATACAGTCTTCTCAAAGAAACTGCTACCACAGTAATGATGCTTTACATCAATAGAAAAAGTTCGCTCACTAGATGGTGAAACCGACCTCTACGATATTGTCCACGGAATCTTTCAAAAAGATATATTCCCCCCTTCTTTTGTTTATACTCTTACTAAACTACGAACTTCGAACGTCAATATATCTAATAAAAGAAAATGGTTTCACCCAAAAAAGGCAAGAAGCAGACAATCTCTATGACCCTATGACAGATGCAGATTATGCAGATGACCAGGCGCTTCTCACAAATATACCAACCCAGGTAGAATCCCTAGAACATAGCCAAGAGCAAGTGTTAAATATTGACTTGAAGATCTCCTTGATATACCACGTAAACTACATATGTAGCTTAACAGGAAATACACCTCTTGCCTAAAATAAACAGGACGTATATGTCCGAGTAGAAATGCTTCGTAAATTGTATGGGTTACATGATAGAAGGGTTGGACGCTGGAAGCAGAAAAACAGAAGGAAGTGCATATGTTTCTTAAAGTAAACAGGACGCAGGTGCACCAACAGAGACCGGCGGAAATTGTGTAGGTGGTATGCTTGAAGGAGGCGTGTCTACGTGCAACATGTAGATGGGAGGTTTGACAATACCCCCTCGGGGCCCCCGTTACATCAACTTCTTCGAAACAATCTGTCTTGGCCGGTGATTCATCTAGTGGTTCCGACAGGGGTATCACACATTTCTTTATGGCCACAAGAAATACAACCGAGGGAGCGGGAGAATAAGAACAAACGAGAAACGAACAATATGGGCTTGGCTTAACTCAAGTCCAAGAAGGGTGGTTCTGTGACACTGCGTTCCCTGTGCATCTGCAGACGAACGCTAGCGTGTATTTATAGCGAAATCTATACAAAGCTAATAGGAATGCCAACTCATCCTGACTGGTCTTCCCTCACTGCTTCTGGACTCTATCTCATGCCGACTGGTCTCTTCTGCTGTTCGGTGTCGACTGCCCCTCTGCGTCACCCTTCGCCAACTGCCTCTCTGCGTTCTTTTTCCAACTCCTTTCTGACCGGCGTTCCCTTGCCCACTTCCGGTCGCGTCGAGATCTCGAGCTCAGGCCTATGTTTGGTTTCGCGCAAAAACAACAAAAGATCGTCTGCTTGGCGTACCCAGTTCATAGTGTCACATAGGTGTGACCATGTGGATTGCGTAGGCGTCCGGAAAATTATATAACTAGAGTCGTTTTTTACCCAGCCAGAACGAAGCCGAAAGGTGCAGAGGTTTCATTAAAAGAAATCCCATAGAGGTTAACATAGATGGAAACTACACAAGAATGCTGCGTGCTGTCTGGTTCAAATCCTGGAAGCAAAAGCCCACCAATCAGAAACCGCATGGCCATCTACTTCCCATCTCATAAAGAATCGAAGTAAGACGAACAATACATGCAAGGCACTACTGGAGAAGTAAGGCCGATTTCATAAGCGACGTTCTTTTTTGGACTCCTACAAAGAGACGCGCCAGTGTTGGCCGACCAGCAAAGATTTACATATAACAGCTCTGTACAGGCACTGGATGCAGTCTAGAGCACCTGCAAAGAGCAATGGATGATAGAGATGGATTGTAAGAGAGTGAGAGATAAAGAGAAAGAGAGAGAGAGAGAGAGAGAGAGAACCGTCGACGCGACTTGATGATGATGATGATGACGTTGACTACATTCGGATCACTTATTACGTTTTTTCTTTAATGGCATATCAACATTTGTTGGTTCTTTTATGCCAAATCTATCCTGGTAGAAGAAGAGTAAATGGTACTATTCAACCGATCGCTGGAGGGATAAGGAGGGTTATAACTTTCCAAAGAGAATCAATCCGAAAGTGAAAATAAAAGCGTAACTAGAATTCGAACTCACTTTCAACGATTTCACAGTCGTGTAAATTAGCCACTACGCTACATGGACACTCCTCTGGAATGTTTCCCTATTTCTGACCCAACAAAGAAGCTGATATTCCATTTAAAATTTAAAACTTGATGGAATGTTTTTGAGTGTGAGAATATGCACAAAAGTAAGTGACATATAATATCCTTGCAGCAACGAAGTCATCAACTTTTCATTTCGCTGATATAGTGAAAATAAACTACAGTGCAACGCACGCCACTGACACTTGGCTTTGGAACACAGGTCCAGTATGTCTGTGGGCTTAGTTGTGTTCTTGACGTATCAGAAAAATTCTGAACTATGGCCTCTAAATTTTGCGAAAGTAGCCAAGTTTGTCAATAGCTGGCTTTGCAAATTGATGCCCTGAAGCGGCAGATAGAAGCAGGATATATTGAAGATGTTGCGCTTAGTAATAGGTAAAACCATAATATATATAATATGGCCAAAAATGAAAATGAAATGCCGTGGTGTAATCTCTAGCTAGCTAGTTTTGCAGATAATTGTTATTGAGTGCGGTCCTCACTGAGTATCTCATATTCATTGTTTTCTACTAGAACTTAATTATACATTATAAATTCATCTTGTCTTGGTTTTGTTAAACAAGATTAAGAAGTGGGTGGTTCACATTGACTACAGGTATGCTCGTAGCTGACAAGACCAATGCAATACTGTTAGGCATCTGAAAATCTTGTCAGGGTCTCTTGACAAAGTGAAGCAGTTTTTCCTCCAGACCCCTTTGTCCTTAAGGAGGGTCCAACGAGTGTTTTCAAAGGAGGAATCAGAATGGTTGGTGAGATGCCAGGCGTCAGGGTCCACATCTAGAATAAACCACCTGCAATGTTGATATGACGAATTAAAAGGGATTTTTTCGCTTCTTTAGTGCCTTTTTATTGCAATAGCCAGTTCAGAGTTCGCCATACAGTGTGATGTTGGGCAGGTGAGGCTCCATTATTCAGGGGACGTGTCCTGCTCAGTGTAGTGATTTACGTGTTTTAACGAATATCTAGGGAAAGGAGTAGCGCCCTCTCCTACACTTTGGTGTTGTAGCTATTGAAAAGGGAGCCTTCGGGTCACCCTCGACAATGTTCCCCAACCTTACTTTTACTTTATTAGCAAAAGCCCATTACACTTTAAAGCTGGAACCCCTTGAAACCTCACAGGCATCTTCTACATTTTTTAAAACAGTTTTCGAAATTTTCCTTTCAGAATCACCTTGAGCTGCCTCGTTATGCCCTCCATAATCTCGTCAATAACCAGAAATATCTTCTCTTCAAGGGGACATTTTAGCTGTCCTCTCGTATATTCGATCTTTAGATCTTTTAGGGGATTCAAATGCTTATCAGCTAAGTTTCTGGTCTCTGATCTGTCTTATAAACTATATATTAATCAAGTATAAAACCCTCGTTACAACTTGACAGTAACTATTATTAACAAAAATGAAGTAAATAGAACATTTTCATAAAGTTTCCAAATCACAGATGCACAACGATGAGGGGTTTTTTTTGTTATTTTTTGTTTTTTGTTTTTATTTAATGGCATATCAACCTTTATGGGTTATCTAATGCACAAACCTTCCTTGTAGAAGAATATCAGTGATATTACTTAACCAACAGCTGGACAATTATGTAGTAGGTGAGCATAAAGAATAAAATTATAAAACTATAAATAATCACGTATTTTTAGAACCGGAAAGTAGTGGATAGGTAGACTAGTAGGTATATAAACGATCACAAAAAATGCCCATTAAATGCAAACATTCTATTTTCAGTTGTTTTATTTATCTTTTTTGTTTCTCTTTTTTTCAATTTTTAGCTTATTTCCCAAGTGAGTACCTCATTATTTTTATTTTGGTTTTCTGCAATGATATTAACTTTTAACTAACACGACTAATATTGCTTATTTTCACATAGAAATGGTATAGTATTGTATCTCTAACAAATCATCGGCTATAATACGGACAACAGTAATATTAACAATAAACTCAATGATAATAACACATTGATTTTTCTTTAACCAGAGAGATGACCGAAATGAATGCAAATGCATCTATTAATCTAATACATTAAGTTTTATACAAAAAAAGATTGAGTGTACGCATCACAAGCAAAACTACTACACGATAGAAGAAACGTCATAATTTTTCGGACACCCTTTGTATAAAATTAACTTAAATTATATTTATATATTTTCCCATAATCGGTATTAGAGAATAGTTATAAAAGATTAATACAAAATGTAATAGTCATACTTTTATGACTAATGTTACTTAATACCCTGTCTAAACTTTTTTTTTTTGCTTTTTCATAACTACTACTAATACTACTAATACTACTACTAACACAATTACAGTGGGTGCTTTTCAATGTGTAAATGTCGGCGAGCTAACTTAGCAGAACATTATAAGTGAGTTCACTTCTCACAAGGTGCCTCATATATCTTCCCTTGTACCAAACCATGTTAAACTTACAAGACGACCGCTAGCACAGTTGGTATTTGGAATCAGTATTATTAGTTTACAAGCCCTGGTAAAAATTGTGGAATTAGCCTGCTTAGAGAATGTTTATCTTGTTATATTTTTATCTAGCAGAGAAAAAAAACAAGAAAAAAAAGGCTTAAAACATTTTTCTTTGATATCCCAAAACTCTGGCTTCGTTAAAAAGCGGTTTGACAAATCTCATTGATGTTTGGCCCCGTGAAATTCAGATATGACAATGAAAAGATACTTATTATCCTTCAGTCCTTTCAAATTAGAAACGTGAATATCATTATGGACCGCTATTTCAAAAGAACCCAAAGGGTTCGCTGATTAATTGTCTAGTATAGGGGGGGGGTAAACTACGGCTCACGCCAGTGTTCTGTGCAGCCCGCGGGAGCCTCTTAAAAAAATTGAATTGAGACTAAATTCTTTTGATTTTAAAAGATGCCACCGCTGGATAATTCATAACCCAGTGATGTGTCCCTCCCACCAAAAAGTTTACCCACTCCCTGGTCTAGAATATAATTTTGGCTGCCTGTTTGGGTTTTATGGCATATCAACCTTTGTAGGTCATTTAACGCCAAATCCATTTTTATGAAAATAGTTCTATTTCAAACAATTCAGTTTAAAATAAGTACGCAATTTAAATGTAAGTACAGTTTAATTGTCAAAAACATTTCTTTTTCAATCTACTCAGTTTAGTCAAGCAGTTCAAATTCAGCTAATTCAGTTTAGTATAAGTATAGATTTTTTTACACACAGTTAAATGTGAAAACTGTTGTACATTAAACAAATCAGTTTCGCATAAGTACAGTTTCAATGTCAAAAAACAGTTGCATTTCAAATAATTCAGTTTAGCATAAGCATGCAGTTTAAATGTAAATTCGGTTTAATTGTCAAAAACTTTTATTTCAAGCTATTCAGTTTAGTCAAACAATTTAATTTACCATAAGTATGCCGTTAGTTCTATTTAACCCATAGATAGGGCCCATTGCAGGAACCTCACCATCAAATTGTTTAGTGTCATATACAGGACACTCATTGAGGGGTCTTACCCCTCTACAGAAGTGCAGTCTGTGTATTCTACAGCCCCAGCCGACTGATCAAGTCTAGCATATAAATAGATACAATATTTGTATACTCTCGTGTAACACTGATATCACACAAAATTCATTAAAATCTCGTTAAAAACATTTTCATTTAACTAGAATTTCCATTGAAACACTTGTAAAATTCTTTGAACTTTTTCGAGATTTTGTCATTGATCATGTAATTAAATGTCCAGATTTCGATCAAAAATAGTTTTGAAAATTGACTCATCGGACTTCAGCCATATTGGTTACCTCTACTTAAAAACCCCAGTCGGCTGGGGATGTAAACTACACTGATTGATTCTCTGCAGAGAGGTAAGTCCTCACCCACAGAGTGTCCTAATATGACACTAAATAATCCGGTGATGAGGCTCCAGTAATACTAGAACTTTGTGGAATGTGGAGTACCCTTTCATTGCCATCGCTCCTAGGTCCACTCTGACCCGGAGTGTTGGCATCTGATAGGATTTTATATATGGATCAAATAGAACTGTTTTACATTAAAATAGAGAGCAAACAAATGACTAATGCTAAATTGAGTTCTTTGATATAGAACTGTTTGATCATTTAACCGTGTGTAAACAAATGACTGATATGAGTGATGCATGGCAATACTTGGTAACTACTTAACTGGGTTGACTTATGTTTACAAATTATATATATCTAACAGATATGGATAAACCGGATTTGGCATTAAATGATAATGCCATAAATGCGGACCAAACCAAACCTACTTGAAAGTCAAGCAATAATTAGAACAAGTATTAGTAAAGCGACTTCCATCATTGCTCAGTACCCCAAATATATGGCAAAGTCAGTCTAAGCTAAGCCTTGTAAACAATAAGTTAAGATACACTAATTAGTTTTTAAATTGTAGTTTTGACTTATGATTCTCTTCAGATCATCTTGGCATCATTGCTAACATGACATCGTAGAACACGATTTCGAACACCTTTTGTGCCATAATGGTTACTTTCAGACAAGTACCCTTGAGATGTGAATGAACTTTCTGACTCACCACAAAACCCAGCAATGGGTTAAATAGTGCTCCTACTGTCTTTCGACAAATATGTCTTTAGCATTAAATAACCCAAGAAGGTTGATATGCCATTAAACAAAAAGGCCAACCCACCTTGTGTGCAAGTGCTCAAATTATTCATATATGAATCGTTTATTATAAACGTAGGCTTAGCCATTTTTAAGCTATGTTTAGCACAAGGTTAGAAGTATGAGAACAGAGAGTGGGAACAAATTCGTTCCTAATTTCCTACTGGTTACGTAAAGCATCCTCAAAAATTAGCTGGAGACCAATAAGTTATATAATAACTGGTTTCGAAAACAGAGTATAAATATTCCAGTTTCGTTTCTGTTTTTCGTTTTTGCTTTTCTTTTTCTTTCATGAAAAATATCACATCTTCGACTGCACGTCTTTTGATGCTATTTACTTTGTCGTGGTTTTGAAAAAAAATTTTTTTCTGTTTTTTTCAAACAATTATTTTAACCTTCATTTAACTTCTTTACCCGCATATTTAAACCTAACTCTTTTAAATGCAAAACGTTTTTATCCCATGAGAAAAAAAGAAAAAGAAAATCATTTTCTTTTTTTATTCCTATTATATTTCGTTACTTTTTGACCGATTTTTTTGACAATCCGATTTATGTGACCTGTTTGCCTTTGATTTAATTAGATATTTATTTTCTTTTCCATCGTCAGAATATTCTGGGATTTGGAACTATTTTCAAACTCTTACGTAACTAAAACTAATGAGGCAAAGACAAAAAAAAACAGAAGCCTTTTCAACTGGCAAGCACAAAAAATATTTCTGTATTCGTTTATTCTTTTAACAATACACCCATATACGTGGTGCCTTCAATAAGTTTCCAGACTTTTTTTTGTACAGGCATTTAAAATTGTCGTAGACTCTTGAAAATTCAGTATGTTATTGCTATACATCTTATGAGATGATTGACCAATTTTTATGATTTCAGATTCAAATGAACAGCTACAGCAGCAATTAGAATACACCCTACTAAAACCTGATTGTCACAGCTGGTGAATTTCGAAAATTCAATCTGGACGTGAGGAAGAACTATATGCAATAAAATTCTGTTTTAAACTTGGAAAAAATGTCATGCAATGAAAGCTGGATCTACTGCTATGACCCAGAAACCAAGAGACAGAGTTCCCAGTGAAATCGTGCTGGCTCTCCCAGACCCAAGAAGGCTAGACAGAGCAAATCCACCCACAAACATTTGATGATCCCTTTTTGACTGCACTGGCATGATCTACATGCACTGGGTTCCCACTGGACAGACAGTCAACAAGTTTTTAAGGGAGTTCAGGAAGAGATTTCGTCGGAAGAGGCCAGCACTCTTCAAATCGGGTCAGTGACATTTCCACCAGGACAATGCACCAGTCTACAACTCCATCATTGTCACATACTATTAGACCAAGATGGGCATCAAGACAGTTCCTCAGCCTCCCTATAGTCCAGACCTTGCTCCCTATGACTTTTGGTTATTCCCTAAGCTCAGAGGCTGTCGTTATGAGACAATTGAGGAGATGAATGAGGCTGTGACGAAGGTCATTGACACGCTCACACAAGAGGACTTCCATGGGGCCTGCGAGAAGTTGTTGGAACAGTACAACAAGTGCATTGCAGCCGGAGGAGATTACTTCGAAGGAGACTAGAGTTTCATGTGTATACTATCAATAAAAGTGCTCATACGAAAAAAGTCTGAAAACTTATTTAATGATCCTCGTATCTATACTATTGTCACATACATTTGAGACTGAAGCTGTATTTACCAAGGCGGAAATCAAAAATGAATTAAACGTTAAATTAATCAATAATACACCCTTAGGTATTCAACACAAATATTCCCGCAAATTTCTCATTTACCGAAATAGCTCTAAAATTTATGCTTTAAGATCAGATGAACATGGCAGATGCAGCTTTTGCGTACCCCTCTTTTTCGTTAAAAAGATCCGGTTAAAAGTATAGAGACGGTTTTCATAATTTTCATTAAAAAGAGCACTGATTTGTCCAGACCTTATCATTATGTATTTACCCAACTCGTCCAGGATGCAACACAATATCAACTTTTTAAGGGGAGGTAAACAGATTTCAATTCAATTTCCCTTATTCTAGACAATTTGATGTACCAAGGTAAAGAACTCAGTCTGTCCAACTATTTACCCATATCTGGTGATAGAACAACTGAATTTATTCTTTTCCAAAATGTATTAGTGCTATGTGAAATGCAAACAGCCTCATCCAGGATTTGAACTCAGTACGCCGTATCCATTTCCTGCTATAATAACCACTACACCGTAAGTGCTTGCCAATCTGCATCTTTATCACTTTTTTAAAATAAAGTTATATAACTTTGTCCTAATATTCATGTAAATTTTTAATTTCTTAATGAAATTCAAAGATACAGACTCGATACATTTAATCTCGCTTTGTACAGTGATTTAATAATTTTGGATTAGTCTGGCACTAGGCCAAGTTTGATGCAGTTCCTGTATAATAAAATATTTCTTAATTTAATGGCGTATAATTCTTTGTGGGTTATGTAATGCCAAAGACATCCTTACCGAATAACAGCAATGATACTATTTGGCCAATAGTTGGGGGAGGTGAGGAAATAAACTAAACAATAATTATATATATACATATGTGCGTGTGCACGCGCTTGCCCGCATTTACCAAACCCCTGTACTACGGGCAAGATATGACATAGGTTCACATAAGGTGTGTGTGTGTGTGTGTGTGTGTGTGTGTGTGTGTGTTTATCTAACGCCTTCGCCACGAGCAAGATGTGACATAAGGTCACATAAGGTGTGTGTGTGTGTGTGTGTGTGTGTGTGTGTGTGTGTGTGTGTGTGTGTGTGTGTGTGTTTACCTAACCACTCTGCCACGAGCAAGATGTGACATAAGGGTCACTTTGTAAGCTGAGTATAACATCTTTGTATTCAGGGGCTTATTTCTCCAAAATTAGATGCCTTGCCAAGGTTAAAGAACTCAGTCTGCCCTACTATTTACCAATACCTGCGGAAGAATAGAAAGATTCCTACATTTCCGAAAGGCATTACTGCGAAGTAAAATGCAAACAGCTTAGTCCAGGATTTGAACATGAGTCACCGATTCTATTTCCGTCAACAAAAACTGTTACTCTACAAACGCCTCCATAACTGGTAAAAAAGAACAGAAACGAAGAAGTTGAAAACAGACTTTCAAATTTTTTTTATGGGGGAAAAAGCCAAGATTTAATACACGTACACACACTAACACACCTATATACATAGTTACGTTTTCTAGTTTCCAGACGTTTCCCACTAGAAGCTGAAAATTTTCAAGAAGATCCTTGGAACCTATCTCATATTCCTGGCAACAACTCTTCACCTCTCTGAAATAAACAGAGTCAAGGAGACAGTCTGTAGCAAAAGCTAGCGGAACTGCAAAATTTCTGCATCACACATCGAATAAAGGTGTGTCGTGCCCCAAGTAAAAGTCTGTATATTTGTATTTTCCATCATGCGTGATGTCATTTACTAATCTTAGTTTAGTCTATCGCAAGGCCTTAAATAGAGACCGCCGTGTTGGTGGTGCTTATGATACGCTGACAGTATCTCCTGGAAAGATGAGGGACCCGCTCAACAAAACTGGATGTTATGGAAATGACACTAGACTGCATCTAGTGGTACTCTGGAGCTCTGGAAAGTGTTATATAACCCTTCATTGCCAGTACTTCCAGATATTTTTTGCTCAGGTTCCACCCTGTGCTCAATTAAATTTGTTTGAAAATTATGTTTATTAAAGGAAAAATGGTATCATATTATGGAATATAATATCTCTGATGAAATGACTCCATAAAAATGTAAATATGGACATCCAATATACGTATTTCCCTAACCTCTAGGTATAAAATAACCCTGGACAGATTTGCCCTAGTCGGCTTGAGCTGCAAAATACATCGACTGATTCTCTGTAGAGAGGTAAGTCCTCCCCACCGAGTGTCCTAATATGACACGAAACAATCTGGTGGTGAGGCTCCAGTAATGCTGGAGCTTTAGGGAATGTGGAGTACCCCTTCATTACCATAGTTCCCAGGTTCACTCTGTCCCGGAGTGGTAGCATTAGATAGGATTTTATCTATGGGTCAAACAGAAGTGTTTGACATTGAAATGGAGAGCAAACAAATGACTTATGCTAAATTGAATTGTTTGAAATAGATCTGTTTGATCATTTAACCGTGTGTAGACAAATGACTGATATTAGTGATGCATAGCCATACTTGGTAACCACTTAACTTTGTTGACTTATGTTTACAAATCAGTATTTAATACAGATGTATGATCCCTCCCCCACCGAGTGTCCTGATATGACACTAACCAATCTGGTGGTGAGACTAAAGTAATGCTGGAGTTTTAGGGAACGCGGAGTATCCCTTCATTGCTATCGCTCCCAGGTCCACTCTGACCCGGAGTGGTAGCATCTGATAGGATTTTATCGATGGGTCAAATAGAACTAAACTGTGTAATTACACTAAACTGCGATTTTTTAATTAACTATTTTTACATTTAATTGTGCGTAAACGAAGAAATATACTTAAACTAAACTGAATTCTTTGACACTTTTATCAAAATGACTTAATTCAGCGTTAAATGACCCGAAAAGTGTTGATACTCCGTATAACCAACCAACCAACCAACCTTCGCTTGTTAAATGCCATTAAATTTTATGAATCAATCTTAAATAAGGAGAATTTTGTAAGAACTGAACTCACTCCCAATGCTCAGCTCTCCTTGCTCACTAACTAATGCATCCCACGATTTCCCCCTTTTTAAAGATAAGCGTGAAATAGATTTGGTACAGGGCCACAGTGAGGATCGAACACACTGACCTGCCAGACTAATTTTATCAACATTATATCACAATTCGATCTTTGTCATAATGGGTGTTGGCAAATTAAACCAAAGGTGCAGGAATTTGACCTGGGATTGAACACTGCTCATCAAAGACTATGCAAACGAGCTCGGCCGACAAGCAGGTTTTCTCAAACCTGCGTCTGTATTACAGCGATAAAACCTGTTAAGGTCTCGCCCCGTTCGGTCGTGGTGAGAACATAATATCTGTTATTGTTTGTCGAATAAATAGAATTTGGCGGACGAACAACAAGATACTGTGTTCTAAGATTTGTTGGCCGTTTCAATGGTCTCCCAAGGGGAGAATAGAAAGAATGGATGGCAGACACGAGATGCTATCCATAATGCATCAAGAGAGATGATCTTGGGTCGGGCAGTTGATGAATGGAATTCACGGAGTAATATGACACCGACAACCAAAGGGCAATGCGTTTTAACACGCGTACGCGTCCACACACTCACTGGGAAATATACAGAAACACATACGATCTTATAGCTCGACATATAGTCGTTAATATACGAAAACATTCCTATATGAAAGTATAGGCCTAAACTTTCACCTATATGAATATATATGCACAAACTCATAGATAAAAAAAGTAACAAGTTATATATAGTACATAATACACATGCTGTCATATATATATATATATATATATATATATATATATATATATATATATTCAAACTGCGGAACAAAAGCTTGTGGAACTTATGACATAAGTTACATATAGTACATAATACACATGCTGTTATATATATATATATATATATATATATATATATATATATATGTGTGTGTGTGTGTGTGTGTGTGTGTGTATACATATATGTATTCAAACTGCGGAACAAAAGCTTGTGTAACTTATGACATAAGTTTCATACAGTACATAATACACATGCTGTGTATATATATATATATATATATATATATATATATATATATATATATATATGTGTGTGTGTGTGTGTGTGTGTGTGTGTGTGTGTGTGTGTGTGTGTGTGTTCAAACTGCGGAACAAAAGCTTGTGGAACTTATGACACATTGGGACTTCCAAAAGAAAGAAGAAATTGAGTAATGACGAAAAAAAATTGTTAAATGTGAAATGTGTGAAATGGATTTGTATTGTTAAATGTGTGAAATAGTGTAATATCGTGAAATGTGTTGAATGTTTGAATGTTTAATGTGAGAAATAGTATAATATCGGGAAATGCGTGAAATAGAGTAATATCAATGAAAATTTTTAATGTGTAATTTGTGCATGTGAAAAATGTATCAAATGAATCAATATTCAGAAATGGGTTAAATGAGGAAAATGGGAAATGTGTAAATGGCGTTAAATCGAGAAATTTTTTAAATGGAGTTATACCCAGGAAGTTATAAAATGGGTAACATGTATAATGAAATAATTCCATGATATAGATAAAATGTATAAAATGGAGCTAAAAAATGTGTAATATGTTTGAAATATAAAATGGAGTAATATCGAAAAATTTGTTAAAATATCCAGCTATATTTTGGAGAAAATATGCCAATCAAAATTTTTTAAATTCATTAATTTTTTTTATTATTACAACTAGTTTAAATACACTAACTTATTTCAAGACGAAAGATACGCATTAGGAAATAACAATGTTTGCAAATGTTATATCTAATAGTACATTCAATATCATATTGTTATTGTGCAAACATTATATTTTTGCAGGGAGAGTCCTCCTGGTGCAATAGGCTAAATCGCTGAACACATGAATTACGTGAGTTTGAAATCCATGAGTGCTATTACGCTCACTTTAGGATAATAACCTTGCAAGTGTTCTTCTACAAGGATAATGATCTTGCAAATGTCCTTCTACAACGATAATGACCTTGCAACTGTCCTTCTACAACGATAATAACCTTGCAACTGTTCTTCTACAAGGATAATAACCTTGCAACTGTCCTTCTACAACGATAATAACCTTACAACTGTCCTTCTACAACGATAATAACCTAGCTATGAATTAAATTCTATCACTACTTTTCTTTCATGAGGATGGCTTTGACACTGATATGCCATTAGAAAAAAAACATCGTTCTTTGCAGACATTTTTATAAATACCTTACCAGGAATTATTATAGAAAAGTATGTCCCGCAAGTCATCAGCTAATACGACGTTTACAAGCGCTCTTACATAATTACCTTGCGCCAGATTAAGCAGTTATATTGTTAATAAAATGTAAGGGATACGTGTTCGAGTCTTTGTGGAAGACATGGCGTATTGGTTATAATCTTAAGAAAAGGACAAGTCGAGCTGAGTTCGAATTCTGGACGAAGCTATTTGCGTTTCACTTAGCGTCAAGGACCTTGCGAAAAAGCATGAATTATGATTGCTTCCTCATTTCAGCATTGAGTAAATATTTGGATAGATAGGACTATTTCGCCATAGTATGTCGAACAGTTTCGGAGAAGGAAACTTTAAAATTCAAACAAGTACAACCCCTCAGAAAAAATTAACCTCGTGTCGCAATCTGTCTGTGTGGAATAATTTGGATAAGTACAAATATTTACTTATTTGCAATTAATTACGACATAAATTCTATAAATAAGAATAAAACTTTAGCATTAAGTTTAATGGCTTATTAATTAGGTTTTTAAATGAGCTAAACTAAACATTAAAATAATAATAAAGTCAACAATACCTTTTGCTTTCTTATGGAATATACACCTGAAGGAGGAGCTAAAACAGATGAACAGAAATAACAAAATGAACGAAATATACAAGTGAACATTCAATATCTGGAATATTATCACAAGAAGGATACCCAATAATGTATTTTCCAAGAAGACTAACGTCCGAAGAATTCTTGCTTTTATTTCTCTTGGAAAAATGTTGTCTCCAATTTTGTGTAATCGTCTATATTTAAATGATCTGAATTTTAGATGTATGGTACATTATAATTAATGCAAAAGAAAAACAAATAGCATACTGTTCAGAGACATTTGTAAGAAGAATATTGTTTAAATACTCTTTGAGAATATACCAATATCCAATAAATAAGGTCTTGTTAAATGATCAACAAGATTCAAAATTACCTCCCCTCATATGCTAGCAGTACGTACAGAGGGAAGTTATCGAGGAGCAGCAGCAGCAACAACAGCAGCAGCTTTGCCATATCAGTCATTATCTCGTTAAGGACATCTACTTAAGTTCTGATATAATTTTCCAGAACGTCACATCTCTCTACGTGCTTACATCCAGTGGCTGTCTCGCTCACTAGAACCAACCCCTTGTGATTCCTTTCTCTCAGCCTTCTTAAAAGTTAAATTCTTTAGTCTCTGGTCGGCGTTGAATCGAAATGGTAGTATCTGTTAGGACCACATCACTGGGTCAAAAAGATCTGTTTCATTATTATTCACAATCGATAGGAATACTTGATACATATAAGTGTGATTTATTTGTATTAAGAATAGTTATTTGAAGCTATAGTTATTTACAAAGAACTATTATCATTTACTTAGCACATATAACTGTGTGCAAACATGATTACTTGAAACCTTATTATTAGTAGCATTTGATAAGAATACTTCAAACCATACACCCGTGTACAAATTATTGGTATTAAATATGAATTCTCGTCTGTCTTGTGGGGTGTTGCCGCCAGGATGGCTGTGCAAAAGCAGGACGACCAGCTCGAAAATACATTCAGCAGCTATGTGAGGATACGAAATGTAGCCCTGAAGACCTGCCAGAAGTGGCGAGAGAGGGTCAGAGATATCCGTGCTAGCGGCACGACTTGATGATGATGATGATGATGATGAAATCTTGATATCATATGACTGTGTGCGAAACATTATGAAGAAACAAATACAGAAAATATGTAAATGCAAAAGTGCAATGAATGCAATTCCCTAACCTCTTGGCATGAATAGCCGTTGACGGATTGACATGCCGATAAAATCAATTAATGGACAAATGAATAAATTTCTTATAGCACTGTTGCTACTCTTGGTGTAATCGATATCGTTGCAGAAAACGAATATTGTGACCCGTGTTCAAATACTAGCCGAGGCGTTTTTACATTTTACTTGCGCAGATATAATTGTAATAGAATTTAGGATGGTAACTAATTATATTGATGAATAGTTTTATTTTTAGCGGCAAATAGTGAGTTAGTTAGAGCGGACGATCAGTTATAGGGTTACAGTTGGTCGGAATCACACGATGAATTAATCGGGCAGATTCGTGTCCAAGGGACGAGTGATAGTGTGAGGGTGACGGGGTAAATTAATGACGTCGGTGTTTTGATCATTCGTCTCCTACGAATACAAACTTCTGCGTTCCTTGTAACAAGACTAATTCTCTCTCTCTCTCTCTCTCTCTCTCTCTCTCTCTCTCTCTCTCTCTCTCTCTCTCTTTCGTTTCATGACTGACTATTAGAAAAACAGTTGTGGCTATAAACTTCTGTATCTAAAGAAACAACGAGCTCACTTTGTATTTGCGTAAATGTAACACCTATTAATATTCAAGATGGTGCCGTGTCGGTGCGGCTAGGTTACACCATTGAGAAAGGTATGAATCCAACTATTATCTCTCCTGCTATGGGTAAATAGTTGGACAAACTAGGTTCTTTAACCCTGACGTAGCAACCTGTCTTGGAGAAGGAAAATTCAATTCTATAAAATTCTGCTTAGAGCATTGACCTTGTGTCTCATCCTACTCAAAGACGCTGGGTATATACATAAATGCATACACACACACACACATAAACTCACACACACACACACACACACGCGCGCGCATATATATATATATATATATATATAATGGCGAAATGCAAAATAGAATATCCTCATGGATTGGTATTAGAACCAAAGGGTTCACGGGTTGCCATGTACATAAATCCGAGCCAGGGTGCTGAATGCAAAGCCAGGGTCCAAACGGGGAGGCGAGGAAGCGGTTTACCATGCACTTGGCTATGCTGCTGTGATGGCGTGGTCGGCAAGGCAATTATACTCACATCTACCACGATAGGAACCAATTGGCAAATATTGTAACATATTTACTCCATGGATGGCAGCTTTGGCATATTCTCAGTGAAAACTTCGGCGCTTCGTAATTTCTAAGTGGCATGCAAATTTTATTAGAAAGATGATGCATGTTCCGAGAAGGATGATCTAAGGCAGATGTAAGATATGACAAAAACTCAAAGAAACATTTACATGCAAACACCAAGTGAAATTGATACAATCCATAAGTAGAGTAAGATTCAACGAATAGATACAGCTGGCGGCATGATGATATATATATACACCTGCATATACAAATGTGTCTATATGTTGCAGAATATTGATGAGAATATGAAACACTTAAAAAGCATATGCGTAAAACAATGACAAGCTACTTATATATATATATATATGCATTATCTCTCTCTCTATATATATATATATATATATATGTAAATTATAATCTCTATGTACAGATGTATATATATATATATATATATGTACATCTTTTAGCTCTATGCCTGTTTATTATCTGTCTAGACTACGTGCTTAGAATGTCTTTAGATTTAATGAAAGAAAACAGTTTTAAGCTGGCAAAGGAAAGAAGCAGAAGATTCCCCGCACAAACTATTACGGATACGGATTACGCCAATGACCTGGCGCTTCTTGCATTTATAACTGCCTAAGCTGAATCCCTGCTACATAGTCTGGAACGAGCAGCAGGTGCTCTAGGCCTCCATGTCAATAAAGGCAAAACAGAATAGATATTCTTTAATCTAAGAGGCGTCATCTTCACACTAATGAGTGGTACTCTGATACTAGGGGACAAGTTCACCTACCTTGGAAGCAGCGTATCATCAACCGATGTGACATCAATACGCGACTGGCAAAGGCATGGACAGCTCTCGATAGGCTATCGGTCATAAGGAAGACAGACTTGACTGATAAAATAAAACGCAGTTTTCCAAGTAACGGTTGTGTCGATACTGCTATATGGATCCACCACATGGACACTAACTAAGCTTGAGAAAAAGGTTGACGGCAATTACACAAGAAACCTGCGGTCTATATTGAACTAGTCCTGGAGGCAATACCCCACAAAACAGCAGCTGTACAGCCACCTACAAACCATCACGAAAACTGTCCAAGTTAGACGAACCAGATATGCGGAACACTGCTGGAGAAGGACGAACTCATAAGTGATGAATTCCCGTGGACCCCTTCACATGGACGAACAAAGGTAGGACAACCAACTATAATCTATATACAACAGCTCTGTGCTGATACAGGATATAGCTTGGAAGACCTCCGGAAAGGGATGGACGATAGAGGCGGGTGGCTAGAGAGCGTCCGGGAGATCCGTGATAGCAGGCTGACATTATGATGATAAATATGTCTGTGTCTATGTAGGTCTTCGAGCATCTATGCATATATACTGAATAACACATATCTATATGAACTTTTGAATATATATATATATATATATATATATATCGTGCAATTAGAAGAAAGCTCAAACCAGGTTAAATTGTCATTATAAATTTATTTTGCCGGAGAATATTATTATACTCTCCGTCTTATATATATATATATATATATATATATATATGGTTGTATAATAAGTAAGTAAAGTTGGCGACCGTAGTCGAGAGCGACCAGAAGGCTCCCTTTTCAATTGCTACTACACCGATGTATAGGAGAGGGCGGTGCTTCTTTTCCTGGCTTACTCCGCTTTACCCTTGATACGAACCTTATATTGCTGAGTGTTAAGCAAGGCGGTAACAAGTACCATTTTTAAAGTCTTTGGTATGACTCGATCTGATATTGAACCCAGATCTCCCGGACCATTGGCGAACACTCTATCCACTAGACTAATGAATTACTGGCCTATAAAACTTGGTATGCCTTCATATTGAAATCGGAGAGCTTTAATATAAATAAATTTCCTTCTTTATGGAATATATGGATTTTATCGAGGGAACATTTTAACAGCTGTAAGATATAACATGTTAATCAGTAAACAAAACACATAAAATAAATTTGTAAAAATGGTTTTGTCCCCGTTTACTCATAAATGATTTGTATCAGATCTGACATCATAGTCCCGTTTAGTATTAAATCCAGAACGTGTAAATTTCTAAATCAGGAATCGAAATTCTAAATCCAACATTGGCAAGATTTTCTTTTCTTTGTTAGTGACGTCACATTAAATGGACCACACAAGTTATAGTTATTTGAATATTCCTTTTTCCCCAAATAAAATATCGAAGGTTATTTATTTCAGACCGGAAGTTGTACATGGCTTTTACCCAAGAAAATAAATCAAACACTAGCAATAAACAAAATGATAAAACATAAGTGATTAGTATTACCGAGCGTTGCCGCCCACAAGACACCAACTGTACGGCCACCTGCCCCCTATCACGAAAACTATTCAAGTTAGACGAACCAGACATGCAGGACACTGCTGGAGAAGCAGGGACGAACTCATAAGAGATGTACTCTTATGGACCCCTACACATGGCCGTACAAAAGCAGGACGACCAGCACGAACATACATTCAGCAGCTATGTGAGGATACGGGATGTTGTCCTGAAGACCTACCTAGGGCGATGAACGATAGGGTGGAGTGGCGAGAGAGGGTCAGGGATATCCGTGCTACCAGCGCGATATGATGATGATGATTACCGAGCGGGTCTTTCGAATGTTGTCCCTTAACCGCCAACGGCAAAAAAGCTAGACACATTTTACATCAAAATCACTTGCGTTTTATTCTGGATGTTACATCTTCAGATCGTTTTTATAAAAAGGAATCCCTGCTGTGATTTTCTAAGTCGATAGAAAAAAAGAATCATTTTCCTAGATAAAATTGTCGACACCTGACAGAGGAACAACTAATAAACCGCACTTAATCAACAAACAAGCGTCCATCCGTTTTTCAATTGGGAGCCGCCATATTTGGGATTGACTACTGACCTGTCACCTGTCAATAACTGCAATGCAAATGTTAGAACATATCCGCTCTTCAAGGCAGTCGAAGTTGATGGTAGTGAAAGTCTTGCTGCATACGCCTCAGTTTCCTAATGAAAGGCCGGTGATTGCTCAATCGTTCACGTTGTGTTCGATGATAATAATGGACCAACATCCTTTGCTTTGGGGACCCAAACTATACTTCTGAAAATAACCAACATTTTACCTTTGTTCACATCTTACATGACTGTATTTTTAGCTAAGACGTGTTCTAACTATTTACCCGATTAGTGGCTCTCGGAACACAGGTACAAAAATATGCACAAAGCAATCTTTGGAATTACTGTTCAAACTGTTTTACCTTGTATCGTCTTTTGATGTGTGTTCCTAACCAATCAGAGCCACAGACGTGAATCTCTACGGTATCTTTCTACCAGCTAAACGGTTAGACTTATTTAAATTACCTACACAACTCATCAATAATATATCTCTCCGTTACGTGACAATTACTTTACAGTGGGTTTATAACTAGTCTTTCAAGTTGGAAATGTAAAATAATTATATTGTAATATCTACCGGCTCATAGTCCTAGTGGAAGAGTGTTTGCCAATGGCCAGGGAAACTGGGGTTCAATCTCAGGTCGAGTCATACCAAAGACTCAAAAAATGGTATTTGATACCTCCTTGCTTCAAAAGTAAAGTGAAGCAATCCAGGGAAAGGAGTAGCGTTCTCTCCTACCCCTCGGTGTTGTAACTATTGAAAAGGGAGCTTTTGGGTAGCCCTCGACTACGACAACTTATTTCTTAGTAAGAAATAGCGATTGGAGCAAAAACAAAAATATTTAGTCAATAAATTCTGTTAATCTTACACATTTGAATTATAGAGTGGTTCCATTCGAATAATTTATGAAGTAACAGAACTTGTCAAGTCAATATCAGTACAAAGAAAGTTTTAGTTTCCTTCTACCTCCCATCACGAAAACTATCCAAGTTAGACGAGCCAGACATGCAGGACACTGCTGGAGAAGCAGGGATGAGCTCATAAAAGATGCACTCCTATGGAACCCCACATATGGCCGAGCAAAAGCAGGTCGACCAGCTCGAACATACATACAACAGCTCTGTGAGGATACGGGATGTAGTCCTGAAGACCTGCCAGAGGCGATGAACGATAGGGAGAAGTGGCGAGAGAGGATCAGGGATATCTGTGCTGTCAGCCTGACATTATGATAATGATAATAGCCGGTTTACACCCAAGTCTTCAGATCTTACATGATAGACGAATACTTAAGTTGCTAGACATGCACACGAACATATATATATATATATATATGATTTTTTAAAAAATTTTGTTGGTTCAAAGAGAGGAAAAAGTAATTATTTTAAAATGATTAGTTCCATAAAAAGATGTATATATTCTTTAATTATCTATCTTGCTCTTTCATATATTTCTAGCTTCTGGCTCTCTTCAGAGAGACTTAAAGATTTTGGCCGGTGTCGTTTTCGGCTTATATAATGGCAATTATAAAACCCTGCTTGTCCTTTTCAGTTCTGTCAGAGATTTTTTTCCGGATACTGGTTCTTACTTTCTCTGTTTTCTTTTTCTTCTTTTTTTCTTTTCCAAAAGTGTGTTATGTGTGTTTTGTAGGTGTACATCCTTTCTCCTAATTAGTCTTTGATATTTGATATGCAATAAAATTCATCAGTTGTTTTGCTAAGGGTCATTGTGTGTGTGTATGTGATTGTATGTTGGAGAAGTTTTTCTCTGTGAGTGTATAGATTAGTTCGGTTTGATGCTGTGAAGTTTTGAATTTTAACTGGCTTTTATTTTCTACTCTTTGTGTGCGTGTTTGTGTGTGTGTGTGTGTGTGTGTGTGTGTGTGTGTGTGTGTGTGTGTGTGCTTGTTTTTGTCTGTATGTGTGTAGTTGATACACCATACACTTTATTTGTAGTTTTCTAAGGTGTGTGTGCGTGTGTGTGTGTGAGAGAGAGAGAGAGAGAGAGAGAGAGAGTGCGTGTATGTGTGTGCTTGTGCGTGTGTTTGTTTTTGTCTGTATGTGTATAGTTGATACAACATACACGTTATTTGTAGTTTCTAACGGTCATTATGTGTGTGTGTTTGTATGTGTGTTGCGAAAGTGTTTTGTGATTGTTAATGTAGTAGTGTGTGTGTGTGTGTTTATGTGTTTGTGTGTGTGGTTTAGGTTCTATTCATAGAAGGTTAGATTTTTCTCTGAACTTTTTTTTTCTTTTTATATGGTATTTTGCAAAATACATCTCTGATGTGCAAGGTGAAGTCGTCAGTATGGTAATTGCAGTATTCTTGGGAATTTTGGGTTTTCAACAGCACATTCTCTCCCCCACGTGACCTAATTAGGACTGATCGGGCCCCGATTCTCACTCTAAAAGCTAATATTTGCAATCTTTTTCTTCATGAGTCTGTTCAATAAGCCGACTGTATCTACGTAGACGGGTAAGATCTTCAGCGAATGTCCTGTATATGACACTAAACCATCAGATGGTGAGGCTGAAAATCTAGAGCTTTGAGGAGCATAAAGTACGCCTTCATTGCCATTACTCCCAGATCCAGTGTGACCTTGAATAGTAGTAACTTTTAGAGTTCCAAATATGGGTCAAATAGAAATATCTAATTATTTTGCTATACTTAAACCATTTAACTCTATGCAAACCAATGAACTATGGCTCGTTTAAAAATAATGTTACAATACAAACTATCCTGTTAAAGATTATATTTGTACATGTAGAAACAAGATTTGGCGTTAAATAACCCTAAATGGTTGATATGTCATTAAACCATGTAACCTAACTTAACCCAACATATATCCTATTCAAAATTTAATATATTCTTATAAAAAGAATGAAATTTGCCATGTTGTTTTCTTGTTTCATCTCTTTGATTTAAAGATTATATCACCCAAATGACTGACCATGTGCCAGTTATACACTCCTTAAACATCCTGAGTTTCTGTAGCTCTAACGTTCTACCCCATTCCCTGGATTTCCCCACTTTATCCTTGATCCTTACCTTATAATGCTGAGTATTAAGCAAGGCAGAATCAAGTACCATTTTTTAGGCTTTGGTATGACTCGACCTGGGGTTAAACCGCGGTCTCCCGGACCGTTGAGGAACATCTACTCATTAGGCCAATGGCACAGTATGCTTTATAGTACCTTACCCTTATCTTGGGTTTAGCCAATGTGAAAAGGGATGACCTATAGCAGGGGCAACTAATCGTCTTCCATGCGATAATTCTTATGTGCAGAACCATAACCTTGCGAGATCAATTTTACTTTCTTTGTAATGGCACATCAAACTTCGTGTGTTATTTAATGTTAAAGCTATTATTCAAGAAGAACAGTAGTGATATTAATTATTCTAAAACAAGCGGGGTGAGGGTTCATGCCTTTCCTTAGGTCCGAAAGTGAAATAAATAGCACCTCCTTGCTTAACACTCAGCATTATAAGGTAGGGATCAAGGGTAAAGTAGGACAATCTTGGGAAAGGAGTAGCGCCCTCCAATACACCTCGGTGTAGTAGCTATTGGAAAGGGAGCCTTCGGGTCTCCCTCGACTACGGTCGCCAACTTTACTACTTTACGATATCATAGTCCAGTATTTTAGCCATTACGTTACGGTGAGTCCCTGAGAGACGAATCTTAAAATTGGTGTGAAGTAGAAGGAGACAATGCCTATGTGTCCTGACCATCGCAAAATATACCTCTGGCTTTCAATCTCTCAATACAGGTTGTTGTTTTTTTTAATTTTATAATCTATTTTTATGATTGATTGTAATGTTAGAAATTGTTCAACAAAGTTTACAAAGAAAATGTTAGGTGAACGTATTACTCTCCCCGGGCTTTTGGCATGCAGACAGTTTATGGGAAATGATTCTGTCGCTAGTCATAGAAGCAGTGGGCAGTGATGGTGGCCGGAGATGCCAATGGACAGAAGCCGAGCAGTGATGGGTCAGCAGTTGGCTTGAGTATCAACTCCCAAGTGTACGATACTCAATGACCAGTTCTGTCCGGCGCATCAGTCTTTTGACCTCTGAAAAAGATTGATAGACTATCTTGAGCTTTTCTTTCTTTGCTTGTAAAAGGACGTGGTTTGAAAGGAAGTAGATGGAATTACCGGGATATTGCGGGTGGAAAGAATACAAAAGCAACGGTAAATTTGGCGATTTGAACGTTTGAGGAAGGTCGGTTGGAGGAGGTTTTCGGCTTTGTACAAGAAAATTCTAAAGATGGATGAAATCAACTGATTTTTAAGTTAGCTTCTTAGTTTAGATAACTTTTTTTCTACAAAACAAATCTAATTCAATTCGATTATTTCTATGGTTAAACGTAGGTTTGTTTTGTTTTGGTTTGGTCTGGTTTGGTTTTATGGCCAATCAACCATTGTTGGTTATTTAATGCCAAATCCTCTTTATATATATATATATATATATATATATATATATATATATATATATATATATATATATGATTTGTAAACACGTTTTATTGATAACATTTTTAAAACAAGTCTAAGCTCATTTTTTCTGTCCGCAATTAAATAGTTCCATGTATTGCGATGTAAGACTGACAATACAATGAAATATCAATCATTTGTTTACACACAGTTAAATGATAAAACAGCTCTATTTCAAACAATCCATTTTAGCGTAAGTCAACATATTTAAATGGTTCCAACTGCTGCTATGTATCACTAACAATTCAATTAAACCTCAGCTTTTTTGTTGACACACACTTAGATGATCAAATGGACTATTTCTAACAATTTAATTGACCATAAGTCATTTGTTTGCACTCGGTTTAAATGTCAAAAAGTTCTATTTGACCCATAGAGATATTCTATCTGATGCTACTTCTCCGAGCCTGATTTGACCCAGGAATGATGGCAATGACGGGGTACTCCGTATTCCTCAAAGCCTTAGCACTAGTGATTGTTTAATTTCATGTCAAGATCATTCGTTGAGGGATGGTCTTGTTCTTCAGCAAAGATGCAGTCGGTGTATTCTACAGTCCCCAACAGCCGAGTGGGCTCGGTTAAGTCTAGTTTTGAGTCTCGACGTGTCTTTAGTAAACTGTAACGTTTCTCAAAAGATAGAGGTATCGGCAGATATTAGCAGACCAAGATAGATAGATAGATAGATAGATAGATCGAAATAAACTGAGATGAATTAATAGATGTAAACAGATATACGGGAATTAATTTCATATTCTGTACGTCAAACCCGAAAAAGCACAAAGGAATGGATGCTCAAATGAAGCTAGTGTTTGATGCAATCAGTTGATCTGTTAAACTCTGTGATTCTTGGGTGCGGTATTTCCATGCAATTAGTACTGTCATATATAATTTATCTGAGCATGAATTCTACACTTATTGCTAGACCTGGGTTATTTGTCAAATACCATTATTTATACACACACACACACACACACACACATATATATATATATACAATAGATAGATAGATAGATAGATAGATGGCATAATAAGAAGAATAGGATAGATAGATTGCATAATGAGGCTCTGATAGATAGATAGATAGATAGATAGATAGATAGATCTTAAATTATTCCCTTACAGATCTTACCAGCTAATCGGTAATAATTTTCTACTGATTTATATTGCGTCCACTTTTGACAAGATAATCCTATAATTTGACAAAATATTTCTCTTTCTCTCCCTGCCCCCCCCCCCTCTCTCTCTCTCTCTCTCTCTCTCTCTCGTTTAAAGATTACATAAAAATTTAATCGGTAGATCAGATCTTTATAATTCATTGTTCAGACATACTTAGTCGGTCTATGAATTCAAACATTAAGAAAAGCCATTATCTTGTCTGCCGAATGGGTCTTTCGGTTCTAAAAGCAAGAAGGATCACTGATGATATCTACTAAATCAAATTTAATATTTCATTGGTGTAGTCAGTCCATTCCTTGGAAGAGTGCTCACAATCTGACAAAGGGCTTCAGAAGCAATCCCCATATAAAATATAACATTGTATGGATGGATAACACTGATCATTAAAATAAAAGAAAAAAAAACAAAGAAAAGAAAATTAATTGTTGGGGGTCTTCCATAGCCGAAGTGATTGATAAAATCAGTGCTTTTGCACTTCTTCTGGGGAAAATGAATCTATTGTTTTGCTCACTATTAGATAGATTTCTTTGTTTAATGGCATATAAACCATTATGGGTTATTTAGCACCAAAGAAATCCTTAAAGAACAGTCATCATCATTATCATGACGCGCTGCTAACACGGATCTCCCAGACCCTCTCTCGCCACCTGTCCCTATTGTCCATTGCTCCCGGGAGGTCTTCCAGGCTACATCCTGTATCGGCACAGAGCTGTTGTATATAGGTTCTAGCTGGTCGTCCAACCTTTGATCGTCCATGTGCAGGGGTCCACAGGAGTAAATCGCTTTTGAATTAACCTTTACCTGGGGAGGGATGTTAGAGTTGATACTTTTCCAGAAGGTATTAGTCCACAAAGGCACATAATAGAATGAGTAGAGTTCGAACTCAGTTACTACGATGTTACAGTCCAGCACGTTAACCATTGCGAGACGTAGACTCTCTCCAAATAGATAGATAGATAGATAGATAGATTGGTACCCGTGATGTAATGGTTATCATCGTAGAAAATGGACACGGCGACGCGAGTTCAAATCCTGGACCAGGCTAATTGCATTTCACATAGCACTAATACCCTTGGGAAAAGTATGAATCCAATTATTCTCCCTCCAGCTATGGGTAAATAGTAGAACAGACTAGGTTCTTCAGCCTTGGTGAGGCAACTAGTATAGGAGAAGGAAAACTCTGAATTCAAACCGGTTAAACTCGGCTTAAAAATTGACCTTGTATCATATCCTGCCCGAGCGGAGGGGTTGGTAAATATGGATAGATTTGAATTGAATGAGATAGATAGAAAGATAGATTTACTTATCAATTGTTTAAGATAGGAGATATTTTGAAAGGCATTAGAGAAAACACATGCGCTGCCAAAGGTGGAAAAAAGATTAAAATTGTAATTTATTGAGAGGATATTAATCTTCACCGGTTTTCGTTTCTATTGAATCAGTAAGACGAGAATTTTAAAAAAAGTCATTTAATGTATTCATTTTTATCCCAATGGAGCACAGGAACAACTGCAGTTTCATCACGTATGCCATATATATATATATATATAAGTGTGTGTAAATCTAAATTCTGACCCAAAATAGTTATTTTAGGCGTAACACAATTTCAAATTCTTCCTCGGGTCTTTTTTATATTATAAGCTAGAACTATTAATAATTCCATCTTGATATAGCTTGCTCAGTAGCTAAGAGAGTTGTGTTTTCCATCCATATGAAATCAAGTCAGTGACTGTGTCACCTTTGCGATGTAATTTTTCAGATTTCAAAATTATTTCACTTCTGTGTTTTTTCACACCTGTTTTAATTGTTAGTATTTCACAGGTGTCTATGTGATATCAATCCTCTTTAGGTCTCCATTTTTTTTCAAAGTATTCTTGCTGATCTTAACAACGATATAGTCTGAATTATTTGAATTCTTCCGCGGATTTTTAATTCTCACAGTCTCCTCTTCAAACATTTGGTAGATCGTGATTAGGAGATCCGTTTGTATCTCGAAATCACATTTAATTTCATGCGTTTCATTTTTATGTTTGCATGGTCAAATTTTAATCTTAATCTGTTACGCAATTCCTTGTGGATCACCTGTCCCACCCAGTTGTTTTTAGACTTGTAGTGCTTTTGTGCTAGTCTAATGCATTCGCTTACTATGTGATTATCTCATCTCTCTAATCACATAACCTACCCTTGCTATTCGGTTGCGTATTATCAATTTTTGATATAATTGGTCCTAATGATTCTACTTTGTGTTGCTATTAAAATAGATTCAGATTCTCTTTTTTTTACTCCTCTAGACTTTTTCACATCAGTATTAGCTGATGGTTTTTCACTGGAGTTTGAGTGACAGCAAGTCTCCTCAAGTCTCCAGGACTCGTCTCAGTATTCTGGCTGTCCTCAGCAATGCTGTCGTTTGGATAGTCTCTACCCGTCCGCCAATTTCCAAGTCTTCCAGGCCATTTAATAATCCTTTAGTTACTGTGCCTAACGCACCAATCACAATTGGCACAATCGTTTGATGGTTTTTACCTGAATTCTGAGTGACGGCAAATCTCCAGGTCTCTTGTCAGTATTCTGGCTGATCTTAATAATGCTATAGTCTGGATAGTCTCTACTTGTCTTTTCCAAGTCTTCCAGTCCCTTTGCCAGTCCTTTGGGGATTATTCCAAGTACACCAACCACAATTAGTATAACTGTCCCCTTCATGTTCCTTCTGCGTAGTCATGTCCAGCTAAGATCGCACACAATTTTCTTAGTTTGATCTTTTGACATATTTTTATCTTCTCGATTTTATACTTCATGTTTTCCTGTTTTCGCTTGTGCTATTTATGTATTTCTTGTAGTTTTTGGGAATTATTAAGGGAGTTTTTCACACCAGCGTTCACTGATGGTTTTTCATTGGAGGTTGAGTGAAAGAAATTCTCCTCAAGTCTCCAGGACTCCTCTTAGTATTCTGGCCGATCTCAATAATGCTGTAGTTTAGATAGCCTCCACTCGTCCTCCTATTTCCAAGTCTGCCATTCTCTTTGTGACTGTACCGAGTGCTCCGATTACAATTGGTATCACTGTTACTTTCA
>OY757912.1:106687991-106710491 GCA_963585895.1 Sepioteuthis lessoniana
CCATAAAACAATTTACTTTATTTTCAATGTTGGAGACTGATCAATATCCCATCAGTATGTTTTATTAAGTAAGGAATTAATTTCTTTTATTTTTTATTTCTATTTATTTATTTATTTATTTATCCTTTGATTTATTTATTTTTCAGTTATTTTAATTGACACCTACTCCTTTTTAAGTTAGCATTTATCAGATTGTCCCGAGATATTTCATTTCGTTACGTTCCTCAAGGTGTAATCAGTAATACTGATAATATGGCGAAGAAAGGAAGAAAACATGTGAGATAGAAAGCAATAAGAAGCGGTGAAAAATGAAGGATATATCTTAAAAACCAAAACAAAAATGAACATTCTTTTCTAAAGCGAAAAAAGTGATGAATAAAAACAACACAGATAAAAAAATAGCAATGTATAAAAATGAAAGGAAAATAATGTTGGATCGAAAAAAAGAAAAGAGCGTGATTTTTTTTTTTTTTTTAAATAAGATGAAAGAACAAGATGAAAGAAAGGAGAAAATTTCTGCAGACGAAGAATAAAAGGAAAATGGTCAGGAAAGAACATAATGAAAAATAAACAGAAAGAAAAGATTTGGGAGAATATGGAGAAAGAGACAGGTAAAAAAAATCGATAAGAAAGAAAGAAACAAAGATGGAGAAAACTGTAGTGTATTTAGTGGAAACCAACAAACGAACAAAGAAGGGGAAAATATAGTATACTTTGAAGAAAGAAAGAAAGAAAGAAAGAAAGAAAGAAAGAAAGAAAGAATGGTCAGGAAAGGAAATAATAAGGAATAAGCAGGAAGAAGAAGATTCGGGAGAACATGTGGAAAGAGAAAGGTCGAAAAATCGATAAGAAAGAAAGAAAGAAAGAAAGAAAGAAAGAAAGAAAGAAAGAAAAGTGTAGTGTACTTAATGGAAACTAACAAACGAATAAACAAAACAAAATAGGTGAAAGGTGTAGAGTACTTAGAACAAACAAACAAACAAACTAACAAATAAACAAACAAAACTCTATGCTCAAGAAAAAGAAAGAAATGAAGTATCTAAAAGAAATAAAGTAAAAGAAAGAAAAATCTGTAATCGAGAATCGAAGAAGAAGAAAGAGAAAAGAAACAAAAGACTAAAAAGAAAGAGAAGAAAAGACAAAAGACTTAAAAGAAAGAGAAGAAAAGACAAAAGACTTAAAAGAAAGAGGGGAAAAGACAAAAGATTTAAAAGAAAGAGAAGAAAAGACAAAAGACTTAAAAGAAAGAGGGGAAAAGACAAAAGATTTAAAAGAAAGAGAAGAAAAGACAAAAGATTGAAAAGACAAAGAGAAAAAAAGACAAAAGACTTAAAAGAAAGAGAAGAAAAGACAAAAGAAAGAGAAAAAAAACAGACGACTTAAAAGAAAGAGAAAAAAAGACAGACGACTTAAAAGAAAGAGAAGAAAAGACAAAAGATTTAAAAGAAAGAGAAAAAAAAGACAGACGACTTAAAAGAAAGAGAAAAAAAGACAGACGACTTAAAAGAAAGAGAAAAAAAGACAGACGACTTAAAAGAAAGAGAAGAAAAGACAAAAGACTTAAAAGAAAGAGAAGAAAAGACAAAAGACTCGAAAGAAAGAGAAAAAGACAAATGACTTAAGCGACAGAGTTAAAACATAAGAAACCCTGAACAAATGACATTTTTGTCTCTGCAATCAAAAGAGAAAAAAAAGGAAAGTTTCATTTCCATAGCTTTTATCTGCCGATTTAATCTTCCATTAACCGAACATTTCCGTCAGAAAATTAAGTCGATCAAAGACAACTGATTTGGCAGTCAAAGTAAAAAAAATCCAAGCTAATAGTCACCATTATTATTATTATTATTATTATTATTATTACTTTTTTTTTTCAAAATAGGCAGAGTTCCATGGAGACTCTATTTTCAGTCATTTTTGTGGCTGATTTGACAATCACTTTTCTTTTGCCTCATACGCAAATTAGAATACAATTGCTCAGATAGGTTTTAAATATTATTAATGGATATTTATTCCGAATGTAAGAGACAATTTTATTTTGTTAATTACACGGGTGCTATCAGTATTCTAAAACAAATTCCGACTTGCGACATCTTATGTAAATGTGCAGCATAATTTTGATCGTTATATAAAGATTTAAGTTGCGTAAGATTGTTTTGATTTCTTCGTTAAATGGCATATCAACCTTCGTTGGTTATTTAATGCCGAAGGCCTCTTTGTAAAAGAACAGTAGTGGTATTTTTAACTCCTAGCAAGAGGTCTAAGAAAGTTCATGCCTTTTCGAAGGGTATTGGTTCGAAGGTGAAGGTAATAGAGCGACTGGAGTTCAAACTCACTTACTACAGGATGTGGAAGCAAAATTAGGAATATTCTAGTATAATAATAAACGACTCTATGATAAAACAGAATTAATTTTAATTCTAAAAGATAAACAGCATAATAAGAAAATAGACACAAAACAATAAATTTACTCAATATGGCTACCATTTTTTTCAGTTATTGTATCAACACGCTTTCGAAACGATTAGCATACCTTCAAAATAAATTCTTCGGACGTTTTATTCCGTTCCTCCTCAATAGCAGTCTTAAGCGAAGTAATATTTGGATGGGAAATTGTATTCATTTTGATTTCTAAAACGTCCCATATAACGTTATCGAGGGAGTTAAAATTTGATCTTAGCTCTTTTTTAATTAACCGGGCCATTGGTCTAATGAGCAGAGTATTCGCCAGTGGCCCGGGAGACCAGGGTTCAATCCCAGGTCGTGTTATACCAAAGCATCAAAAAATGGTACTTGCTGCCGCCTTGCTTTACACTCATCATTATAAGGTTAGGATCAAGGTTAAAGTGGAGCAATCCAGGGAATGGAGAAGCGCCCTCCTTTACACCTCGCTGTGGTAGCTATTGAAAAAGGAGCCCTCGGTTCACTTAGGTCGCCAACTTCTTCTTTAATTGCTGTCCTCATAGTTTTCTCGTAGACTTTCAATTCATTAGCATGCTTTCTTATTGATGTTATGAGGTCATTCTAAATAGCCGAAGCGACCGCAATTAAAAAGCCTTCTTTTCGTTTTTGTTCAACCCCCCTTTTTCCTTCAAAAGGCTCTTTTTCTGTAAAAAAAAGTATTTGCTTTGTATATGGTAGACGAGAAACTTTGGGTTGGTTTCGGCGTTAAGCAAATCATAGGTTCTTTGTCGTTTCTTTTCTTGCTCACTTACATTTAGCTGAATTTTAATTAAAAAGTGTTTGAATAATTGAGCTAATCATGAAAATCTAGATCTATCTCGTTTATTAGAAAAATTGAACTAATCAGATTAAAAAACATTAAAATTTTTCCATATTTTGCTTCCGCACAATGTAGTAAAGACATGAATCCCATCCTCTCTATTCCATACTGTGCTTCTGAACGCTGTACGATGTCCTAGAACAGTACGTTCGCCACTGCGTCACGAGGATTTTCCCTAGTAGTGTAAGAAAAATATTTGGTTGAGTCAAAAGTTTTGCAATATTGTAGTAACGTAGAGCACGATTGATCAGCCACAAATACTTTTGCCGATGCCGTGAAGGTGACGAACCTAATTGTATTTTGAGATGCCATGCTTGCCTGATACTCTGTGCGTGCTTCTTACCGGATTTAATTCAACGTCTTTGAGAATGGTCTTAGAATCTACGTTTTTAGACTTATCTGACCGTGCCTGATCGTTGAGGTTCTTAAAATCCGAGGGAAATTTCTTCAAAACATCTTGATTTCTTGCTTTTGTTTTGAATGTTAACTTTCATGGTTGTCTAAAGTCATAGCCATCCTTGTAAAAGAACAGCAGGGTCAAATTTAAACTACTTGCACAATCTCCAGTGGATCAACTTCTCCACCCAGTCGTGTCTAGTTAAACTTCTTGCACAATTCCCAGTAGATCACCATCCCCACCCAGTCGTGTCTAATCTTATACTCATTTTTACTCATTTACATCATTAGCTTTTTATATAATTATTCATTTCTATCACCAGAAAAACTACATTTCCTATTTTATTGCGTGTTATCTATTTTTTGCTTTAAAATAGTTTGTCCTTATGGCGTTTTGTGCTGCTATTAAAATAGATGTTTTCTCTCTGAAGGTTTACCTTTATCACCCATATCCAAGATTTTGCTTGTTTGTCGCTTGATATATCAATAAAATTGCTTTTCTTCCCATTTTTGTTTTCTGGTTATTGTTGTTCTGTTTGTATTATTTCTGGTCGTGTTATCAATCTTTCTTTGATCTTTTTATGTAGTCTTCGAGTCGTTTTATCGATGTATTGATGCTATCTTCACTAGTGGCGAGGCGGCTTCCTCTTTCTTTTTTTGAAATACACAGTCTATCTCCGTCATTTCAGAGATATAAGCCCTTATGCATCGTGAATAGTTTTCTTGTTCTCTCGTCCATTTGCTGAAGTTTTTCCTTCGTCCACTTCAAGAATGGTTCCGAGTATCTAACGACGGAGACAGCCCTGGTTTCAAGTGGTTTTCTTGTTCTCCTGGCATACTCTTTTTCAAATTTTAGTCTGTTGCACAAGTTCCAGTCGATCATCTTTCCCATCTTGTGGATTATTATTTGTAGTATTTTTACTCCTTGTGATTTTCTCGCACCAGTTTTAACAATTGGTCTCTATCTAGAATCTGAGTGATAGTAAGTCCCATTAGGTCTCCAGGACTCCCATGAGTATTCGCGTCGATCTTAGTAATGTTTTAGTTTTATGGTATCAATTCTTTTTCTGACTTCCAATTCCTCCAGTCTTTTTTTCCAAGCTTTTGTGAATCGTTTCAAGTGCATTAACAACTAGTGGTATCACCGTCATCCTGACTTCCGGCATCTTTTTTTTTTTTTGGCTCCAGGCAAGATCTAAGTATTTTTTTCGCTTTCTTTCATTTTCACTCCATGGTCTTGTTAATTAAGACTAGGAGCGGCCTCCCGGCCAGGACTGATTGATCTGTTTATATCTCAAAATGCCAGAGAATTTATTTAGCAGGTGGACTTTCCTAGGGGTTTCAGTGACAGAAAATTTCCTTAGGTCTCCAGGACTTTCCTGAGTATTCTAGTCAATCTTAACAATGCTATTGTCCAGACGGTTTCGATTTTTTCTCTGATTATCAGTTCTCCAAAGTCTTTTATTATTTTCACTCTTTTTGGTTTTTTTCACACCAGCGTTAGCTGCTGGTCTTTCACTGAACTCTGAGTGACAACAAGTCTCTTCAAATTTCCAGGAATATTTTCAATGTTCGAACCGATCTTAACAATGCTGTAATCTGGATAGTCTCAATTCTTACTCTGATTTCTAGTTACCCACTTGTTGTTTTTTCTAAGCCCTTGGGGACCATTCCAAGTGTCACAACTACAACTGGTATCACAGTCAACTTCTTTTTCCCCAGCTTTTTTTGATCTCTAACAAGTTCCAAGTATTTGTCCATGTTCTAGCAACTATCATAATTCATATTATTTATCATTTATCATAGCTATTTCTGGTTTCAAGACCTTGATATAAAGCTTACCAATTAAAAGACTATTATAACAGCTTCAAGTATTTGGTGTACTTTTTTGTTTCATGTGAAAGTGTTGTGGTCTTAAAGAGTCAGAAGTGAAAACCACAAAGAGATGTAAGGTTTACAGCTTTATATTTATGGAAATACAGTCAGTTACGGTTACCGGTGTAATATAATGGCCGAGGGATTTCGTTTCATGCCTTTGGGTTTAGTTAGGCTGAGAACCTTTCGGCTCAGTGCATGGGTTACTTAGGTGCAACATTAACACAGGTGTTCACGCGCGCGTACGCAGAGCGGACGTGTCACTCAGAGATGTCACAATAGCCCGAGAAGGGAAACGGCATTACACAGTGCGAATGACGTCACGCACCGGAAGCGGGCGGAGGATTTGGGGAGATTTTGAAAAAGTCAGTGAGTAGAGTTGAGACTGAACACCGAACGAGACGGTTGACTTTCGCTTGCTCGCGGAGGCCTTTGTGGCGGGTGCCACACGTGTTGGGGGGGGGGGGCAGAGGAAAAGGCAAGAATAGAAAGATTGTACCTCTCTCTCCTTATGTCGAAAAACATTTAAACTCAAAGGTAATAAAAAGTTTCGTACCTGAACAAAGAAGTCGTAAGTGTTTTTCGTGTTTCGAGATTTCTATGTTCTATCTTTATGGACATTCGATGTACGTTTCACACATAGCCATATCATGGCTATGGTACACCGGTAACTGACTGGACTACTTGCCTCATTTATTGGGCCAGTCATTATTTATAGTGTCGAGGAGGGTCCATGGAGTGACGTCATGGGGTATATCACCATAACAGAAAAATAGAAGAATTAAGATTCTGATAATTTTAAAGTAGTCAAAGATGAGCCTCGAAGCCACTTAAATACTAGCATAATACGGATATTAGAAGGAAATTAAACTATATCTGACCCAGCGGCTGAAAACTGGTTTTAACCTTTTTAAGAGTACTGTCCATTGTTCATTTAAACGGACGAATAGGAGTTGTTGATAATCCTTAGGGGTAGAGAAACCTACTTCTTGCACTCGAAAGTGTTCTGAATAGCTGGGATCGTTGAAAGATACCATTTGGAGAACATTTGGGTGTCCTCGTGGTGTAATGGTTAAAGCGATGAACTGCGGAATCGTAGTACGCGAGTTCGTACTCCAGTCGCGCTATTATGTTCACTTTCGGGCAAATACCCTTGGGAAAGGTATGAACCCCCTTATTCTCCCTCCAGCTATGGGTAAATAGTAGGACGGACTAGGTTCTTCAGCCTTGTTGAGGCAACTAGTCTAGGAGAAGGAAAACTCTGAATTCAAACCTGTTAAACTCCGCTTAAAAATTGACCTTGTGTCATATCCTGCCCGAGCGGAGGGGTTGGTAAATAGTACCATTTGGAGAACACGGAAGGAAATGTTCGTGATGTAATGGTTACCGTCGTGGGAAATGGACACGGCGACCCGCGTTCAAATCCAGGGCAAATTTGTTTGCATTTCACATTCCATTCATACCTTTGGTAAAAGGTATCAATCCAACTATTCTCCCTTCAGCTAGGGGTAAAAGTTAGGCTTGTTATGGCAAGCAGTCTAGAATAAGGAAAACTCTGAATTCAAACCAGTTGAAATCCGTTAAGAAATTGACCTTGTGCTGCATTCTTCTCGTGTGGAGGTTTAGGTAAATATATACCCAATGGAGAACACTACATAAGCTTTATAAATATATGGGAGCTCTTAAGAATAATAAATACTTCTTTCTCTTTGCTTGCGATTTTTTGCCAATATTTTTAACTGATTTATTTCTTTTTCCCTTACAGATGCATGTCTTCCAATGCAAGGATACGAAATATATTTTATGTTTCCAGAAGATGCAACAGTTGGTAAGTACTATATTTTGTTTATTTATTTATTCTTTTCTTTTCTCACTGAGTGTAAATCCCTTTCAGAATATAAGGAAGCCTACGTGATCAAATTTTTCATGCTGGTCCAATCTACGCTAACTTTACCTCTAACTCTGCCTGCTTGATCAGGGAAAAGGGTTTCACCCCCTTTTTTTTTCTCCTGCTGCCTGCATCGTCTTGGTGTTCAACCTCAGGAGAAATTAACCGAACCCAATTGTTCAGAGGAATAAAATTCGTAAGAAGGTTTCCCTAGGTGAACTCGTAAAAGGGTCATTACCGTCGCTGTTGACGCTAGGAAGGCATAGGAAAAAAACAAAAAAAGACGTAAAGCAAAAATCATTTTGCATAATTATTGAGCCCAGGGGAGGATTTTAAAATAAAACAATGTTTCTTTATCATGAAAAAATGGATTCCTTTGGGAGGGGGTCTCCATCAATAAACAAAAAGCTGCTGGAAGCCAAATCGCCGTTTAACTCCCATATCCTGGTCGGATTTTATCTACACATATATATTTGCATTATTTCTGCAGTAATATACAAAAATCTATATAGAAATAGAATGAAGAAAATAGAAAAACAAATTAATCTAAAAGTGATGAATTTATTATGATGTAAAGTCAACGTTAAAACCTTTCCGTTTTTACTAACCTTTATCAGAACTTTGAAATGGTGAAAAATGTTACTTGAACAGTGATGAGTGTTTTATTAAAAAAAAAAAGAAGAGAAAATATATATAGAAAGAAAGATCTTATAACCATTTAATTTTTTTTAACTATCCCGTGATTGGCACAGGCAATGATATTTAAAATATGTCGAATTTCTTGGGGATAAAACAGATTGAAAGATTATAGCAGCATAAATTGTTAAAAATTTCAGAAGAGAAAAGGAAAAAAAAAGAAAAGTAAAGAAAAGAAAAAGAAAAACAAAGAAGATAAATTTTCAGAAAAGAAAAGGAAAAAAAAAAGAAAAAAAAAGAAAAGAAAAAGAAAAACAAAGAAGATAAATTTTCAGAAAAGAAAAGAAAAAAGAAAAGAAAAGAAAAGAAAAAGAAAAACAAAGAAGATAAATTTTCTGAAAAGAAAAGAAAAAACAAAAGAAAAGAAAAGAAAAGAAAAAGAAAAACAAAGAAGATAAATTTTCAGAAAAGAAAAGAAAAAACAAAAGAAAAGAAAAGAAAAAGAAAAACAAAGAAGATAAATTTTCAGAAAAGAAAAGGAAAAAAAAAGAAAAGAAAAGAAAAGAAAAAGAAAATATAAAACAAAGAAGATAAATGTGTATGGAAAGATAATTAATTAAAGTTTGATAAATTGTAGCTGTTCAGCTCCAGTTTACCTAAGAAAGGGGATAGATTGAAAAAACCCGGGCGTGTGTTAACAGAGGGTAAAAGCAAAATTGCACCGGCCTCAAAAATTTATCTCAAACTTTTGTTATGGATATGAGCTAACATCGTAAGTGCATTAAAATTAAAGTTGTGATTAGTTTCGAACATATGCCGGAAAAGAGCGTCATTAAGATTGTCTAATCTAATGTCACGTTTGTGCTTATATATGTTTTTTTTTAAATATTTCTGGAAGTCTCACCTATCCATAAATACAATTTCGAAATACAATACAAATACTCACCATGAAAATAGAATTAAGAACAAATGAAAATATTTTAGAATTTATTTGATTTCAAATTGTATCGGATTGATATTGACATATCTCGAAACCTAATTTGGTCGTGAGGATGCAATTTATTTAGCGTGTCGTGGGTAGGGAAAACCTGGCGGAGCCCATTCCTCTCCAGTTGAAAAATTAATTTTTTATTCATTTTTCATCTCTTAGACCGGTTACCATATCCAAGTAAAAGAGCTCAGTCTGCTTTATCATTTACTCATAACTGGGGTGAAGAATAATTGGATTCATACCTCTCCCAAGGGTAAGAGTGGTATGAGAAATGCAAACAGCATTGTTCAGGATTTTCAGCTCGGATCCCTGAATCCATTTCTTTCGAAAATAATCGTTATAATACTAGCGCCTCTGATCCGATTATAACCTCTGAAAATAATGACTTTCTCTGTCACCATCATTAAGGCGTGTTGACTGCACCGATTCCCTTCACACACACACACACACACACATACACACACACACACTCTCTCTCTCTCTCTCTATCTCTCTCTCTCTCTCGTCATTCGTCCTGATCGGTAGTATCTCTTGGCAAGTCCTCTAAACAGCATCAAGTATCCGCATAGTGCTAATGAATGAAAGTTTTTACCGGTCGGCCAACACTAGTGTCTTATAAGTTCATCCTAATTTCTCAAGCAATTCCCATCATATCTAGCTCGTCTTATTTGAATGTTTTGTCGAGATAAGTGGCCGTACAGCAGCTGTTTTTAGGGTGCTGCTTCTAGGATTTGTTCAAAATAGAACGCAGAATTCTTGCGTAGTTTTCACCTAACTTTTTTCTCCTGACGTTTTGTCAGTCCAAATGGTGCAGTCACTCAGTAGTGCGGACACAGTTTACCTTGGAAAAATTCATATTTTACTCTGTCAAAGAGATAGGATCTCCATATGGTCATTAATCTGTCAATAGCAGTCCATGCTTTACTGATGTATATATTGACATCACTTTCAGGCGATGAGATATTGCTACCGAGGTATATGAACTGGTCTACTAGCAAGCCATTACCTTACCAATGCGTATGTTGACACCGCTTTCAGTAGATGAGATACTGCTAATTGCCCCCCACCCCCAGCAACAACAACGTTCTTTGTTTTATTCGGTTTTTCTCATTTAAAATCCAATGAACAATTACACTTTCAAGGAAACTATGTAGAAATGATGGACGTATCACGATATAAAAATCTCCCCTCGGTTAAAACGATTTATTATTTTTATAACCTAAGTCGTGCCTTTAATTTTCAAAAAAGAATATTCTTCATTCGTTTGCTATTAATTATCTAATTCGATCAGCGCGAACAATAAAAGGCTTCAGGGTTTTGTCCCATTATTATTTGAAGTGATCCATCATTATAAAAGAGACGGAAGAGAACATATAATAATAGTCTAAAAGCTACAAGAGGACTAGATTTACTAAATTAGTCACATTCAAAATTTACCCTAACCTGTATTTTCTAATTATTGATTTAATTCGCTATTAATCTAGTCATTATCCAGCTCAACTGACGTATTTTCTGGAACAAACATTTTCTTTAAACATAGCTCCATGATTAGCAAGCTGATCACGGAGGCCATCGTGCGTTTGGTTCTATAAGGATATCATTTACTAATCATACCTTCGTTTGGCAAAAGGTCAGTAGTACGGGGCGACCAGTGAGAATCAAACTCATTAACATTATCAAACTAAACTTATCAAGCATAGTTTAGTTTAGCGTAAAGTCAGCAATATGGTGCACCCTGTGAGAATCGTACTCCCTAATAATCCGCTAAAGATTATTGCACGTGACACATCAAAGTTTATAAAGAATTTTATTGTTTACTTAAAAGTAGCCATTTAGTAAGCTTGACTTAGTTTGGTACAAGGCCAAGAGTATCTGGCACCCAGTGACAATCGTAGTCCCTAACAGCCCTTCAAACATTACAGCATGCGACGCACCCGAAGCTTGCAAAGGATTTTACGGTTTACAAATAAGTTGTCATTTAGTAAGATTAACTTAGTTTGTTACAAGGCCAACAGTATCTGGCACTTGCCCAGTCGGCTGGGGCTGTAGCATACTCCGACTGCACCTCTGCAGAGGGGTAATACCCCCCCCAACGAGTGTCCTGGATATGACACTAAACAATCTAATGGTGAGGTTCCAGCAGTGCTGGAGCTTTGGGGAATGCAGAGTACCCCTTCATTGCCATTGCCCCCCAGGTCCACTCTGTTCCGAAGTGGTAGCACCTGATAGGGCCCTATCTATGGGTTAAATAGAACTAACAGCATACTTATGCTAAAATGAATTGTTTGAGTAAACTGAATAGCTTGAAATAGAAATGTTTTTCACAATTAAACCGTACTTACATTTAAACTGCTCGCTTATGCTTAACTGAATTATTTCAAAAAGAACTGTTTTCGACATTAAAACTGTATTTACACTTAACTGAATTGTTACATATAACTGCTTGAATAGTTTGAAATGGAAATGTTTTTGACCATTAAACTGTGTACTTATGCTAAACTGAATTGTTTTAAATAGAACAGATTATTTCCATAAAAATGGATTTGGCGTTAAATAACCTACAAAGGTTGATATGCCATAAAACCCAACAAACCAAACCAAACCAGTATCTGGCACCCAGAAAAATCAAACTGAAAAACAATTGCATATTAATCTTATATGCAAGTTTTTTAGTCTGAAGATGTACTAATTTAATTTTCGTTTGACATAAATTCAGTAGAATCGAGCAACCGGGGAGAATCAAATTTACCATTAATTTCAAAGTGCATTTATTAAACTTAGTCTAATTTGGCAAAAGACCAATAATATAGGGCACCCAATAAGAATCAAACTCACTAACAACCTGTTATCCTCTTTAGCATGTAGGGCGAATAAAGTTTACTAATAATCTTACAAAGAAGTCATTTAGTTTGGCACGGGTAAAAACTAGAAAAAGAGAACATATGTATTTACCAAACCTTCTGCAGGAGCAGAACGTAACACAAGGTCAAATTTTTAGCGGCCTTTTACAAGCTTAAATTAATAGCTTTCCTTCTTTTGACTAGATTCCATACGAAAGCAAAAGAGCCGAGTCTGCTCTACTAATTACACACAACTGGAGGGAGAATAGTTGGATTTATACCTTCTGATGTAGACCCAGTTTGGGACCACGAAAAGATAACTCGGAACACGGTATAAGTTTAAAGATATATTGAAGTAATAAGATACAGAGAAAAGTGGTAGCGTAAGCTAGACTTACTTGTTAGTCGAATATCGATAGAGTATCCAATATTTCCGAGAGGACTTGGCTCTCGATTAATATAGAATTTGGAAGAGTCCATGAATGGGTAGGTTACGGCCCCATAATACCTTCCCCAAGGGTATTAGTGCTATGAGGACTGCAAACTGTCTCTTCCAGGATTTGAACTTGTGTCACCGTGTACATTTTATACGACGATGTTAAACTATCGAACGAAAAGAGGGAATATGGCAAAAAATAAAAACGGAATTAAGGAAAATTTAAAACGCAAAATTTATCCCCTTATAGTAAGTAAAGTTGGCGACCATAGTCGACGGTGACCCAAAGGCTCCCTTTTCGATAGCTACGACACCGAGGTATAGGGGAGGGCGCTACTCCTTTCCCTGGATTTCTCCATTTTACCCTTGATCCGTACCTTATAATGCTGAGTGTTAAGCAAGGAGGCATCAAGTACCACTTTTAAAGTCTTTGGTATGACTCGACCTGGGATTGAACCCAGATCACCCGGGCCATTGGCGAACATTCAAACCATTATGCCAATGTCCGGTCTATCCCCTTATATTTCGTACTAATTCACATATTCTACTTACCATCTTACGTGTATTCATTTTGATGAAAATATGAGTAGGAACCTCTCCGCTGTATTTCATTTTAAAAAAAGTAGAAATAACAAACTTTAATGTTGTATTGCTGCAGTACGAAAGAGAATTTAGACCCCACCGTGGTAAAAGTTGACGAACGCAGGAAACTCTGTTTAACTACCAAAAGGTTTATTTACGACTACCTCTTGTAGGTAGTCGCTGGAAAAAAGAAAAGGAGTTTGGAAACTGAGACGACTGCGATAGCTAAGCAGAGATAAGCAACATATCAGGGTGAGAGAGTGTAGACACAGACCTTGAATATTTTCCTGGTTTTCAGTTGTATTTCCAACATACTTGTTCGCTGAGTCGCGTCTAGTCTAAGGCCTCGTCTGGAGCGCTCGTAAACTTTTGCCTCTTCATTTCTTCACGGTCTCGCCGTTAACTCCCCAAATAAACATGAGTTGACCCATCCCTTCCGCTTATCGTGTCGGGGACAGAAACATATCCGTTCCTGGTGGTTTCACACCTGCACAGAAGGTTTTGAATCCCCGGTTTTTTTCTAGTCATTTTTAATGACAACAAGTGCATGGGCCTGGTAATTCGGAGACTGTCTGCTTATTTATTTATTCATTTATTTATTCAATTTTAATTTTCTATGAGCTGTTCAATTACGTTACAGTGTCACTTTTAGCCCGCTGTGTATATAACACAGACAATTTTGCACCCTCGGCTTTCAGACCCCTACTTTAGACATTATTGTGTTACTGGGTTCCATACCGAAGTTCTAAGAAAACAGGAAAAGACTCCAACCATAAAAGCTTGAGACTACAAAGACGATGCTCCTACTGTTAAGATACTGAATGCATTCTATGCGTCCGTGCGGGCAGCAACCTCACTCTCGGCTGGCAAGTTCAGTTTTGTCTTCGTATTTTGTCCGATATCGATGTTTTCAAGAGCAAAGGCATCCTACAATGAAGGAAGCAGCTTTGGTTTATGGCGTCCGTCGCAGAACTCTGTCTGTCGTTGAAATTTATCGATCTTCAGAGAATCGTTGATTGTACTCACATAGAAAGCGCTTTAATGATAAACACAGACTCTGTATTTATTCAAAACTAACTAAACAAATATTCCTCTGACAAAAAGTCTACTAGTGTAAGTCTTTCGGAAACATATATAATTTCAAGTTGAAAATTATGCAGATATCATTAGACAGGATTCACGACCAAACTTTGCAGCATTGAAACTTTGTGTCCAAATAAATAAATACAATATCACTGTCACCGAAAAATAAAATGAAATGATATAGGGTTCAGAAGCAAAATTAGAAATATCCTATTATGATAATAAACGACTTTATTATAAAACAAGATTAATTTTGAATTTTAAAATAAACAAAAAAAATAAGAAGATTGACAAAAAATGGTAAATTTGATGAATATAGCCACCATTTTTTTCAATCATTTTATAAACATACGTTCGAAATGATTAGCATTCCTTCAAATAAATTCTTCAGACATTTTATTCCATTCCTCCGCAATAGCAGTCTTAAGCGAAGCAATATTAGATCCCTTTTTTTTTGTAAAAAAAAAAAAAAATTATTTGCTTTGTATACGGTAGACAAAGAAACTTTGGCTTGGTTTCGGCGTAATGTAAATCATAGTTTTTTTGTCGTTTCTTTTCTTGCTTACTAATATTGGGCTGAGTTTTATTGAAAAAGTGCTTGAATAATAGAGCTAATCATGAAAATTTAGATTTATCGCTTTTTTTAAAATTGGACTAATCAGAATGAGAATTTTTTTTTAATTATTTCATATTTTACTACCGCACCCTGTACATATATAGATATATATACTAAACCCCTACGCACGAGCAAAATGTTAGACAAGGTGAATTTTCAAACTGGTTTAAATAGATTTGAATTCAGAGTTTTTATTTTCCTAGACTGGTTGCCTTACCAGGATTAAAAAGCCCAGTCTTCCCTACAATTTAGCCTTTATATATATATATATATATATGAAATGTCCCCGTGTCGTAGTGGGTAACGATCTGGATTATGACACCGGATTAAGCAAGCTAGTAACATTATTACGTTAACATTTGAACTATATTCAGGAAGAGTATGAATCCCCTTATTCCACCAGTTATTGGTTTGATGGAAACATGACTGTCGTTCTATAAACAACTAACGAAGATTAATATGCTATTAAACAAAGAAACCAAACCAAGGATATATATATATATGTGTGTGTGTGTGTGTGTGTGTGTGTGTGTGTTTTAATAATGTAAACAACGGCGCTTTATGACTGTCAATTTCTCAACTCTGTGATCATCAGACTAAGAGCCTTCCATATGCTTAGTATCCCTTCTTGCGTGGGGCATGGTGAGAAGGGTGAACTAGTTTGTGAGGTAAGACGCAATGGGTGATCTCTGTTATTCTCCGTGATTATTTACATAGTAAAAGAAACCGGACGTAGGCATAATGGTTAGAGTGTTCACCAATGGCCTGAGAGACCTTGGTTCAATCCCAGGTCGAATCACACCAAAGACTCAAAAATGACACTTGATGATTCCTTGCTTAACACTCAGCATTATAATGTGCGGATCAAGGGTAAAGTGGATCAATCCCGGGAAAGGAGTAGCGCTTTCCCCTAGACCTTGGTGTAGCACCTATTGAAAAGGGAGCCTTCGGGTAACGGTCGCAAACTTTATTTTTATTTACATTGTAATATCTTAGTAAATCTGTGATTGATTAATCTATTTACCCAACAATGTTTATAATTTTCAAGTGTTTTTATTCATTTAGTTATTATTTTACTCATTTGAGAATTCTTCACACAAGCACTAGCTTATGGTTTTCCAATGGAATCCGTGTGACAGCAAGTCTCCTCTAGTCTCCAGAGTCTTAAGAGTCTTCTTAGTATTCTGGCCAATCTCATCACTGCTATAGTTTAGATTCTCTCTCTCTTTTCGTCCTCTTATTTCCAAGTCCACCACTACCTGTACCAATCCTTTGATGACTGTACCGAGCGCGCCATTTACAATTGGTATCACCGTCACTTTCATGTTTCATGGTTTTTCAGTTCTCCACTAAGTTCATCTCTCCTTTCTCTTTCCTTCAGTTTTACCCTGTGGTCATCCGAAGTCCACCATTGGCGGGCTTTTTTTTGTTTGTTTGGGTTTTTTTTGTTTGTTTTTTGACAATAGCTATGTCTGGTCGTCCGGCCGAGATTCGATGATCCGTTTGTATCTCGAATTCTCTGAGAATTTTGTTGGTCTCACTTTCTTGGACGGATTCTGTGTTGTGCATATACCATTTGTTCATAGGGTCAAATTTAAACTTTTTGCATAATTACCAGTTGATCACTTTCCCCACTCAGTCAAATCTAGTCTTCTACTCACTTTGCACTAATTAACTGCATTCTCTTATAATGTAATTGATCTTTTCGTCTCTGTTACCACATAATCTACATCTGCTATTTTGTTGGGTCTTGTCTATTCTTGCTTTAACATAGTCCTTATGGCGTTGTTTTGTGCTGCTACCAAATGAGATATAGTTTTATTATTATAATATTAGTTATCATTTCAGTTTTTTTTAGGAGGGTTCATTTATTTTCTAGTTTAATTCGATAGTTTGGTCGTTAGCTTTCTGGTCGCTTAATAGAAATTTGTTTTCATTTATACATATATATATATATATATATATTTGTTTTCATTTATACATATATATATATATATATATATATAAGTATGTGTATGTTTGTGTGTATTTACCAACCCCCTCCGTACAGACAGGTTGTGACACAAGGTCAATTTTTAAAGGGAGTTTAACAGGTTTGAAATCAGAGTTTTCCTTCTAAAATGGCTGTCCAACCAATGCTAAAAAACCTAAGGTGTCCTACCCAGAGTTGGAGGGAAAATAATTTCATTCATACCATTACCAAGGATATTAGCGTTATCTGAAAGGTTAACAGTTACGTCAAGGGTTTGAACTCGCGTCACTGTTTCCATTTCCAACGACGGAAACCATTACACCGCGCCACATCCGTGTGTGTGTGTGTGCGAGTTGTTGCTGTTGTTTTCTTTTTCATGATTGATTTATACTTTCACTCATAGAGAATACTATTATATTTGTTCTCTTAATAGATAAGAACCATCCTGCTTAATTTTACTTCTTATATTTGTGCTTTATCCCCAACCCCACTTTTCAAAAGATACGGATGCTAATTTCATTTACGAATTAGACACCCCCGATCAATTTTACGCCAACATGTTCCTGGTGCCCCATTAAAAAAATTTCGGTAGAGCACTTCCCGCGCGAGGTCCGTCTGTTTCTTGCTAAATTCCACTAGAACACTTCTTTAGGTCACAGGTGTTCAAATGCTAAGTAAGTCTGGCTCATGGAGACAAGCAGTCTGTATCTTAAAAAAAAACATAAAAAACCATCGAACCAAGTAGATCATATCCCCCTCTTTTTTAAACAGCTTTCACCCCCTCTCTCTCTCTCTCTCTCTCTCTCTCTCTCTCTGATATTTACGACTTCTTTGCGCATCCACTTTACTATAAGAATAACTCTCTGATTTCCTTTTCCCGCCTTCTCTCTCTCTCTTTCTCTCACTCTCTCTCTCTCTCTCTCTCATATTGATTTCACGTCTTTCTTGGTCGAGAGTTATTCAATCCATGCCAACTCTCTCTCTCTCTCTCTCTCTCTAATGGTTTACAACTACACATCGTCTTCTTTATACATCCACTTCGCTGCAAATTAATAAGATGTCTCTGATCTCATTTTCCTCTCTCTCTTTCTCTCTCTCTCTCTCTCTCTCTCTCTCTCTCTCTGTATATTTAACGTCTTTCCTGTTCGAGAGTCATCATCCTATCCACGCCAACAACTATAAGATCGATTCAGTGCCGGTCTAGCCGCGTAATTGTCGCAGGAAAATCTCCGAATTCCCCCAACCACTTCAAACAAAATGCGTTTTATGAAAAAAAAAATCGAAAAAAAAAAATGAATAAATAAATAACAAATAAATAAAGCGACTCTTTTTCCCTCGAGTTCAAAGGTCAAGTTCAGCTTTGATCCGGGTAATTTTTAAGCATTGAAGCACATCTTCAAGGAACAACATTAAGCTAAACGCCTTCAAAAGAACAGTTCACTCTAATACGGTATCTTTGGGAATAAGATTTGAACGAAGATCACAGACATTTTTTTCTTACTGATATTCACATGTTGTGCAATATTCCTACTAAATATTTTCTACAAAAAGAACGAATTTATATTCATAAACAGCATTAGTTGCATCAATATGCATCAATCGAGTTGCAAATATATATATATATATATATATAAAGAATGAATTCGTCTTTTCTCTTCCCAGCTAGGGGTAAATAGCTGGGCAGATCGGGCTGTTGGTACGACAACCCGTCTGGGAGAAGGAAAACTCTAAATACAACATCATTCAAACACCACTTACAAATTGGTCTTTTGTAGCATCTTGCTCTATATCGATAAGTTGGTTTGATTTGGTTTGGACTAGTTTTATGGCATATCAACCATTGTAGGTTATTTAATGCCAAATCATTTTATACGTGTATATTAAATAGGATGTCTAAACACATTTTGTAGAAGACATTTTTAAACAAGCCAGAGCTCATTTTTTTTTTCACACAGTTAAACAGGTTCCGTTATTTCTATCTAATACGAATAATTCATTTGCTTGCACACAGTTAAATGTTTTCAAGTATTGCTATGTATCACGTAAAATTCAATTAAACATCAGTCATTTGTTTACACACAGTTAAATGATCAGATAGTTCTATTTCAAACACTTCAGTTGAGTATGTCAACAAAGTTAAATAATTCAGTAATTGTTTACACTCAGTAAAGTGTAAAAAACATGCTATTTCAAACAATTCAGTTTAACATAAGTACACAGTTTAATTGTCGAGCAGTTCTTCTTTAACAAATGAGAGAAACCTATTAGATGCTACCACTCCCGGCCAGAGTGAACCTGAGAGCGATGGCAATAAATGGGTATTCCACATTAGCCAAAGCTCCAGCATTACTGAAGCCTAAGCATCAGATTTTTTAGTGTCATATCCAGGACATGCGTTGGGGGAGTCTTACTCCCTACTGAGATGCAGTCGACCAATACTACAGCCCCAGCCAACTGGGCCACGAGAATTTGGATAAATATGAACGGCACGCACGCATTCCCAGCCATACGCACACAAGCATATATATATGCATTTCAGTTGAATAAAAAATGCTGCCTATAAATATAAATATGTGTGTGTGTGTGTGTGTGTGTGTGTGTGTGTGTGTGTGTGTGTGTGTGTGTGTGTGTGTGTGTGTGTGATTTAGAGATGGGTAGGGATAATATAGTATTTGTTTTTCGAAGATGATTTTCTGAACATTGAATACACTTATGAACTGGTATGTTAATATATAGGGATTTGATGTCAAGACTAGCTAAGTATTTGTTTTTCATATAAACGTTAATTATTTTGTAAAGGAGTGAGCCAGAATTATTTATATGTGCATTGCTGATAGTACTCAACAATGGGAATAATTACATAATTCGGTACGGATCCGACTATGGAAGACCAGATAAGAAGAACAAATAATTGGATTTATAAGACTAAAAAAATCCATCCTTGATCGCCCTTCGGGGCCCGTGGCAGAGGTTTACTTGGTCAAAAACGTGGTGCGATCGACAACAACTATGGAAGGTAGTAATTACTGGGGATACGGTTACAAGACGCAGCATTCCTATCCGATGTTGCGGTAAAATCACCTGAAGAAGGCCAGAGGTGAAATTTGGCGGAAACGTAGTGAAATAAGAAACAACACAAAAACTACCAAGATGAGGACAAAAAGTCTGCAATAAATGGCGATAATGTTTTAGCAAAAAGTTTTGCGATGTTATGGAGATGCAGAACATTTTCCAGAGATGATTAGTCTTAAGGAAATATCGGTTTTATGGATTTTAGGAAGACCGTAAATATTATGTATGGTGGATGCTAATTAATTAACAAAGACTAAATACCAATTGTAAAATTCAGGAACCCCTCTTAAACTAGTAGACAAATTCACTTACCTAGGAAGCAGCGTCTCATCAACCGAAAAGGACATCGAAACGAGGTTAACGAAAGCATGGACAGCTATCAATAGGCTATCGATTATATGGAAATCAGACCTAACCGTTAAAATGAAACGCAGTTTCTTTCAGGCAGCGGTCACATCGATACTGCTATACGGGTGCACTACATGGACGCTAACAAAACGGCTGGAGAAGAAGCTAGACGGCAATTACACAAGAATGCTGGGTGCAATCTTGAACAAGTCCTGGCGGCAACACCCCACAAGACACCAATTGTACGGCTACCTGCCTCCTATCACGAAAACTATTCAAGTTAGACGAACCAGACATGCAGGACACTGCTGGAGAAGCAGGGACGAACTCATAAGAGATGTACACTTATGGACCCCCACACATGGCCGTGCAAAAGCAGGACAACCAGCACGAACATACATTCAGCAGCTATATGAGGATACGGGATGTTGTCCTGAAGACCTAACTAGAACGATGAACGATAGGGAGGAGTGGCGAGAGAGGGTCAGGGATATCCGTACTACCAGCGAGACATGATGATGATGATGAAATACCAATAATTTTTTTTTTTTGAAGATTGTACGTTGTTATTTCGATGTAAGGAAGATTCTCACAGATAATACAATAACCATATATAAAAACAATAATAAGAAACTATAATAAATCCTAGAAGCAATATGCATAAAAAATTAAAAAACAAACATAAATAAAATAGCATTTAACACAGGCACCAACATATTAAATAACTAAAAATTACTAACTTTATTAGTAAATCTTTTTCCAACCGAACATTTTAAAACAAAATCCTGAGACGTTCCAACCGACAACTTCAAAACAAAATGCTACAAATGATTAAAACAGTAAAAATTCAAACGGTCAAATTAAAACTACACTACCCCTAATGACCACCAAAAAGTAAAGTCGAAAGCGCTTGGGTAGAAGACATAAGATATTCCATAACCATCTAGATTCCAACTCTAGAAAAATAACAGGGAGATTTGAGAAAATAAAATTACGAATAATATAGTCCCATCGTCTTTAACCAAACATGGACAGCTATCGATAGGCTCTCGATCATATGGAAGTCGGACCTAACGGATAAAATGAAACGCAGTTTCTTCCAGGCAGCGGTTGTGTCGATACTACTATATGGATGCACCACATGGACGCTAACGAAGCGGCTGGAGAGGAAACTAGACGGAAATTACACAAGAATGTTGGGAGCAGTATTAAACAAGTCCTGGCGACAACACCCCACGAGACTTCAACTATACGGACACTTGCCCCCCATCACGAAAACTATACAAGTTAGACGAACCAGACACGCGGGACACTGCTGGAGAAGCAAGGACGAGCTCATAAGCGATGTACTCCTGTGGACCCCCACTTATAGATGTGCAAAAGTAGGACGACCAGCACGAACTTACATACAGCAACTATGTGAGGACACAGGATGTAACCCTGAAGACCTGCCGGAGGCGATGAATGATAGGGAGAAATGGCGAGAGAGGGTCAGGGATATCCGCGCTGGCGGCGCGACATGATGATGATGATGATATATATATATATATATATATATATGATAAAAATGAGAAGGAAAGTGGATAAATCATACACTTACAACGGGTTTAGTAGTAATAGTTCGTTCTTTATTCAAGGAAGAACTTTTTCAGGCTAATTTTGTTTTAGTTTTTCTACATTTTAGTCTGAAGAGGTACTTCCTTGAATAACGAACTGTTATATTTTAACATTCGGCCCGAGCAAAATGCCATTCAAGGTGATGCACCGGAAGGAAGTGACACATTCCAATGGCAGTAATATGAGGAAATCGCGTGGGCGGAAATTAGCTGATGAAATGGGACGAGCTAAAAAATTCCCAGGGTACACTCATCGACTGATGCACCGGAAGAGAGTGACCTCTTAACTGCATGACAGTTATTTCCGCTTGATGACGATTAAACATTCGATTTCAAAGATCGAGTGGGCGTCGAACGATATATAATTCAGTTGAGTTCGACAGGCCAGTGGAGTTGCCAGTAGAGTTCCAGACAGTTGGAGACGAGATGTAGTAAGGAAAGCCACACCCGACCGAGGGGGCCCTCGGGAACCCCGATGGAGTTTGGGGTCCAGAGAAGATGCTGATAAGATGCAGTAAAGAAAGCCAGCATCCAGCAGAGTGGGCCCTAGGCCTCCGGTTGAGCAGCCCTAGAGAACAAGAAAGTCACAACGCGACGGTCATAACAGTGGGGTCAAAATATTACAGTTTATGTTCGGTCTCCAGCTCCCTCTCACATGCAAACCCTGAGCAACCCTTTTGTACCCTTACAAATAAAGTGAGAGGTAAATATATTTGTAAAGAAGTCTTCCTGCGTCTTAATTATTACTGTGTCTGTTTATCATTGTGTCAGTATGTATCCAGCATATATATGTATATTTCTGCATGCATCAGCAGATGACAATACAACAGAACGAAATGTTACTATTAACCCGATGTAAGTGCATGATT
>OY757912.1:106715491-106815491 GCA_963585895.1 Sepioteuthis lessoniana
CTTTAACATAAGTTCATGCACTAATCTCTTGCCTTGACCGAAAACTGCAACAACCTCACCCACATTCTAAGCCTTTTTTTTTCTTGTATCTCTATGCTTTGTTTTTTTTTATGTTTTTCTTCCTGTCATTCTTTGGTTCCTTAAAACTCTCCTAACAAAAGTGTCAAAATCATAGATTTAATGTTCTTAGAATCATATCCTCTAAGTAACTTTATATAGATCGTTTCTCATTCCAGTCTTGAAAAATAATGGCTTACCAGATGGGATGAAAACATATGTATTTATCCAGCCCTCCACTAAGAGCAATATGTCACAACGTCAATTTTGTACCAGAGTAAAGCTAGTTTATATTCACTTTTCCTTCTCCTAAACTGGTAGCTTAAAAACTTTCAAAGAATACAGTCTATCCTATTGTGAAATAGTTAGGGATTTTAGTTAATTATTTTAGCAATAAATAGTTTTCAGGCTAAACTTCGTTACAAGTTTTCGATTTGAAAAGCTCAGGGCCTGCTTAGACCTTTTATGCGAGCCCATGTCAACGGATGTCAAAATAAAGATCGACTGGTCTGTTTTAAAATCAGCTGTAAGCAAAATATTAAAGCTAAACAATTAGGTAAATATTAGCTGATATTTAACAATGGCATGTCACTAAAATGTTTTAGAGACTACGTGTGATTAAAAGATTAGTTAAGAATAATTTGAAGAAAATATATAGAAGGAGATTTTCAGTCAGTCGGAGACGGATGAAGTCGGAAACTGAGTCAGAACAGACGACGAAGAGACCCTGATGGGGTGGGGCCATGTCAGCGGAGAAAAAATGTCAAAGTTTGTAGTTGTCCGTTTTGTCTCGAACGGTATATGGTCCCTATCAATTAAAATCAGTTGACATATTCTTACACACACACTCTCTCTCTCTCTGTATTTTCGCCAACTACTATGAAAAAGATAGTAGCAATAAGCTTTCGTATCCTGAAACTAACAGAGTTGTTTTGTATTGTGCTATGTTACAACTTTTGACACGGGGCCGTTGTGATACACATTCGTTTATTTGATGCTGTAGCCTTACACTAATAATTACTGGTACAGAATTGATGGATTCATGCCTTTCCAATGGATTAATGTGATGTGAAACGGAAATCGTCCCGTCCGAGATTTAATCTCGGGTCACCGATTCTATTTCCAACGACAATAACCGTAACACTATGCGTGCATCTATTGGACTTACATAATTGCTCCTATCTCTGAATGAATATACAGATAAATCGACAAATCCGATGTTTTATGACAGAAATGCATTTATTATACTAAAAAGAACTTTATTCGTTTTCAATAATCAAATTTCTCGTCTCCTTTTATCGCAATTTACTTTGGTTGTTATTTCTAAAGTAATGAGTCTGAAGTTTCACGTTTTTTTCTAATTCAAAATTCCAAATGATGACATATACACAGCTGAACAACTTATACAGGGTTTCTCAAAATAGATGCAACCCATTAATATGATAATTATTTATTCTGAGATAAGTGCAATGGTGGTCATTTGGAACACGTCCTGTAAAAAATGTATCCTTTAGCTAGGTATATCAAATCAATGTGTACTATATCATCTTCCAGGACAAGTAATTTTTTTAAATCTCTTGTCTCAAAAATAGATTAATATCATCTTAATAGGTTGCATGTATTTTGAGACGGTTTTGAATAATTTTGTCGACAAATAAATAGTGACCCAAAATATTTTCCTTTCTTGTCCAAAGCCTTGTGATCAAGGATTAATAATTGTTAAAGTATACAATTTTCAAATCTGAAACAAAAAAAAACACAGCATTATTATTAGAAGAGTTATTAGCAGTCACATGGGTTTCATGTGTATTGAGGCACTCCATATAATAAAGTGATGATGTCTAGTTGTTTAGTCAGAAGTCTAGACGACTATACAAGTTGATGTAAGTTCTAGATACTTCTTCATCAACAATCGATGTAACCGTTGCATTTCTTGGTTCGTGTTGTTTATATTCTGGCAATATTTCTCTACTCTGAGTGTTTCGCCAGGATTTGAGAAATTAAGATATTGTTATAACAGATTTTATTTACTAAACAGTAGCCATTAACTTATTTTGATGAAGCCTTCGTTTGAGATTTTTTGTGTGTGATTTAGCGCTCTACTAAACGCCGTCTTTGGTATGTTCCTCCTGCGCAAAAGAAATGCTAAATTTACTTCTTCACGAAAATCTTATTTCTTTAAACTTTAACTGTTTTATAACATAGAATGATGACATCACTCATGTATAAAATATAATCTGCTTTTTTTATAACCTGATGAAACGAGGGATGAGAAAAAGTGTGTCGAAGACGTTTGAGCTGCACTTAGTGGCCGACGGTATGGACCTTCGGTGAAACCTCTTCGTCTTTAGATCTTTCTACTTTTATATAACATCCCGGACACCCACATAATTAATCTTGTCATGCCTCTCTCCGGCATATCACCCACGCAAATTCTCATGGTCATACATCCTCCACTCTGCTGCCGACACAATGTACGTGCACACGCTTCCTTCTAGCATGTCACCCTCGCAGTTTACGAAGTATTTCCACCGAGGATACCTGCGTCCTGTTTACTTTAGGTACCAGATGCAGTTCCTGTTATTATCGTTCAACCAGAGTCAGAATTCCGCTGCTACACTGACAAATGTGAAAGAGGTCTTCAAGTTAATAGCCAATAGTACGGCACCTATATCTCAATCTTTTCTGATTGTTTTATTTGGTCTACAAATCGATCTGATTGATCCGATTGATCATGTTACAAGTTGATCAGATTGACTCTGATTGGTTTTGATGACACATCGGAAGGGTTATATCTTGCTTAGAAGTGAAGGAATCGCATTCATTCTACGTTCATTTTTTGTTGTTGCTGTTTCTTAAGAGTTTTTTTTTTCTTTTTTGAGCACATTTTTTTTTAATGCAACTCATTTTAAACAGATCTCTTTGACCTATAGAAGAGATCCTAACATTGACTGCGATTGTAGGACAGAGTGGACCGGATAAAATAGCCATAAAAGGGTATTCAAAACTCCCCATATCTCTAGAACAAGCTCACCATCAGATGCAGTTTAGTGTCATATCCATGATACGTCTTTTTTTATGTGTCTTACACCCACTTCCGGAGGTACAGTCAGCATATTCTCCCCCTGCCAACGTTTACCGTTTAGTTTTTTTGCGACATCTCGGGATACTTTGATGTGGGTCCACTTCAATTATAGCTCACATTTTTTTTCTTTTTCTCAATCACAGAAAAACGAATCTCTAATAATTGGTATTCTAATCAGTTGTGTAACGAGCACGACTACATTTAAAGCGAGGTCAGGCATTTTTAATTGATCAATCACTTAAAAGCAATAGGAGACACTCAAATCAAATGTGTCGGCCAGCAAAGTCTGGTCTAATGACTTATACTTATCAGCCGAGTGAAAACAAAGCATTAATTACATTCGTCTTATTCGACCATTGCACAACAGAAAACAAAACAAAAAAAATGTCGGCTTTCAATCATCCCATCCAAACCCTTACTCTCCTTTCCACTTTCCTTACTCTCCTTTTGCTGATTCTTGTAGTTCTTGCAACCTTTTGATCGCTCTCTGAGATCAATAATTACCTTTGTGTGACACTTGGCATGAAGCCATTTTATAATGGTTCGATGAACCTTGTCTAAATACAATGAGTCTCTTTATACTTGACACGGAACAATTTCGAGTTTTTGCTTTCTTCCTTTTGCATAGCAGTATACTTGTAAAATTCCAAAAAGACCGCCAAAGAATTGAAGAGACATCTGCCTTGAAAAGAGATTAACCCTTTAAATAAAAGCTTTCTTTTTTTACACCAGAAAATAAACATGTTATTGTTGATAAGCTTCCTAGCTAAGGGATTTCAAACTCGAAAACAGATGTTGAAGTCATTAGTAACTAAACTTTGCTGAGTCGAACACACAAGTCTTAAGCTGCTTAGAGTTGTTAACCCTTTAATCACAAGAAAAGTCTTATTACTGCTTTATTTCGCTGATTTGATAAAACCGGTGTTTTCAACGTGACTTAAACGTAAATTATGTGGAGATGTATATTTGTCAAATTCAAAAAAGATTGCTGAAGTATGGAAGAAACAAACACTGAATCATATTGCCAGGTCGACTGAGGCTAACACCGACTGCTTCTTTGCAAAAGAGTAAGACTCCCCCAATGAGCGTCCTGGGTATGACACTAAACAATCAGATGCTGAAGTTCCAGTAATACTGGAAATTTGTGAAATGCGGAGTATCCCTTCATTGCTATCGTTCCAACGTCCCCTCTGGCCCGGAGTAGTAGCACCTGATAAGGTCCTATCTATGGGTCAAATAGAACTGTGTACTTATGCTAAACTAAATTGGTTAGAGGAGACTGTTTTTGTATACTTAAGTGAATTCTTTTAAATATAAATGGTTTTTTTACATTGAAACTGCGTAATTATGCTAAACTGAATTATTTGAAATAGAACTGTTTTGAAATTTAACTCTGTGTAAACAAAAAAAACTCTAGTTATATCAAACTGAATTGTTTGAAATTTCATCTGGTATTAAATGAACAGGAAAGGGTTTTTACGCCAAAAAGCAATACAACCAGCCAACTAACTAAACTAAATCATAGAATAGGCCTGAAAAGATAATAAACCTTTCAAATAAAAGATTTGTTTTTCATCAATTAATAAATAAATCTATATTTGATAAACACCGTAGCTTAAAGGTTTCAAACTCGAAAATGATTTAGTGTGTAGCAAACGGTAACGGGGAGCAAGGAAAGACGTGTCGACAGAGTTCAACATCTCTTTCAGTCGACTAGTTGTAACAAGATAGGATTGATCTAGCATCTTTCCGAGATCAGCATTTCAGTTGGGATGTGTGCAAGATAGAAGTCACCCACCGTAGGTGAAAGTGGGTGGGGTGGGGTTCAGTGAATCTCGACATATATCACCAATTTCGTAATTCCACTCTTTTGGTGACTGGAGAGCGAGAAAACAGATGTTCGCGTGAACTGAAAACGAAGAACGAATCAAATCTACGATAAAAGTCAGTTCCTAAAAGAACTAACAAGCCATCTTACACTTTGCGTCTTTTATCCATTTTTTACTGCTTCCAAAGCCCCTGAGACTGAACGGAGAAAATAAAGCAAGAGAAGTCCTAACGTTTAAGAAGAGGAGTGTTTCCGTGTTTTTCCCTTTCCCTCCGACGATTAGTAATCAACGAAGTAGCAGTTGTCTGTGACTACGCTATTGGTGCTGTTGGTATTATTTACTAAACTTTGTTTGTCTGGCTCACAGATTTTAAGCTACTTTCAATGGTCACCCATTTAAGAACCAGAATAGTCTCATCATTGCTTAACCTCGACGATATGATAGAAATCGGTGCTTTCAACATTTCTTAAATATAAAGTTAGGTAAAACTGTATTTCAATATTCTATTCAGCAAAATTTAATATTAAAATCCTTATTTGTTATTTAAACGTTAATGAGTAATCTGATTTTTTTTGTTTCCCTAATTGATTAAATATTGTTTACACAAATCCCCTTATTAAGATTAGATTGTAACTTTCTAAATATAACTGATTTCTATTTTTATGCAGTTTCCAACAATTGTTTATTTCTATTGTTTGCGCACATCAGTTTAACGAATTAATTCAATTAAAATGAGCTAACGATGAAAACAGTGGATTAATTTTCACCTTAATCATATAAGATACATCAAACATAATACAGATAATTTATCAAAGTCTGTGTCCGCTTTGAAGCTTTGAAATATTTATTTATCTATTGTAATAACTCGATGAAATGGCAAAAAAATGGACGACACAGAGACAAACTAAGTCCTTTATTGTTAAATCCCTGTTTGGAAAACCAGTGTAGCGGAGTCACCGACAACTGCTACATCAGCGAAGCCTAATGATGAGAACTGAAAAGCACAAAAATACAACTCGAATAAGAATTATCATCTTCGTTGCTTTATTCTCTTTCCCTTATCATGAGGCCGAGGAAAAAGGGGAAAATCGGAAATCATTCAAGTGGGGGGGGCGACTTTCTTCGATCTTTTTAGAGCTGTCTCTTCTCGTATATTCGATTCGTTTGCCGCTATTTGCTCAATTGAATGTTTCTTTGCTTACACAAAAGTTGTGTACTATATCAAAAGAGAGTGAGAGGTTCAGAGGTGCTTCGACCACGGGAAAACTCGCTGGAATAAGGAGCCTTTTTTTGAAATTATCGTTTTATTGCTTTTTAATTTCGTTTTTACGCAAATACAGCTGCAATTTTGATATTTTTAAAACTTCCATTAGAACGCAAATCAAGCATCGAATTATTTCCTCCAGTTTAAAATTGTTTTACTAAAAAGAGTTTTCGCATTTTCTGGTTGTCAATCTGTATGTTGCGCTTTGAAAATCAAAGAAAAATGTATTTTCAGTAACCAGAAATCAAGCCAAGTATATAAGTGTATATATATATATACAAGTTGTGGCAGTTGACTTCACCAACAAATCCACCGTCTTGCTCGTCTCGCTTCAAAATTCTCAGGGCCCTCTGTTCATGTGGCAAGCTTTTTATTGAGCTATTTACTCGCGCATGCAAATCACTGATGGTATTAAAAAGACTCTTTCCACCCATGCGCATTGACGGAATTACAAATGGCGGCCGTGACAGAACTACTCAAACACCGGGGACGCTTAGCATCGGGTAGGTTTGGACCCCTTGTTCCCACTTCACAACAATATATATATATATATATATATATATATATATATATATGATGACTGCCACATCTTGACAGATGATAGCCATATTTATCACTGGATTTACAACTAAAACATCCACATTAATACTCAATTCAACTCGCAAGAAATATTAAAATGTGTAAGATGGTAAGGTAACTCGACATTTCTACGTTGTTGGGTTATAGTAACATAGGCTTGTATGACATATTGCACTTTCCGAACCGTCATAACTACAACCCAGTGACAAACAGCAAGATAACTGATGACTACACCAACAGCATATTTTATTTCAATATACATTCTCTTAGACCTTACCCGACAAAGTATTCTTCCCCGGCTTTTGCTGGGCCGTCTGGCATTCGTGTCGGATAGGGTATCGAAATCAATGGCAGATTCGAGGCCGAAAGGCCCCCAGCTTCGGTTGGGCCACCTTTGGGTGGGCGAGCTGCAACATCTGTCCCCTATATATAGCACTAGACCTTGCTGTCTAGTTCAAGCTATAACCCGGCATACGTGCCCGGATCCAGATATGGATTCGTAAAACTGCTTGCCTCATTAGACCGACAATGCACTTAGTGGGTCGATGAGCAGTACAGACCAACAGAGTTCGAGTCTAGGCTCGTTCCTGATCTTCCCATCCCCTTTATCCCCACTTTAATCGGCCTTCGGGCTTTTGACCTTGTGTCAAGTCTTGTCTGGTGGGAGGCAGCGACAAATATCATACTTACCCGTGCGCAGAGGTTGGCTGATAAAGCTTCCTTCTCCCGTTTTAATTTTGTAGTCAACCTCTAGATTTGCTTCCTCTACGGCTTTTCTTATATATATATATATATACATATATATCGGACAAATATGTAAATGATCGAATAAGACTCCGATCTAGAAATAAGTAATTTTTTACTTCTTTAAACTGAGTAAAATGTTTGCTGAAAAAGAGATGTTGCTAAATCGTTTCTTGTCAGTAAGGATAATATTAGTCAGAGCGTGATTATATTTATGAGGGAAAGTGATAATTCATACATGAAATATAGCAGTTATTGCTAGCCTAATCTAAAGGAATGTATTTTGTGCGAGTAAAAATCCTTGTGCGATAATTTACAAACCTTTTTTTCTGAGAGGTGGCACAAGGCCGAATTAGTTGGGCACCCAATGAGACTCGAACTCTTTCGTGAAGGTTTGCTAGTCAAGTTTTCAAACCATAAAACCGCTCTAGGTGCTCTTTTGTGTGATTATCTCAATATGTAAGAGAGAAACTATATTTATGCCTTTAAAGTATACGTGGCTGGTGCAGTCATTTTCATCTGCAAGCATCGGCTGTAATATCAGTATTAATAAATCTATTTAAACACTAACATAACTACTCAATTTTAAGATAGTTAAGAAATGTACAAATAAAATGCATTCTTGAAAGAAAAGAAGGTTAAATTTTTACTAAAGGTACATTAAAAGCAAAGAGGAACAGCATTTCCTTAAACTGATGTCTTAGCCGGCACAACCAGGGAACTTAAATCCCATTGAACAGGTGTCGAATGAACGTGAAAAGTCAGACCAAAACAACTCACAAGTGTGGGTCACTTTTAGCAATTCTTGAAGGAAAGCTGGACAGAATTATCTTCAGTCTACCTCCAGTATTTGGTGGAAAGAATTCTGAGAATCAGTGTAGCAGTAATAGTGACCATGGAAGATATATATTTTGTATAATAAATTAAACTATATTGGCGCTTAAGTTGTTTCATTAAAAATAACAGTTTTAGGATCAGGAATAAAAAATATTTGAGAATGGCCTAATACTTTTGACTGGTAGTGTATATATATATATATATATATATGTATAAAAAGCAGTGTCCGGATACTGATGGAGAAGCAGGGACGAGCACATTAGTGATATACTCCTATGGACCCCCACATGCAAAAGCAGGACGACCAGCTCGAATATACATACAGCAGCTATGTGAGGATACGGGATGTAGCCCTGAAGAGGCGATGAACGATAGGGAGAAGTGTCGAGAGAGGGCCAGGGATATCCGTGCCTGTGGCATGACATGATGATGATGATATATATATATATATATATATGCATGAAGGGATTGGAAAATGTCCTCCTCTTCCTACAAGCCAAGAGGAACTCAAGCAGAGAAGCACAGCAACGCTGGAATCTTTAACCTAGACATGCTACAGTGTGGTTGTTAGGAGCACGTTGTGTGTGTGTGTGTGTGTGTGTGTGTGTGTGTGTGTGTGTGTGTGTGTGTGTGTGTGTGTGTGTGTGTTTCATGAGCAAAGTAAAGTATGTAAAGTTGGTGACCCTAGTCGATGGCGACCAGAAGACTCTCTTTTCAATATCTACTACACCGAGGAGAAAGGGAGGGTGTTACTCCTTTCCCTTGATTGCTCCACTTTACCCTTGATATGTACCTTATATTGCTGAGTGTTAAGCAAGGAGGTATCCAGTACCATTTTTAAAGTCTTTGGTATGACGCGACCTGAGGTTGAACCCAGGTCTCCTGGACCATTGGCGAATACTCTAACCACTAGGCCCATGATTCTGAAATGAATTTGTATTTCTAATTTTATACCAAGATTACCAAATTTGTATTACCAATTTTGAATCACTCTAGATATCATATAACATCACTCTACATACCATATAACCGCAAGTTCACTCACCCACTGTTTAAAATTCAAAGCCTGGTTTATTAAGTTTGTTTTTTTAATTATATAGTTCTTAGGATTTAGTATTTAGATGCAAAGAAATCTCTGCAACATTTAAGATGCATATATTGATTTTTTATTTGTGAACTCTACAGCGAGAAACTAAACTTTATTTTAAATACCAACAGCTGTTAAATTCTCTAAGATTGTATTTGAAAAAATATGCACGCTCGCAAATGTTATATGATTTATTCAAATTTCCTGGGTTTTATTTATTTATTTATTTTTGATGTTGTTGTTTTTTCATAAAACTGGCGTCAAAAAGGCCGAGTGGTGGAAAATAAATTTGTCACGTGTATAATTCGTCGTGTGTTTTAATAATTGATCTGGGGACATTAATAAATAGATCAATACTAGCTTTTGGCTCTTCAGTTCTCTTGTTTCGATGATATATTGCATCAGTACATAAAGGAGATAACACACATTTTTATGCATAACGAATCAGAAGCGCCAGATTCAAACTTGGTTTTACAGCTACGTTTAGTTTTAAACTGAGAGATTGATTTTAACGGCTTGCCATCCTGTTCAGGGTTATTTCATACCTATTAGTTAGCGGATTGCGTTCAATATAAGTTCATATACACATTTTTGTTTTCGATAGGGCTTTTTGAGGTTTGGTTTGGTTTTATGGAATATCAATTATTGTAGGTTATTTAATACCAAATCCTGTTGATACATATATATGTATTGAATATAATTGATTCTTAAACACATTTTGTTGATAACATTTTTAAACGAGTCTCAGCTCATTCTTTTGCACACCGTTAAATGGTTTCAAACATAGCTATCTATCACTAACAGTTCAATGAAACATGAGTCATTTGCTTACACACAGTCAAATGGTCTAACAGTTACCTTTCAAACAATTCAATTTCGCATAAGTGAACAAAGTTCATCATCATCATCATCATATCGTGCTGGCAGCACGGATATCCCTGACCCTCTCTCGCCACTCCTCCCTATCGTTCATCGCCCTAGGTAGGTCTTCAGGACAACATCCTGTATCTTCACATAGCTGCTGAATGTACGTTCGAGCTGGTCGTCCTGCTTTTGCGCGGCCATGTGTGGGGATCCATAAGAGTACATCTCTTATGAGTTTATCTCTGCTTCTCCAGCAGTGTCCTGCATGTCTGGTTCGTCTAACTTGAATAGTTTTTGTAATAGGGGGCAGGTGGCCGTACAGTTGGTGTCTTGTGGGGTGTTGCTGCCAGGACTTGTTCAGGATTGCACGCAGCATTCTTGTGTAATTGCCATCTAGTTACTTCTCCAGTCGTTTTGTTAGCGTCCATGTAGTGCATCCATATAGCAGTATCGATGTGACCGCTGCCTGGAAGAAACTGCGTTTCATTTTATCGGTTAGGTCTGATTTCCATATAATCGATAGCCTATTGATAGCTGTCCATGCTTTCGTTAACCTCGTTTCGATGTCCTTTTCGGTTGATTCGACGCTGCTTCCTAGGTACGTGAATTTGTCTACTAGTTTAAGTGGGGTTCCTTCTAGATTGGAGATGTCCCCCGTTTGATTATAGCACATATATTCCGTTTTGTGTGCATTAACATAGAGGCCTATGCTTGCTGCTGCTCGTTCCAAACTATTCAGAAGTGTTTCGGCTTGGTCAGGTGTATTTGCCAGTAACGCTATGTCATCGGCGTAGTCGGCATCGGTAATTGTTGTTGCAGGGTACTTTCTGCTTCTTTTCTTCGTCAGTTCGAAGCCATTCTCTTTGATTTTGTCAATCGATGTTCTAAGTACGTAGTCTAGACAAATGATAAAGTGGTACGGGGCCAGCGTGTCCCCTTGTAGTACTCCTGCTACAATGTCAAAGTATTCTGTGTCTCCATCCGGTGATCGTACTTTTACTTTAGTGTTTCTATAGAGAATCGTTATTGCCGCTACGGTTTCTTTAGGTATGCCGTACGCTAGTAGTATTTGTTCCATCTTTCCTCTGTGAATGGAATCGAAAGCCTTGGTAAAGTCGACAAATATTAATGTCGCTTGTAGGTTCTTTGCCCGTACACCTTCAAGGATTCTGCGGATGGTTAATATTTGTGAGGTCGTGGATCTATTTCTTCGGAAGCCATTTTGGTTTTTTCTAAGTATGTTGTCGATTTTGGGTTCTATTCGGTTTCGTAGTAGGGCATTGTAGATTTTGGTTGCTATGGATGTAAGTGTTATGCCTCGGTAGTTTTTGGCTAATCCGAGGTCCCCCTTTTTAGGGAAGGGGAGTATGCATCCCTTCATCCATCTATCTATCGGATTTTGATTGTATACTGCGTTGCAGTGTCGGAGCAGTATGTCGTCGAATTGTCTGGTCTTCCATACTTCCGGGGGAATTTCGTCCAGCCCTGCAGCTTTCCTATTTTTAATTTTTCTGAGAACCGAGTAGAGTTCTTATTGTGTGAACGGTCCTAGTTTAATGTCTAATTGTTTGCTAATTATTCTGGTGATTGGTTCATGTGTTATTTTTGGTGGGTTTCCAAGTAAGTTTTCGAAGTGCTGTTTCCACAGTTTTATTCTTTCTTGTTGGTTTGCTGCTTTAAGTTTTGCTTTGGCTGTGTTCTTTCTTCTGCTCACTTCGTTTATTGTTTGCCAGGCTATTCTAGATTGTCTATCTTCCACCGAGTCTCTAATCTTATCTATCTGATTTTGAATGTATTCTGTCTGTTCCTTTATATATATGCCTGCTAATTGATATTGTGCCGTTTTTAGTTTTAAGGCATTTGTGTTTGTTGGGTTTTTTCGATAGTTTTTGGAGGCTGTTTTCACTAGTGCACGTTTTTCTCTCACCGCTAAAGTTTCCCATGGGACTCTATATTTAGTTTTAATTTTTGTTGGAATGTATTTTGCTGCTGCCTCGAGGTGTGCATTGACGAAATTTTCATATTCGTCGTTCTGTGTACTTTTTTCCGTCTTTTCTTGTAGTGTTTCGAATCTGTTTTTTAATTCTAATACGTATTTATCTCTTATATCTTTGTTGTTTAATAGGGCCCAGTCATAGTGTTTGGTGGTCGCTGTTCGTTTGGCGTTTTTTCGTAGGCTTAGCCGTATTTTCGCCGTGACTATTCGGTGATCGGTGGACACACCCTCAAAAGAGGAGTATGCCTCGCAATTCAATGCACTATTCTTCCATTTCTTGTTTATAAGGACGTAGTCTATCTGAGCTTTAGTATTGTTTGCGTACGTGTATGTCCATAGTTTGCCCTCTCTTTTTTGGTTGTTTGTATTGAGGCATGCTAATCTATTTTCTATCATGAAATCTGTTAGATGTTGCCCATTCCTATTTGACGTGTTGTGGAGGCTGTATTTGTTGTTTCCGTTTTTCCCGATTTGGGCCTTCATGTCTCCGCCAATGACTAACATGTTGTGTTTCGGGATGCTACGCACTAATGAGGATAACTCATCGTAGAAGGTGACTTGTTCACTTTCTTCACTAACATTGGTGGGGCTGTAGCATGAGATGATTGTTGCTCTGGGGTTTCCGTTAAATGTAGCTGCCATCATTCTAGGTTGTATTTTCTCTATGCTATTAAGCGTTTTTAGTGGTCTAGGTCCTATAAGTAATCCTACCCGTCCTACTGCGGCGTTGACAGAGTTTTTCCATACGGATACAGTGGCGAGCGATCAGCCATTGCCAGTTTCGTGATATTTGATATCTTCGGAGTGCGTGTATCTGTGTTCTTGTATGCATATTATGTCTATCTTATGTTCTTCGGCCGATGCGATTAGCTCTGGGAGTTGTCCTATTCTATTTAAGGTTCTTACGTTAAATGTGGCTATTTGTAGTGTTTGCTTGCATTTTAGTAGTTTTGATTGTTTGAGCTCTGTAGCTGATTTTTCGAACACCGAGGCCAGGGCTCCAACCTCAGCAGGACGCGCCCCTTTTTTACCCGCGCGAAGAGCGATGCGGTTTGTGTAAGTGGTTTGAGTGTGGGTCATGGTTATCTTTCGATGGCTGTTTTATTCTCTTCTATAGAAGCCACTCTTATAGAGGAGCAGCAGTAGTTCCCCGATCGAACTAGCGATCCTGAGCGTAAAGTCGTCAAACTCACGTCCATGACCCGTTTGGGTATTGAGTTTGGTCGTCCATGGGTTTATTCAAATACCTTTACGTACATCATGCTCCTTCCCATGTGTACGCAAAAAAAAAGTGGGGGGGGTAATTTTGGTTTAAGTTTTAAGTTTTAACTTAGTTAAAGTCCAACATTAAGGTACTTTCGTATGACTTTCACTGGTACTGACTTGTGCTTTTTTTGCTGTATTGGGACTTTTCCTAGGTTTTTCATTTTTTTTTTTTTTACTACAGTTGGGAACCTAGCAGGCTTCAGGAATTATAGAGCTTAACAAATTTTTTTTTTCTTCTTGGGGGGGGGGCTGTGGTAGCATTAGGTGTTTTAGGCTTTTTCTTTTTCTTCTAAACTACTGTTAGGGCTTTCTTTACGAATTTTTAAATTATTCGATAGAAGATATTCAAAAACATTCTGCCTTGTTCGCTGACATGTGGAAAGGCTAATATCAATTTGGCTTTATAGTAGAGTAAGCGTGTCTTTACATTTAAAACGCATAGTTTAAGCATTATTTCACAAACAAAATACAGCATAACATTTTGTAAAATTCAGCATTTTAAATTGATAGGACTTAAAGACATACTGACCAATATTGACATATTTCTTCCACTTGGCTCCTGAGTTCAAATGCCTCTTCTTTGTTTTGACTTTTATTTACTACTGAAATTTTAGGTAGCTTTGGAGGCGGTCTACTGTGGGGTGGAATTCATTTCGTTTTTCTTTTTCGTTTTTTTTTTTTTTTCTTTTTTTCTTTTTCCCTTTCTCTTGGGGGGGGGGGGGCTGTGGTAGCATTAGGTGTTTTAGGCTTTTTCTTTTTCTTCTAAACTACTGTTAGGGCTTTCTTTACGAATTTTTAAATTATTCGATAGAAGATATTCAAAAACATTCTGCCTTGTTCGCTGATGGTCCTAATTATTGTTATGTTTCACTAATAATTATGTTAAATATGTGTCATTTGTTTACACACTGTTAAATGATCAAACAGTTCTATTTTAAATTATCAAATTTAGCATAGGTAAAAGTTAAATGATTCTAAATATTGCTATGTATCACAAACAATTCAATTAAATATGTCATTATTCAGAGACAGTTAAATTATAAAACAGTTCTTTTTCAAACAATTCAATTTTGCGAAAGTCATTTGTTTGCACTAAGTTTAAATTTCAAACAGTTCTATTTGACCTATTGATATGACATTTTCAGGTGATTCCACCCCGGGCCAGAGTAGACCTGGGAGCAATAGCAGCAAAGGGGTACTCCGAATTCCCAAAGCTTCAGCATTACTAGAGCCTCACCATGAAATAGTTTAGAGTCATATATTCCCTGGGATGGGGAAGTCTTGCCTCTCTGCAAAGATGCAGTCGGTGTATTCTGAAGCTAAGTTGACTGGGGTGTTCGGCACAGTCCTATCGTATACTAAAAATTATATAAGTTGTAGACCAAAATCGAGAGTGATCCGAAAGCTCCTTTTCAATAGCTACTACACCATAGTGTGGGGAGGGAGCTATTCCATTCCCGGGATTGCTCTACTTTACCTTTGATCCTTACCGTATAATACTGAGTGCTAAGCTAGGCAGAATCAAGTACTATTTTTGAGTCTTTGGTATGACTCGATCAGGGATTGAACCCTGGTCTCCCGGGCCATTGGTGAACATTCAACTCATTAGACCAATGCCCCGGTTATATAGTTATATATAGTTCCAAGTAAGTATCTCTATCTAATAATAGACATTTTTGCACGCATTTATATCTCATCATCTTGTCGTGCCATCAGCACGGATATCCCTGACCCTCTCTCGCTACCCCTCCCTATCGTTCATCGCTTCCGGCAGGTCTTCAAGGTTACACCCTGTATCTACACAGAGCTGCTGCATGTAGGTTTGAGCTGGTCACCCTGCCTTTGCTCGGCCATGTGAAAGGGTCCACTGGAGTACATCACTTATGAGCTCGTCCCAACTTCTTAAGCAGTGTCCCGCATGTCTGGTTCGTTTAATTTGGATAGTGTTCGTGATGGGTGGTAGGTGGTCGTATAGCGGCTGCTTTGTGAAGTGTTGCCGCCAGGACTTGTGCAATATTGCTCGCAGCATTCTTGTGTAGTTGCCGTCAAGCTTTTTCTCCATACGTTTAGTTAGCATCCACATAGCAGTATCAACACGACCACTGCTTGGAAGAAATTGCGTTTCATTTTATCGACAAGGTCTGCCTTCCATACGACCGATAGCCTATCGATAGCTGGTTTAAAGTAACTAATTATAACCCTTAGTAAACTGTTACTTGTCTTAATACACACAATTTACTGATATATGGCATCAAGTATTCTGACTGAATAAGAATAATTATTAAACATGACCCATAGATCGAACCCAAACTTTGAGTTTGAGTGGACCTGAGAGTAATGGCAATGAAAGGGTAATTCACACTTTTCAGATCTCCAAAACTGGTCCCTTAGCATCAGATGCTAATTTTATACCAAAGAGAGTCCTTTTTGGTTACGCCCTATGCTTGAAATACTGTCGGCAAATTCTAACCCTCATCTTCATGATTTTTTTTTCAAGATTCCTTCAGTTACTTTTTTCCTTAAAAGTTTTTTCATTTAAAATTTTCTACCGAAATTCGTATGATGCAACTATACAAAAGTTCTTGTGTAGCGTAAGAAAAAATATAATATCTAAAAGAAAAATATTTTTCCATCTTTTTATTCGAAAATTGTTTCATTCTTTAAATACTAACCAATTTTGCGCCTCCGAGATAATTTGTGTTTTTATTTCATATATAAATGAACATAAATTGTTTTTTCTAAATAGAAAGTAAGTTGGCCGACCGTCCTCGAGGGCGAACCAAAGGCTCCTTTTTCAATAACTACAACGCCGAGTTTCAGGAGAGGGAGCTGTTCTTTTCCCTGGATTGCTCCGCTTTACCCTTTATCTGTGCCTTATAATGCTGAGTGTTCAGCAAGGAATCATAAAATACCATTTTTGGAATCTTTGGTATGACTCGACCTGGGATAGAACCCCGGTCTTCAAGACCATTGGCGGATAGTCTAACCGTTATGTCAAAATAGAAAACACCAATATATATATATATATATATATATATATAATTGAAGTTTTGTAAAAAAGAAAAGGTTTTTAAACATTTGTAAACAGAAAACGATATTGATTAATGTATATTGCTTTAGATTTACATATTATCATTGTTCATTATTATGAATTACATGTAGTGATTCCATCTCTCCTCTGCTCAGCTCTAGCCTTGATAAAACAATCAGCCGAAGAAAAAGAGAGGTCTGAATTCAAACTAGCTTTACTCTGGTTAAAATTTAACTTCTATTATATTCTACCCTTGACGGAGTGGTAGGATAAATATTCATATGCAGTGATTTTCATCTCTAAAATACTATAGCGATCGAGACGTTTGAGTTGGGTTTTTTTCATACGACTTCGATGAACACCAGGGACCATCTTGAAACTCTAATGCAATACGAGTTACCAATATTCACAAATTTAATTTCTCCATCAGGTGTTTAATATTTATTGATTTAATTTTAAATTCGAAATCCTAAGAACATTTTTAATTCCGTTTTCAACAGGGCCTTCTTTTTTTTTCAAATATGATAAGATATTATTGACTACGTATTCATCGAAAAAAGATCTACATCCATTTTTACAGCTGCATACATTTCAATAAAGAATAAAATAAATTACACAATTCTTATCTAAATCTGTATCTTCGTTTCGTATGGATATTTACTTAGCTTAACTATCATACAACGCAATAAACAAATTGGAAATGGGAAATAAAAATTGGAAGATAATTTTTGCTAACATTTCAAGTGCACAGAACACATGTGTCTCCCTTGAAAATCAGCGTTCGTACTTTTGGATTTTTACTTCAATTCGAACACCAACGATCTGGCGCCAGTAGGAAATACGAACTATATCAGTCACAAGACAGACTTTTTTTCTATTTTTTCTGATATAGAACGCCTGCTTCTCTCTGTGTTGGTCTACTACTTATACCCTAAGATAATCAATACACAGGCAGGTACATACACTCTTCAGTTTGGTTACTCAGTCAGCATTGAGATATCATTGAGTGAGCTAAAATACTGAGTGACTGTCTCATTTACAAGGATCAAATGAGAGAGATTCTTCACGTCTTTTTTTATTTTTTTTTTTGTTTTTGGTTATCTTTTTGTAAAATATTACATCATTTAATCACTAGTATACTGATTTGATTTCTTGTGACTTCTCGATTTTATCAAAGTTGAAATCATTGTTGAAACGCTGTGGATAAAATTAAGGAAGACACGATAATCCAGCTGATTGTGATCCCGGGATATGACTTTGCGGACTGTTTTGAAAAGTGTATGGGAATATGGGTTAAGTATATGAGAACGCAAGGGGAGGCTTTTTAAGAAGATTAATTTTTCATTAGGCAAGCTAGACTATTAATATCGGATATAAACGCTTAAAACTATATAATTGTTTGCAAAATAGACAGACTTCAAGAAGGACTGACATTCCGTAAACTTAACCCAATCCAACTAAATGGATAAAATAATCAAAGTGACGAATTTATCCTCGTTCGCTAAATTCTTCTTTCAATTTATACCAGAAAGTCTTCGTTAGATTCAACATCATATGTTTCCCGTGTCCAGAAATCTTGACATGTCCTCCCATATGGAATCCATTAGATTCGCTTCCATCAATCACAAGTGATCTGGGATTTGTTCGGGGTCAATTTAGAACGACCCAGAAATAGATGTCAGAGAGCCTTTGTTAATATGTGAATGAAATGAAATATTATATGAGAAAGGGTCTCACAAAAGCTTTGGATTACGGGATGGAACCAAGATGACAAACGAAAGTGGTGGTGTAGGACGCTAATAGCTTGGTTTCGGTTTTGTCCTTTTGGGGGAGGGATTTAGTAATTGTTACCCTCAAGGTCAAATCTGCTCAAGATTCATGACCTTTTTTCAGTTTGAAAAATGCTATCTTTAAAAAAAAGATATGTGAACCCCTTAACGATGATAATAGATTAGCAGTAAAACGTCTATCGCGTCATAAGGATACATCGATTGTGAAATTTGAAGGCTCGAATCGGAAATAGCCTTATACAAAAAATAATGTGAAACATTAACATTTATGGAGGTGCATGTGGCTGAAATGGAGTGCCATTCATTTGTTATCAACTCATCCCAAAAATATGGTTGGTTCAGCAAAAGTCTTGACCTCTAAAAACAAAATCAACACCGTAAGCAGAGTCTAGTGATTCACTTCTCTTACTAAACCTTTCTTCACTTATAAGTCCTCTGCGACGTAATAGCCAATAGCATTAACTTAATTTCATCATGACGAGGTACTCTTAAAGAGATAATATATTTATGAGACAATAGTTACCTCAAGTAGGCATTTGATCACTCTCTATCAATAATCATTATATACTATTTTTCAAGATATTTGGCACAAATAGATTTCGTAGAGTAAGAAATTATTAGAGGACAAAGCAAAGGTTTACAACTGTATAGTCTTTTTGATTTGAAATATTTAGTTGCCTCGTTACTTTTGCTTGTCTTGTTGGATCAATTAGCGCTCGTGATTTTGCGTCTATGCTACGTATTCGTTGTTTCAAATCTCGGAAGAACTGTTGAGCTTTTTAATAGTTTTAGATGTTTACTGATTAGTTTTAGGACTTAAGACCATCATTGATTTGGTTTGGTTTGGATTGGTTCGATGGCATATCAACCTTTGTAGGTTATTTAACGCCAAATCCATTTTATGTAAATAATCAGTTCTATTTCAAACAATTCAGTTTAGCATGAGTACATAGTTTGTCAAAAACATTTTTATTTCAAACTATTCAGTTTATTCAAGCAGTTATATATAACAATTCAGTTTAGTCTAAGTACAGTTTCAATGTCAAAAACAGTTCAATTTCAAATAATGCAGTTTAGCATAAGCACTCAGTTAAAATGTAAGCACAGTTCAATTGTGAAAAAATTTCTATTTCGAGCTATTCAGTTTAGTCAAGCAGTTCTAATTCAGCTAATTCAGTTTAGTATAGGTACAGATTTTCTTTACACAGTTACATGTCAAAACAGTTCTGTGTGAAAAAATTCAGTTTAGTGTAAATACAGTTTCAATGTCAAAAACAGTTCTATTTCAAATAATTCAGTTTAGCATAAGTACGCTGTTTAAATGTAAGTACGATTTAATTGTCAAAAACATTTCCACTTCAAGCCATTCAGTTTAATCAAGCAATTCAGTTTATCATAAGTATGCCGTTAGTTCTATTTAACCCATTGATAGGGCCCTATCAGGTGCTACCACGCCGGGCCAGAGTGGACCTGGAGGCAATGACAATGAAGGGGTGCTCCGTATTCCCCAAGGCCCCAGCATTACTGGCACCTCACCATCAGACTGCTTACTGTCATATCCAGGACCCTCATTGGTGGGGTCTTACCCCTCTGCAGAGGTGCAGTCAGTGTATTCCATAGCTCCAGCCGACTGGGTAAAAGACCATTATTGAAAAGATTTTAAATTATATTCGCTCATCTGGTAAAAACTGTTTTTTAGTCTGTCTCTGTCTTTCACACTCTCCGTACATCGTATTGCCTTCATTCCCATCATAAATGGTTGTCAGTCCAACGTATTCTTATCGTTCACAGTGACAAACTATTTCCCCTTTGGCATGCAATGGAGACAGTTTTCAGCACAAGTCTGTTTTGGAATGACTGCAAACAAAGAGAAAATCTCCCCGAGATCAACATCTACCAAAAAAGTGATATTTTCTCTGTGTAACGATAAACAGAATTGGAAATCTTCTGAGAGTGTGAATCGGTCAAATAAGAAGAACATATACATCACATGCAATGTTGTCTTTCCAGTGATTCTTATAGGATGAAAATTGGAGACCCCCGAAGCGTGGTAGCTAACGTGCAGGACTGCGACACGATATTAAGTGAGTTCGAATTTCAGTCACACTATTGTGTTCAATTTCGAACCAATGCCCTGGAAAATGTATCAAGCCCATTTATCCCCTGTCCATGAGTTAAGTAGTACCTCGACAAAGTGCGGAAGCAAAATATAGAATATATTTTTAAACATTTTTGTTTGTTTGATTGTCCAATTTTTGGAAAAGAAAACGTGATAAATCTGAATTTTCATGGTTAGCGCTATTATTCAAGCACTTTTTTTTTATTGAAATTTAGCCCACTATGAGTGAGCAAGGAAAAAAATGACAAAGAATCTATGATTTGCTTAACGCCGAAACTAACCCAAAGTTTCTTTACAAAGAAAAAAAAGTTTTTTTTACAGAAAAGAGCTTTTTAAGGAAAAGAGGAGTGGAGGATTGAAAAAAAGACATAAGAAGGCTTATCGTTATGGCGATTTACAAGGACCCTATAACATCACTAAGAAAGTACGCTAATGAATGGAAAGTCCACGAGAAAACTGTGAGGACACCGGTTCAACAATATTTAACCCCATTTATTACGCTATATGTGGCGTTTTAGAAAAGAAAACAGATACAACTTCCAATCCAAATATTGGTTCGCTTTAGACTGCTCTTGAAGAGTAATGGAATAAATTGACTGAAGAATTTAGTATGAGGGCATGCAAATCGTTTGGATTGTGTGTTGATACAATAATAGAAAGAATGGTGGCCATATTGAGTAAATTTATTGTTTCGTGTCTATCTTCTTATTTGGTTGGGGGTTTTTTTGTTCTTTTTTGTAATTAAAATTAATTTTTTCTATAATAGAGTCGTTTATTATCATACTAAGTAAAATATCAGTAGTAAATAAAAGTCCAAACGAAGAAGACGCATTTGAACTCAGGAGCCAAGTGGAAGAAATATGTCAATATTGGTCAGTATGTCTTTAATTCCAATTTAAAATGCTGAATTTTACAAAATGTTATGCTGTATTTTGTTTGTAAAATAATGCTTAAACTATGCGTTTTAAATGTAAAGGCACGCTTACTCTACTATAAAGCCAATTTGATATTAAGCCTATCCACATGTCAGCGAACAAGGCAGAATGTTTTTGAATATCTTCTATCGAATAATTTAAAAATTCGTAAAGAAAGCCCTAACAGTAGTTTAGAAGAAAAAGCCCAGAACGCCTAATGCTACCACAGAGCTCTATAATTCCTGAAGCCTGCTAGGTCCCCAACTGTAGGATGGAGAAAAAAAAAAAAAAAAAAAATGAAAAACCCTTGGAAAAGTCCCAATACAGCAAAAAAGTATAAGTCAGTACTAGTGAAAGTCATAAGAAAGTACCTTAATGTTGGACTTTAACTAAGTTAAAACTTAAAACAAATCCCCCCCCTTTTATTTATTTTTTTATATTTTTTTAAAATTTTTTTAAATTTTTTTTTTTATTTATTTATTTATTTTTATCTTTTATTTATTTATTTTATTTTTTTTTTTTTTATTTTATTATGTACACATGGGAAGCAGCATGATGTACGTTAAGGTATTTGAATAAACCAATGGACGACCAAACTCAATACCCAAATGGGTCCTGGACGTGAGTTTGACGACTTTTCGCTCAGGATCGACAGTTCGATCGGGGAACTACTGCTGCTCCTCTATAAGAGTGGCTTCTATAGAAGAGAATAAAACAGCCATCGAAAGATAACCATGACCCACACTCAAACCACTTACACAAACCGCATCGCTCTTCGCGCGGGTAAAAAAGGGGCGCGTCCTGCTGAGGTTGGAGCCCTGGCCTCGGTGTTCGAAAAATCAGCTACAGAGCTCAAACAATCAAAACTACTAAAATGCAAGCAAACACTACAAATAGCCACATTTAACGTAAGAACCTTAAATAGAATAGGACAACTCCCAGAGCTAATCGCATCGGCCGAAGAACATAAAATAGACATAATATGCATACAAGAACACAGATACACGCACACAGAAGATATCAAATATCACGAAACTGGCAATGGATGGTCGCTCGCCACTGTATCCGCATGGAAAAACTCTGTCAACGCCGCAGTGGGAGGGGTAGGATTGCTTATAGGACCTAGAGCACTAAAAACGCTTAATAGCATAGAGAAAATACAACCTAGAATGATGGTAGCTACATTTAACGGAAACCCCAGAGCAACAATCGTCTCATGCTACAGCCCCACCAATGTTAGTGAAGAAAATGAAATAGTCACCTTCTACGATGAGTTATCCTCATTAGTGCGTAGCATCCCGAAACACAACATGTTAGTCATTGGCGGAGACATGAATGCACAAATCGGGAAAAACGGAAACAACAAATACAGCCTCCACAACACGTCAAATAGAAATGGGCAACATCTAACAGATTTCATGATAGAAAATAGATTAGCATGCCTCAATACAAACTACCAAAAAAGATAGGGCAAACTATGGACATACACGTACGCAAACAATACTAAAGCTCAGATAGACTACGTCCTTATGAACAAGAAATGGAAGAATAGTGCATTGAATTGCGAGGCATACTCCTCTTTTGAGGGTGTGTCCACCGATCACCGAATAGTCACAGCGAAAATACGGCTAAGCCTACGAAAAAACGACAAACGAACAGCGACCACCAAACACTATGACTGGGCCCTATTAAACAACAAAGATGTCAGAGATAAATACGTATTAGAATTAAGAAACAGATTCGAAACACTACAAGAAAAGACGGAAAAAAGTACACCAAACGACGAATACGAAAATTTCGTCAATGCACACCTTGAGGCAGCTGCAAAATACATTCCAACAAAAATTAAAACTAAATATAGAGTCCCATGGGAAACCTTAGCGGTGAGAGAAAAACGTGCACTAGTGAAAACAGCCTCCAAAAACTATCGAAAAAACCCAACAAACACAAATGCCTTAAAACTAAAAACGGCACAATATCAATTAGCAGGCATATATATAAAGGAACAGACAGAATACATTCAAAATCAGATAGATAAGATTAGAGACTCGGTAGAAGATAGACAATCTAGAATTGCCTGGCAAACAATAAACGAAGTGAGCAGAAGAAAGAACACAGCCAAAGCAAAACTTAAAGCAGCAAACCAACAAGAAAGAATAAAACTGTGGAAACAGCACTTCGAAAACTTACTTGGAAACCCACCAAAAATAACGCATGAACCAATCACCAGAATAATTAGCAAACAATTAGACATTAAACTTGGACCGTTCACACAAGGAGAACTCGACTCGGTTCTCAGAAAAATTAAAAATAGGAAAGCTGCAGGACTGGACGAAATTCCCCCGGAAGTATGGAAGACCAGACAATTCGACGACATACTGCTCCGACACTGCAACGCAGTATACAATCAAAATCCGATAGATAGATGGACGAAGGGATGCATACTCCCCTTCCCTAAAAAGGGGGACCTCGGATTAGCCAAAAACTTCCGAGGCATAACACTTACATCCATAGCTGCCAAAATCTACAATGCCCTACTACGAAACCGAATAGAACCCAAAATCGACAACATACTTAGAAAAAACCAAAATGGCTTCCGAAGAAATAGATCTACGACCTCACAAATACTAACCATCCGCAGAATCCTTGAAGGTGTACGGGCAAAGAACCTACAAGCGACATTAATATTTGTCGACTTTACCAAGGCTTTCGACTCCATTCACAGAGGAAAGATGGAACAAATCCTACTAGCGTACGGCATACCTAAAGAAACCGTAGAGGCAATAACGATTCTCTATAGAAACACTAAAGTAAAAGTACGATCACCAGATGGAGACACAGAATACTTCGACATTGTAGCGGGAGTACTACAAGGGGACACGCTGGCTCCGTATCTCTTTATCATTTGTCTAGACTACGTACTTAGAACATCGATTGACAAAATCAAAGAGAATGGCTTCGAACTGACGAAGAAAAGAAGCAGAAGATACCCCGCAACAACAATTACCGACGCCGACTACGCCGATGACATAGTGATACTGGCAAATACACCTGACCAAGCCGAAACACTTCTGCATAGCTTGGAACGAGCAGCAGCAAGCATAGGCCTCCATGTTAATGCACACAAAACGGAATATATGTGCTATAACCAAACGGGGGACATCTCCACTCTAGAAGGAACCCCTCTTAAACTAGTAGACAAATTCACGTACCTAGGAAGCAGCGTCGAATCAACCGAAAAGGACATCGAAACGAGGTTAACGAAAGCATGGACAGCTATCAATAGGCTATCGACTATATGGAAATCAGACCTAACCGATAAAATGAAACGCAGTTTCTTCCAGGCAGCGGTCACATCGATACTGCTATATGGATGCACTACATGGACGCTAACAAAACGGCTGGAGAAGAAACTAGATGGCAATTACACAAGAATGCTGCGTGCAATCCTCAACAAGTCCTGGCAGCAACACCCCACAAGACACCAACTGTACGGCCACCTGCCCACTATCACGAAAACTATTCAAGTTAGGCGAACCAGACATGCAGGACATTGCTGGAGAAGCAGAGATGAACTCATAAGAGATGTACTCTTATGGATCCCCACACACGGTCGCACTAAAGCAGGACGACCAGCACGAACGTACATTCAGCAGCTATGTGAGGATACAGGTTGTCCTGAAGACCTACCTAGGGCGATGAACGATAGGGAGGAGTGGCGAGAGAGGGTCAGGGATATCCGTGCTGCCAGCACGATATGATGATGATGATGATTATCATACTAAAATATTCAGAATTTTGCTTCCGCACCTTGTACTCTAATTCTACAAGGGTGACTTTGGCATTAAATTACCCAAGAAGGTTGATATGCCATTAAACAAAGGAATAAAACTAAATCATGATGAAAATATTTGTGATAACAGATTTTGAAATTGACATGCATGAAAAATCTTAACACAAGTACATTTATAAACATCAGTGGTTTGGTTTCTGTGTTTAATGGCATATAAACCTTTGTAGGTTATTTAATGCCAAAGCCATTCTCCTAGAAGAACGGTAGTGGTACTATTTAACCCATAACTGGGAGTATTAGAGGTTTCATACCTTTCCAAAGGGTATTTGCCCGAAAGTGAACGTAATAGCGCGACTGGAGTACGAACACGCTTACTACAATTCCGTAGTCCATCGCTTTAACCATTACACCACGAGGAAACCCCCCTATAAACATCAGTGAATTTCTTATAATCTATATGCGCTTAAAATACAGCAAATTACTTTATCTATAATGAATAACATTCACGGATAATGAAACCACTTCTAAAAAGTGTTTCATAATTTTTGAAACAAAAAGACTGAGCCAGGGACCGCCAACGAAAGAATACTTAAAATTACATTTATTACACGGTAAAAGAATTTCATTTGAGGAGTCTAACGTATTTAGTCACAAACATGAACCAGAAATGTCAAGTGAATCCCTAGAGTAAAGATGTCCAGTCTTCAGTTGTAAGCAGTGTTAACTTGCTTGGTTTGGTTGGGTTGGGTTAGGTTTTATAGCAAATCAACCATTGCAAGTTATTTAATGTCAAATCCTTCACACACACACACACACACACACACATATATATATATATATATATATATTAAATATATGATTTTCAAAAAACACATTTTGTAGATAACATTTTTCAACGACACTGAACTCATTTTTTGCTCACAGTTATGTGGTTTCACTTATTTCTATCAAATATGAATAATTTTATTTACTATCAATCATTTGTTTACACAGTTAAACGTTTTCAAGTATACTATTAAACAGTGGCAGTTCAATTATAGTCATGCGTTTATACACTGTTAAATGATCAAACAGTTCTCTTTCTAACAATTCAGTTTAGCATGTCAACAAAGTTAAATGGTTCAAAGTTTTGGCATGTATCACTAACAATTCTATTAGACATCAGTCATTTGTTTGCACAGTTAAGCCGACTGGGCCATCCGTCATTTGTTTACATAGTTGATTGTAAAAACAGTTAGCATGAGTACAGTTTAAATTTCAAACAGTTCTATATGGCCCATAGATAAGGCCCTATCAGGTACTACCACTCCAGGTCAGAGTGGGCCTGGAAACAATGGCAAGGCAGGGGTACTCCGTGTTCCCTAAATCTCCAGCATTATTGAAGCATCACCATCAGATTGTTTAGTGTCATATCCAAGACACTTATTGGGGGAGTATGACCCTTCTGCAGAGATGCTGTCGCTATATTCTGCAGCCTAAGCCGACTGAGTCAGGCGCTGTTAAATGCGGCATGCAATGTTATTGATAACAAGTACACATTCTTCCTGGGTGTTTGTGCACATTCTTCCTGGGTGTTCGTTATCGGAACCCCAGATGGTGAGGAACTCGTCGTCTTGAGATTTTCACAAGTGTCACGAGCTTCAAAGTTCTTGACCAATTTAAAATTATGGAATAATGTTGAAATTGAACTTCGGTCTGTATCTTGCTTGGACAAGCTTGAAAGTCTTTTTTTTTTTTTCGTAATATGTCTTCATACAAAAGATTCTCTGCTTTAACGTTCCAGACATTTCGCTATATTTGGTTAAATATATCAAAATGTTAACTATTTCCTAGCAACAATCTAAAAATAAAAAGAGGATAAAGTTAACTGGAAAGATCTGAAAAGCTGCTGTTTCGTTTCAGCAATTGTAAAACACCCTATACGTAATAAATACACAATGATTTATTGTAGCTAAAGATGATCAAGTTGTTTAGCTAGTTGATGTGCTTACAGCCTATCAGTGCATAATTTAATGTCCTACGTATTTATTAGAATGCAAAACAAGGAGATCGATGTAATGATAGCTGTTTTTTCTCTCAAAATACTGATGAGAGTTTCATGTAAAGAAGATGCTATAATGATGATGATATCAATGATAGAAATTCTCTATTGATACGAAGGTGACAAACATAGACAGATAGATTGACAGACATGAATAAATTGATATAAACAAACTTACATTAAGAGATGAAGACTAGTTACATATAACGAATTTACTATCAAAATATCTATCACTCGGTCTATTTATCTATCTAGCAACATCTCAAATAATGTAACGGTTAGCATGTATGATTATCAGCCTATTCTTTGTGAGTTTCGTTCTCATTTGGTTCTCCATACTTCTAGCCTTGTGCCACAACTAAGGTAAGCTTTGTAGATAAACACATACCTATATATATATATATGTGTGTGTGTGTGTGTGGATAGATAGATAGATAGATAGATTACTTATGAACAGGCATGGCCCCATAAAAATGAAGATCAAACTAAGTTAGATCGATGCCCAAGAAAAGAGAAACACTGATAGATAGATAGATAGATAGAAACAAACTGACATAGACGAACATGTAAATAGATAAACAGTGAATGAATAGAATCTATCTATCGATTTATCTATCTATATAGGAGCACCTCAAATAACTGGCCAACTCGGCTGAGGCTGTAGAATACATCGACTGCATCTCTTCAGAGGGGTAAGACTCCCTCAACGAGTGTCCTAGATGTGACACTTAACAATCTGATGGTGAGGCTCCAGTAATGTGGGAGCTTTGGGTAACTCTTTATTGCCATCACTCTCTGGTCCACTCTAACCAGGATTGGTAGCACCTGAGACGGTCCTATCTATGGATTGAATAGAACTAAACTGTACTTGTGAATTATTTGAAATATAACTGTTTTTTACATTTAAACTGTATACTAATGCAAAATTGAATTGTTTGAAATAGAACTGTTTATATGTATAAAAATGTATTTGGCATTAAATAACCTACAATGGTTGATATGCCCTAAAACCAAACTAAACCTCAAATAATGTAATGGTTAGCATGTTAAATTAATCAATCAATGTTAGGGAATTTCATTCTCACTTGGGTCTTTATACTTCTAGCTATGGGCCGCAAATAATGTAAGCTCAGTAGATCTCTCCTTCTCTCTCTCTCTCTCTTTCTCTCTCTCTCTCTCTCTCTTTCTCTCTTTCTCTCGCTCTCTATTTATCTTTCTACACACACACACACATATATATATATGTGTGTGTGTGTGTGTGTTGATAGATAGATAATGATCTCTTATGGACCATCATGTACAAATAAATAGGAAGATCGAGCTGAGTTTGATCGATGCCCTATAACAGACTGACATAGATAGATAGATAGATAGATAGATAGATAGATAGATAGATGTTTTCGGTGTTATCTTCAAGCGATCATCTAATGATAGTAATGGAAATATTGGTAATTCTCCGGCGGTAATTGCTAGCTGGTGTAATGAACGAGACAGACGCTGAATCTTAACACCAAATAATTAAAAGACGTTGAAAATGGGCGAGAAGTAAAGAATGAAACAAAATTATGGTTCCTATAATTGGCGAACAGGACTAATTCTATTAATCCCCCGGCAGACTAGCTTCTTTGTTGTATAACTTTCATTGTTCCAATTGCAAGGAACTCGCGAGACAGAAGAAAACACCAACAACGATGAACATAACAAACAATAAAAAATACAGTATCGAATAACGAGACTAAGTAAAAAAAAAACGTTCATCAACTTAATTACAAATCAACTCTATTTCCTCGAAAACAGTTCCCTTGGGAAAAGATATACATTAAAAAAATCTGATTACCAGGCTTAAGAGAAATGCTGGAAGTCTTCAACTGACACTTTCTTTTGTTATTACTTCGTAGTGTGTTCTCGACAATTCCAAAACGGTTGGGGTACCCTGGGTATGACACTTATCAGTATCCGGTGCTGAGCTGCTACTTATAGAGCTCTGGGAGGTATGGAGTTACTTCTTTATTCCCATTACTCCCAGGTCAACTCAGACCCGGAGTGGTTGTAACTGTCCGAGTCCCATCTATGGCTCAAATATATATGTTTGAAACTTATTAGTACTCTATAATATATGACACAATAGAACAGAAAATTATCTATAACAAGAATAGTTACTTAAAACCATTTCTTTATTGCTATTACTCAAAGATTCAGTCAGACCGGGAGCGATGGTACTTGTTAGGATACCATCTTTTTTAAGTGGAGTTTGATAGGTTTAAATTAAGAGTTTTCCTTCTCCTAGACTAGTTGCCTAACCAAGGCTGAAGAACCTAGTCTGTCCTACTATTTACCCATCGCTGGAGGGAGAATAATTGGATTCATACTAATAGTATTCATACAAATGGTATTAGAGCTATGTGAAATGCAATTAGCGTCGTCCAGGATTTGAACTCGTGTCGCCGTGTCCATTTCCCACGCCGAGAACCATTACACCACGGACACCTCCAACTAATTGTCCCATGCTAGACATCGGTCATTTGGTACGCTTACAATTTCTATCAACAGATATCAACAATCCGTCACATATAGTAAGAGATGATACTGGATTATATCTGATACTTGAAACCATATCTATGAATTTATATTAGATTGGAATGATTAAAATCATACATCTGTATGGAAAAAAATCGTATGAGACAACTACACAAAAATAAGATTATAAACACAATTCCCAAACCTCTAGGCAAAAATAACCCTAAACAGCGTGACATGCCATTCAAACAGTCAATCAACAAGAAGGCTTGTATTTGGAAATAGCAAACTGTCATAAGAGTTATATCAAAGTGTTTTATAATCAGGGACTCCAGTTGATTATATCAGTTGTAAGTTGTGTCCTAGCTAGACTTAGAGGTTCCCTAAGTCTTGGTCGGAATGGCAGCAAATGCCCAAGTTAAAAATAGAAATGTATAAGCAGCAAATTGGCCGCTGGCTTTGATTGGCTGAAAGAAGCTCAAGCAAGAGAAAGAGATGTGGGAGTGGGCGTGGGATAGAAAAGACGAGTTAGAGCTTAAATTCGGGGATGTGAAGACGGGACCCCAAACAGACAGGTGCGAGAACTACTATAGAAAATGACTGCGGTGGAAAAGTGGATAAAAGGTCTGTCTGTCTGTCTTTCTCGTCCTACGACGGTTTATTTATCTCTGTCAATCTAAAGTAGTGGACTCAGTTCATGCTCTGTTTACTCCCGCTTCAGTGACTACGAATGAAGGGTAATAGGAAATAAACTTTTGTATTAGCGAACCAAGACAGTATTTTGTGTGTTCGTCTCTCTTTCTCACGTCGAAGTTACAACGAGGGAATGACTGGAACTTAAGGCGTAATGCTACATTCATAGAACCGTGGTGGTACAAATTTCTATGTTATGCCGTAAGTCTGTAAGTGTCTGCTGAGAACTGTAGTGGTGCAAGTGCTTATTTGTTGTCGTAGCGTTACAAAAGGACCAATTGACTAGCCGTCTTTGAGACCATTAACCCCTTCACAGAGTGTCCGCAATGTATTGAAGCTGAAGTTTTTTTTTGTCATGGAAATACGAAGAGTTTAGCAAAGCTGATAGATTAATCAGTGGATCAGTCTTAATTCATCTCTGACCACCCCTAATGATAAATGGTGATCAGTTCTGATGAGTGTTCTCACTTCTGTCGCATATTTAACGTGACCAGTCGACCAGAATAGATTTCATCTATGTAGATATCCGTTCTATCTATTTCCCTCTCCCACCAAGGACAGGGCGTGACATACAGTCAATTTTAAAGCGGAGATTAACAAGTTTGAATTCAGAATATTCCTTCTTCTAGACCGGTTGAAATACCAAGGTTAAAGAGCCTAGTCTGTTTTATATACTCATAGATGGAGAGAAAAGAATTTAATGTATACCCTCACCGATGGTTTTAAGGCAATTTCCAATGTAAACAGCTTCGGCCAGGATTTTAAATCGTACTGGTGATTCCATTTCCTAAGAAAACCGTTACACAAAGAGCGACACCATCTATGCATTCTGGCTCTGCGCCTTCAGCCACCAAAGATTTTCTGACCTTGATGAAATATAAAAACCAGAAATGTTTCCCTTATTTACAAACATGATTATTCCATACAAAAAGGCCTACCGTAATTTGTATACATATAATTTGTATTTAGTACTTACATATATTTTCAACTCGTTTCGACCTTGAATCATCGTCCGGAGAAATGTTTTTTGAAGAAAAAAGTTGGGGGTGGTTTATCAATAAGGGTTTTCGGACTGTTGTCTTCATCTTTATTGCTATTTCCACAACATTTCGGCCGATATGTCCTCCGGCCTTCTTCGGGTGTTTGTCGAATTCGGGAACATTCACGGAACCTCGAACTACGTCTTTTATTGAATTACCGGGGGTCACCTGTTCTGATTCCGTTAGCCATAACCGGGTACAAGTATTAAGTATTCCTGTATTGTTACTCACCTGCAGTCAGGAGACAATCATCTGAAGGTTGCAGGTTTAATCCTGACAGCATTTAAGTATTAAAAGGAGTTTATATGCTCTAAGAGAAGCGACAAAAATGTACATATGACGTACTATATCCATTTGTGGAATGAAACTTATTTTCTGGTATCCAAGAGTCTTTGACTGAACCTTATATATCTGTAGTAAGGACACCTGGTTTGGTTACGTAATTTTCCTCTTGTTTTTTCTCCCTCAGTGATGCACCCATTCAATAGTATTTAAACAGATACAGCTTGGAAAAAATCTCATCTTATTTTATAAGAGTTCGGACTACCATAGGGTCGATAACCTGTTAATATTAGTCCATGCCTTTCCAATTCTTATGTTGGCATCGCTGTCTGTAGATGAGATATTGCTACCGAAGTATTTGAAATAGCCTTTCTTGGTTAAAAAGCATCAACTCAGTTTTGTCTGTTCTTGCATCTTGCTCCTTGTTATACCGCAGAGATACGGCTTGAGCGATTGTAATTGTAAAATGCGCTACATGGCCACTCACCTCACATCTCCCAAGCTATCCAAGTAGAACGAAAAACATATGCTGAGTACTAATGGTGAACTCATGCGCAACGTTCTCCTGTGGACTCCGAGCAACAAGACCAACAAAGACTTACAACCATCAGCTCTGTACGGACACAGTATACTGTCTAGACGACCAACAAAGAGGGAAGACCGATAAAGACGAATAATTAGAAACAAGGGAATTAGTTCTATCAGTAAAGCCTAATTATGGTTTGTTTTGGGTTTTTTTTATTGAATATCAATCTTCGAGGGTCATTTGATACCAGAATCATCCTTGTTCAAAAATGTTTGTGGTGCTATTTAACCCAAAGCTAAGGTTGTAAGGAAGTTTATACATTTCCCAAAGGTATTAGTCCAAAAGTTAACGTAATCGCACGACAGGGTTCCGAACAAGCTTAAAACGATGTCACAGTCCAGGATGTTAACAACTACGCTATGCCAATTCTCTACAATCACTTGATGAGGGTGAAGGACGCCTGGCTCATGATTTTTTTTTAATTTAGGAAGTATATTATAAGCCTAAAGTGACAGTGTTTTAAATAGGCCGTAACTGCCTAGTCTGTTTATTACATGTGAATCACAACAACAGTGTCTAACTTCTTTCAAAACAGAGCCATTAAGTTTATGTTAAATTAATTTGGAGCCAATGTTTATAAGCGGCTCAACCATTTATCTTTATGCGTTTATATTTCTGGGGTAATATATATATATATATATATATATATATATATACATAATTTTGAATGGAGGAATTTCTAACATAATACATATATATATATATATATATATATATATGGTTCACTATCATATAAATTATTTTGGAGGTGCTCGTGGTGTAATGGTTATCGTCGTAGGAAATGGACACGGTGACACGAGTTCAACTCCTGGACGAGACTGATTGCATTTCACATTGCACTAATACCCTTGGGAAAGGTATGAATCCAATTATTCTCCCTCCAGCTATGGGTAAATAGTAGGACAGACTGGTTCTTCAGCCTTGGTGAAGCAACTAGTCTAGGAGAAGGAAAACTCTGAATTCAAACCTGTTAAACTCCACTTAAAAATTGACCTCGAGTCATATCCTGCCCGAGCAGAGGGGTTGGTAAATAGGATCATATAAATTATTGAAAAAATTCAGATGCAAAATCCATTTTACATAGTACTTATATCCCTAGGAAAGATCTGAATTCAACTATTCAGTCTTTATGGGTAAAATGAGAATTGGAACGCAGGGTATGTTAGCTTGCAACAGAATAGTTGAACAGAGAGATGTGGCATGAACAGTTGAAAATAAACACGTTGCGTGAACTGTTGGGAAGAAAAGGCATAACCACGTACGAGAAAATAGACAACATAGAAGAAGCCTGATAGAACATAATTTTCTATCAAGCCCATATCAAATTTTCACGTTAACCGTCGTTTGAACTTTATCATGTCTACATGATTTTTCTTTATTTGAATGCTAACGGAATAAATCTCTTCGATATGTTGTTTAAAACACCGTTGTGTTTGATTTTATTTTGCGAGTCATTCTCATACATTGTTAACGTGCAATGATTCCTCAACCTGTTGTCGATACCTTTATTATTATTTACTCATTAGAGTTTTCACATCGGCGTAAGCTGATGGTATTTCACTGGAGATTGAGTGACAGCAATTCTCCTCAAGGTTCCAGGACTCTTCTCAGTATTCTGGCAGTTTTCAATAATGCTGTTGTTTGGATGGTCTTCACTCGGTCGCCAACCTCCAAATCTTCCAGGCCCTTTAATAATCCTTTAGTTACCGTGCCAAAAGCACCAATCACAATTGATATAATTGTCACCTTCATGTTCCATAGTTTTTTTCAATTCTCTAGCAAGGTCGAGGTACTTATCTCTCTTTTCACATTCTTTTAGTTTTGTTCTGTGGTCCACCGGGACAGCAAAGTCGACAATTTTGCAGATTATTATTATTATTATTATTATTTGTTACTGTTGGGTATCACCTACCTTTTCAGCATAATGAGCTGTTCCATCTGCCATATATGGCAGTAGCGGAGATCAGTCTGGAAATAAGCCTCCGAGTCAGACCAGAAGATCCGTTCCTATTGTTGAAGTATATCTTTACTCTATCACTAATCCTATGTTCTTATTACTAACAGTCTCTCTCTTGTAAATACTCTTTCCTATAAATATAACTATTTTCCTCACATATCGTGGTTTGTCTCATTATTACTACTTCTTGTGTTCACTAACCAGAACATAACAGCTACGAGCCAACTCTGGTAAATAGAAAGAATTATAAAATTTTGTTCGTTTGCGTACTTCTTCGCCGACGTGTCCGCGACAAGGAATACCAAAATATCGAGACTATCATTCGGACACAGATGAAGAGCGAAAATAACCCTCTTTCCATTCAGCAAACTAATTCCTGCAAGTCTTCACTTGGTCGAAGCACCTCTGAAATTTCTCTTTAAATTTTATTTAAACTGCTCTGTCGTATTTCTTAACGTCCTCCACATATTCAAATATCAGACTTGAGATTAATTTTTCAGAAAGTCTCGAAGAAAGCAAGGTCTGGGGAGTAAGGAGTGCTCTGCACTTTCACACTCCTGTCTAGACATCTTTTTATTATGAAAGTTTTCCAGCTGTGAACACGTTTTCTTCTCAATTTTGAAATTTAGAATTCAAAAAATTAATTCATATATGTATATATATATGCGCACACACGTACATACAAACATAGACACACGGACACACAAACACACGCATATATATATATATATATATATATATATATATATATAATGCAGACATAGATAAATATATGTAGAGATAAGTATATCATTAAATCGATGAAGAGATTTTACTTGGAATAAGAACGAAAAGAAATGGAAGCAAATACGCCAAGTTACTTTAAAAGATCTGTCTCGCCATGTTATCACTCAGATTGAAGTGAAGCGAGGTTGTTTATTTAAGCTGTTTGCAATCTAATAAAGTGGACACTATAAACAGTACACAAACAACACAATATAGCATCTCTTATTAATATTACAACCGAATTTTCTCACCTGTGCTTCTTCTACCGACTGATACACGACACTTCAAATATCCAGCACTCTCATCAGTACTGAACAATGTTCATCAATGTTCGTTTTGTAATATAGGGTGTCTCAAAATAGATGCAACCCATTAATATAATGATAATTTATTACTGAGATAAGCGCAATGGCTGACATTTGGAACACGTAATTTAAAAAATGCATCAGACATCAAATTTTAATTGTTATCATATCAGCTTAAAGACATGCAAACTCTTTGTGTGTTTCTTGTCTCAGTAATACGTCATTATCATCTATTTTGAAATTATTTTGAATTATTTTGTCTTAAAATAAGTAGTAACGCAAAATATGCTTTCCTCTCTTGTCGAAGGCATTGTGATAGAGAATTAATAGTGGTTATAGTATACTATTTTCAATTCTGACACAAATATTGTAATATAGTGGCCGAGGGACTTCGTTTTATATATCTTGTCTTTGGGTTTAGTTAGGCTGAGAACATTTCGGTTCAGCACATGGGTTAGTTAGGTGCAAACTTGAGCACAGGTGTTGACGCGCGGGCGGGGAGGATGTGTCCTTCAGAGATCTCAAAATGAAAATCCCAGATAGAAAGGTTGACCAGTGGATGTGAATGACGTCATGCACCAGAAGCGCGCGCGGAGGATTTTGGGGATTTTGAAAAAGTCAGTTGAGTTGAGTCCTGCGGTCCGAAGAAGAAATGTGACTTTCACTAGCTCGCAGTGGCCTTATGGCGGCCACACGTGGTTTGGGGCAGATGGAAAAGTCAGAATAGAAAGAATGTGTATCTCTCTCCTTATGTCGAAGAACCTTTAAACTCAAAGGTAATAAAAAGTTTCGTACCTGAACTAAGAAGTCGTAAGTGTTTTTCGTATTTCGGGATTCCTATGTTCTATGTATATATGTTATGAACATTCTATGTACGTTTCACATATCCGTATCTGGCTATGGTACAATATGAACACAAAATTATTATTAGTATTTGAGGTATTAGCAGTCACATGAGTCCCATCTATTTTGAGACACCCTATACATAGACGTCTTTGCAGGATTGCTATTATTATTCTTATCATATTAATCCTTGTGAGTTTTTCTGACCAGCTGATGGTCTTTTACAGGAATTTGAGGGACAACAAGTTTACACACCTCTAAAGGACTCTTCTCAGTATTCTGGCTGATCTCAAAAATGCTGTAGTTCGGGTGGTTTCGGCTCGTCCTCCGATTTTCAATGCTTCCAACCTCCTTACCGAGCCTTTGAGGATCGTTCCAAGCGCACCAATTACAGTTGGTATCACCATCACGTTCCATAGTTTTTTAGTTCTCTGGCAGGGATGTTGAAATAAAAACATATTACTTTATCCTTGTCTGAAGACCAGCTTTCGAGATAATTAAAAAAAAAAATAGAACCTACCGAATTGTGGATTTTGTCGTCCTAACGGACCACAGTGTGAAAATCAAAGAAAGCGAAAAGAGAGAAAAGTACTAAAAAAGTTTTTGTTATTTTACCTTGCAAGTTTTTCACGCCAGCATTAGCTGATGTTTTTTTTTTTACTGGAGTCTGAGTGAGAGTAAGTCTACTGGATTCTTCTCCGTATTCTGGCTGATCTCATCGATGCTATAGGTTGGATGGTCTTGTGCGCCAATTCCCAAGTCTTCCCGTCCCCTTTCCAAGTATTTGATGACCCCTCCAAGTACGCCAATTATTATTGGTATCACCGTTAACTTCATGTTCAGTAGCTTTTTTACTTCTCCTGCAAGATCCTAATACGTGTTTCTTTTTTTCGCTTTCTTTTATTTTCACTCTCAGATGAAACGCGACGGCAAAATCCATTATTCTGAAGGTTCTCCTTTTTTCCTATTTTCTTTGTTAATTATCATTAGGTCTGGTTATCTGGCTGCGATTAGGTGATCTGTTTATAACTCAAAATCCTCTGACTGTTTCATGTGCCATTTATTATTATCATCCGAGGTTTTTTACATCAGCGTTAGCTGATGGTCTTTCAATGGAGCTTGAGTGACAGCAAGTCTCCTCAAATCTCCAGGACTCTTCTCAGTATTCTGGCCGTTCTCAATAATGTAGTAGTTTAGATGGTCTCCACCCGTCCGTCAACTTCAAAATCCTCCAGTCTATTAAATAGTCCTTTAGTTACTGTCCCAAACGCACCAATTAAAATTGGTATAATTGTCACATGCTTGTTCCATAGTTTTTTCAATTCCCTAGCAAGGCTGAGGTTCCAATCCTTCTTTTCAGATTCTTTCAGTTTTATTCTGTGATCAGCCGGGACTGCAAAGTCGACAATTTGACAGGTTCTCTTTTTTTTCTTTTTTTTTTTTTGTTGATTATTATGAGGTCTGGTCTTCTGGTCGAGATTAGGTCATCCGGCTGTATGTCAAAGTCCCATAGTAGTTTATGCGTGTTATTTTCTAGGATAGGTACTATTTACCAACCCCTCCGCTCGGGCAGGATATGACACGAGGTCAATTTTTAAGCGGAGTTTAACAGGTTTTGAATTCAGAGTTTTCCTTCTCCTAGACTAGTTGCCTCACCAAGGCTGAAGAACCTAGTCCGTCCTACTATTTACCCATAGCTGGAGGGAGAATAAGGGGGTTCATACCTTTCCCAAGGGTATTTGCCCGAAAGTGAACGTAATAGCGCGACTGGAGTACGAACTCGCGTACTACGATTCCGTAGTTCATCGCTTTAACCATTACACCACGAGGACACGAGGTAACCAGCGCAAGCGAATTTAAACGCTTATGTATCACATTTGTTTTGCTTTACATATATCCGTTTAACGGCTACCGAGAGCTCAATTCATTTGAAGAGCCTTGCTTTACGCTAGTGGCAACCATTACTTCCCTCACTAGAGAGCTCAACCCCACGGGGGTAGGGGAGTATGTATATTGTCATCCACAGATACACTGTTTCGTTGTATAAGTGTGTGTATTTTGGTTGTGTGTGTACATGCGTGAGAGTGTGTTTACTCAACCCCTCTCTATGAGTAAAATGCGGCACAAGGTCAATTTGTAAGCAGAATTTTAACAGGTTAGAATTCAAAGTTTTCCTTCTCCTAAAGCAGTGGCTATACCAATGTTAACGATCCCAGACTGCCGTACTATTTACTCTGACCGGGAGAGAAAATAATTATATTCATAGCTTTCCAAAGTGTATTAGTTTCGTATGAAATGCAAACAGACTCATCCAAGATTTGAGCTCGGGTTACCGTGTCCCCTTGCAACACTGATAAAACCGTTATAAATCTAAAATGGCAATGCAGCCAGTAAAACCATGACATAGCTCCAAATACAAAAGCTGCAAAATAATGAAAATATAAACCAAATGCGACGATATTAAGATATGATAGAAATGAGACCAACACAAGTTTTCGCTTATCAATCACCCATATATATATATATATATACAAAGATAGTGAGAGAGAGAGACTTAAGGATTTAGATATCACATTCATGAAAGTGATTGTGTCAACATGTCTAATCTATATGCGTGCGGATTTATTTTCTAGGATAGGTACCATTTTTTCGTCTGGTCAAATTTAAATTTCTTGCACATCTCCCAGTGGATCACCTTGCCGACCCAGTCGTGTCTAGTCTTATATTCCTTCTGCGCTAATTTGCTGCATTTGCTTATTATGTTATTGATGGTTTATTATTATCATTATTTACTCCTTTAGAGTTTCACATCAGTGTTAGGTGATGGTTTTTCACTAGAGTCAGAGAGACAGCAAGTCTCCTTAGGTCTCCAGGACTCGTCTCAGTATTCTGGCAATGCTGTCATTTGGATTGTCTCTACCCATCCGCCAACTTCCAAGTCTTCCAGGTTTTTTAATAATCCTTTAGTTATTGTGCCTAAAGCACCAATCACAATTGGCACAATCGTTACTTTCCTGTTCCACAGCTTTTTCAATTCTCTAGCAAGGTCGAGGTACTTATTTTTCGTTTCACATTCCTTCAGATTTAGGTCTGGTTTTCTGGCCGGGATTAGGTGATCTGTTTGTATGTTAAAGTCCCATAGGAGTTTATGTGTGTCATTTTCTAGGAGAGGTGCTGGGCTTATTATTATTATTATTATTGCTGTGGCTGCTCCTTCTGCTGCTTCTGTTGCTTTAAGTGGCTATTGTGCTAGGTATCAAGGTACATCTTATCTATAGAATTAAAATTATCATTGATCGCAGAGAAATAAATAATAGAAAGTACACTAAAATTAAGCCTATTCATAGTTTTGAACTCCAGTCCCACGATTACGTTCACTTTCTGACTAATTCCTTTGTATAAGGTATGAATCCCCTTATCCCTTCTATTATAGAATAGAAAGTACCAATGCTCTTCTTCTACAAGGATGGCTTTAGCACTAAATAACCCATAAATGTTGATATACCATTAAACAAAGAAACCAAACTAAGCCAAGCCTTATCCTTTCTTATCTCTGTCCAGAAATTATTTTAAAAGATATCAGATTGAACGAACGATTGGTTGATTGATTGATTTATCGGCATGTGAATTCATATCAGGTTATTTTATGCCTAAGGTTTAAGGAATCGCATTCCTTCTATGCATTTATAAAATTATCTAACCCTCTGCAAGAACAAGAGGCGACACAAGGTCAATTTTAAAACGAATTTAACAGGTTTGAATTGAGAGTCTTCCTTCTCGTAGACTGATTGCAATACCACGGTTAAACAGAGCAGTCTACTCAAAAGAAAGAATAGTTGAATTCATACCTTGTATTCATTGTACGTTCATATTTACATTTTTGCATTGTTCCTTTAAAAAATTCTTGTTTGAGCTCGGTCTTATAATAGTGCGAATTATTTTTCAACAGTTCTATTAGTCCCATAGATGGCACCCTAACAGGTACTACCATTCCGGGTCAGAGCGGACCTGGGAGTAATGGAAATGAAGGGATATTCCTCACTTCTCAAATCTTCAGAACAGGAGCCTCACCATCAGATGCATTTGAAAGTCTTAAGCAGACACTCCTTTTGGGGAGGTCACCTCTTTTTCTGTGTGGGTCTTACCCCTCAACAGAGGATTAAAGAAGGGTATTCTAATCCCCGTCGATATGTTACCAATTGATGGAGTGACCATGGTCGCCTGATGATCAAAAGATGAAAATCAACAATGACGAAAACCAATTCTTAAAACAGGTTCCTTGATGTTCTTCATAAGCAGCCTTTAAACATATGAAATGCAGTCAGCTGCAATGACAGTTTGAACCTAAAACCTATTTTAGCCCCCCCCCCACCTCAAGTTGCCTCAACTAACGTGGCTTACATAAGATTTCATGTGACTAAAAATAAATAGTCGTAATTGCTATTCAAGACAGTATCTATGCATGTCTCAGGTTTCAATTGATAACGTGAAGAAAGTTATTTCAGTGTTTGGTTTATTTCTAAGATAGGATTTGCGTAAATTGTTAAAATTCATGTAATTTTGTAAACTGTAAATTAGTAGCGGGAAAACATTCACAAAGATATTTTTTAACATTTTTAAATAATAAAACAAATGATATACAGGTTCATAAATTTTTCATATTACAAAAATATACAAAAAAAAAACGAACATTGGCAAATATTTTAAGGTATGAATAAAATCATCCTCTAGAAAACTAGTATTTTTTCAAAGTTATATATTTTCATACTGTCGAACTCATTTCCAGTTTTTCCATATATATATATATATATATATATATATATATATATATATATGTGTGTGTGTGTGTGTGTGTGTGTGTGTGTGTGTGTGTGTGTGTGTGTTAGAACAGCGGCGCTAGGTGACTATCATTTTCTTGCGTTTGGAAGAGCACTCTTTACAAAAATAGCAAACAATATTATTTATCACATATGAATAAATGTATATATCCAGGTATATACATTTTTCTCAGTTCGTTTATATCTACGTCTATGGTTGGATATAAGTATTAGTATACTCATTCGCTTTTATAAACATACAAGTTTCAAACACATACAAACACACACACACACACACACACACACACACACACACACACATATATATATATATATATATATATATAAGTAAAGTTGGTGATCGTAGTCGAGAGTGACCCGAAGGCTCCCTTTTCATTAGCTACTACAACGAGGTGTAGAGAAGGACACTCCTTCTTTCCTTGGATTGATCCACTTTACCCTTGCTACGTACCTTATAATTCTGAAAGTACCATTTTTTGAATCTTTGGTAAGACTCGACCTGGGATTGAATCCCGGTCTCACGGGCTTGTGAAGAATACTCTATCCACTAGGTCAATAGGCCGATTTACTAATACCAAAAACTACTAAAATCAACCTAGCCCGATTTGCTCTGAGTGAAGAATAACTGTTTTTTTCTAAAAAAAATACAAAAAGAGTCCCCTAAAAACCTTTATAATAATTGGAGCCCCTAGGGACTTTCGAAACACTGACTTTCGTTTTTTCTTAACTCTCATCAGATGGACAGATGTTACAAATTGCCGCGTCAAATACGGGACTGTACTTATATATATATATATATATATATATATATATATATATATATATATATATAGTCATCCACAAACAGACAGTTTCGTTGTATGATAACTCTTCAGTGTGGCTAGACACACTAGACTCCCGAAGCTGGGATCGAAACCCAGCTAACTCAAACGCCAATCTGAGATTCTACCACTCAGCCACGAGGTAACCAGCGCAAGCGAATTTAAACGCTTATGTATCACATTTGTTTTGCTTTACATATATCCGTTTAACGGCTACCGAGAGCTCAATTCATTTGAAGAGCCTTGCTTTACGCTAGTGGCAACCATTACTTCCCTCACTAGAGAGCTCAACCCCACGGGGGTAGGGGAGTATGTATATTGTCATCCACAGATACACTGTTTCGTTGTATAAGTGTGTGTATTTTGGTTGTGTGTGTACATGCGTGAGAGTGTGTTTACTCAACCCCTCTCTATGAGTAAAATGCGGCACAAGGTCAATTTGTAAGCAGAATTTTAACAGGTTAGAATTCAAAGTTTTCCTTCTCCTAAAGCAGTGGCTATACCAATGTTAACGATCCCAGACTGCCGTACTATTTACTCTGACCGGGAGAGAAAATAATTATATTCATAGCTTTCCAAAGTGTATTAGTTTCGTATGAAATGCAAACAGACTTATCCAAGATTTGAGCTCGGGTTACCGTGTCCCCTTGCAACACTGATAAAACCGTTATAAATCTAAAATGGCAATGCAGCCAGTAAAACCATGACATAGCTCCAAATACAAAAGCTGCAAAATAATGAAAATATAAACCAAATGCGACGATATTAAGATATGATAGAAATGAGACCAACACAAGTTTTCGCTTATCAATCACCCATATATATATATATATATACAAAGATAGTGAGAGAGAGAGACTTAAGGATTTAGATATCACATTCATGAAAGTGATTGTATCAACATGTCTAATCTATATGCGTGCGGATTTATAATATATACGCATAAAAAAACTATATATATATATATATATATATATATATGTACTTTCAGGTGAATCATTTTCAAAGAATCTGATAGAAAGTCTCTTTAATTTATCATCTCTCTCTCTCTCTCTCTCTCTCTCTCTCTCTAACACCTCCGTCTCCAACTTTTCATTCGTAAAAGTAGATGCTCCTAGATAGCCCCCATTTATCTAGTTCAGCTTATGAAGTATAAAATTGGACATTTGCTCTTTTAACAAAAGCATTATTAATAACCTTTGACGTTCATGTTCATCTTACCAATAATAGCCTGAGGTTGTTTCAAAATCGGTTCAGAAACTCCTAGCTCTTAAAAACAGCACTTCAGCTGCTGTTTCAACAACACCATCAGTTTTTTCTATTTTCATTTAAGAATTTCTTTTTATATTTTTTTATATGAAACATGCACTTGCTTTTGAAGTAGATACATAATGAAATTGATAATATAAGTAGATAGATAGATAGATAGATATTTTTTTTTTTTTTTTTTTTTTTTCATCATACAACGTGTGGAAGCACGTGCGATACTCTAGCCTCATCAGCCGCCATCCAGGGTGATAACACAGTTTCGGTAGCTTAAGGCGGTACTGCCACACCTGGCGCTACCGAGCAGCTTTTGCCACCGGCTAGGGTATTTAAAAAAAAAAAAAAAAGAAAAACCTATGTATACATAAGATCAACTAAAAGCGGACATTACATTAGACGTTCGTTCATCTTCATTTTGGTGCAGTTTGTGATTTAAAAAAGCGTTTACTTACGGCCGTTAGATGTCATAGCAACCGTTTCTTGACTTTGCGTAATTACACGAGAATGGTGGTTACACGTGTATAACATTCGTGTTGAAAACCTTTCTATATCCGTTATCTTTTCGATTCGTTTTCTTTCATTTATGCGTTACTGCCCAAAAGCACTCGAGACAAACGTTATATATAATTCCGCTAAAAGATATTATTTGTTGATCAATGGGCCCTCAAGATGGGTGGTGAGTAAAAAGAAAGCTCGTGGTCTAAGTTAGTCCAGGTAGCTATCTGATTACCTTTGGGCCACTAAATTCTTGGCTTGCAAAAAATGTCTCCAGGACGCTGATGGTCAGCAATGGGCTTGTGAATACTGTGGGGGTAAACCGGACTCATAGGCCCATCAATCGATTTACATTCTCCGGCAGGAGAATTACGTTCTTCGCACCAGCGCGCCTTGTGGATTCGTGTTCCTCGCAAGCTGTTGAATTTTCTACCGCAATCACACGTTGTAGCCGGGTACATATCCAGATCGTTACCGTAGGAGCAAGTAAGATGGGTGATATATTCTCCCTCCCCGCTACAGACACCCTGAGGGCATTTTTCTTTCATTGTATTATCCATATTTGTTAAAATTCCTGTCTTTCCAGGATGTCACTCCAACTTTCTGAAGAGTCACTTTGTCTTTCCAAAGAGTCATCTTGCTTTCCAGAGAGTCTTAGTGTTCAAATTTTCATCATACAACGTGTGGAAGCACGTGCGATACTCTAGCCTCATCAGCCGCCATCCAGGGTGATAACACAGTTTCGGTAGCTTAAGGCGGTACTGCCACACCTGGCGCTACCGAGCAGCTTTTGCCACCGGCTAGGGTATTTAAAAAAAAAAAAAAAAGAAAAACCTATGTATACATAAGATCAACTAAAAGCGGACATTACATTAGACGTTCGTTCATCTTCATTTTGGTGCAGTTTGTGATTTAAAAAAGCGTTTACTTACGGCCGTTAGATGTCATAGCAACCGTTTCTTGACTTTGCGTAATTACACGAGAATGGTGGTTACACGTGTATAACATTCGTGTTGAAAACCTTTCTATATCCGTTATCTTTTCGATTCGTTTTCTTTCATTTATGCGTTACTGCCCAAAAGCACTCGAGACAAACGTTATATATAATTCCGCTAAAAGATATTATTTGTTGATCAATGGGCCCTCAAGATGGGTGGTGAGTAAAAAGAAAGCTCGTGGTCTAAGTTAGTCCAGGTAGCTATCTGATTACCTTTGGGCCACTAAATTCTTGGCTTGCAAAAAATGTCTCCAGGACGCTGATGGTCAGCAATGGGCTTGTGAATACTGTGGGGGTAAACCGGACTCATAGGCCCATCAATCGATTTACATTCTCCGGCAGGAGAATTACGTTCTTCGCACCAGCGCGCCTTGTGGATTCGTGTTCCTCGCAAGCTGTTGAATTTTCTACCGCAATCACACGTTGTAGCCGGGTACATATCCAGATCGTTACCGTAGGAGCAAGTAAGATGGGTGATATATTCTCCCTCCCCGCTACAGACACCCTGAGGGCATTTTTCTTTCATTGTATTATCCATATTTGTTAAAATTCCTGTCTTTCCAGGATGTCACTCCAACTTTCTGAAGAGTCACTTTGTCTTTCCAAAGAGTCATCTTGCTTTCCAGAGAGTCTTAGTGTTCAAATTTTCATCATACAACGTGTGGAAGCACGTGCGATACTCTAGCCTCATCAGCCGCCATCCAGGGTGATAACACAGTTTCGGTAGCTTAAGGCGGTACTGCCACACCTGGCGCTACCGAGCAGCTTTTGCCACCGGCTAGGGTATTTAAAAAAAAAAAAAAGAAAAACCTATGTATACATAAGATCAACTAAAAGCGGACATTACATTAGACGTTCGTTCATCTTCATTTTGGTGCAGTTTGTGATTTAAAAAAGCGTTTACTTACGGCCGTTAGATGTCATAGCAACCGTTTCTTGACTTTGCGTAATTACACGAGAATGGTGGTTACACGTGTATAACATTCGTGTTGAAAACCTTTCTATATCCGTTATCTTTTCGATTCGTTTTCTTTCATTTATGCGTTACTGCCCAAAAGCACTCGAGACAAACGTTATATATAATTCCGCTAAAAGATATTATTTGTTGATCAATGGGCCCTCAAGATGGGTGGTGAGTAAAAAGAAAGCTCGTGGTCTAAGTTAGTCCAGGTAGCTATCTGATTACCTTTGGGCCACTAAATTCTTGGCTTGCAAAAATTGTCTCCAGGACGCTGATGGTCAGCAATGGGCTTGTGAATACTGTGGGGGTAAACCGGACTCATAGGCCCATCAATCGATTTACATTCTCCGGCAGGAGAATTACGTTCTTCGCACCAGCGCGCCTTGTGGATTCGTGTTCCTCGCAAGCTGTTGAATTTTCTACCGCAATCACACGTTGTAGCCGGGTACATATCCAGATCGTTACCGTAGGAGCAAGTAAGATGGGTGATATATTCTCCCTCCCCGCTACAGACACCCTGAGGGCATTTTTCTTTCATTGTATTATCCATATTTGTTAAAATTCCTGTCTTTCCAGGATGTCACTCCAACTTTCTGAAGAGTCACTTTGTCTTTCCAAAGAGTCATCTTGCTTTCCAGAGAGTCTTAGTGTTCAAATTTTCATCATACAACGTGTGGAAGCACGTGCGATACTCTAGCCTCATCAGCCGCCATCCAGGGTGATAACACAGTTTCGGTAGCTTAAGGCGGTACTGCCACACCTGGCGCTACCGAGCAGCTTTTGCCACCGGCTAGGGTATTTAAAAAAAAAAAAAAAGAAAAACCTATGTATACATAAGATCAACTAAAAGCGGACATTACATTAGACGTTCGTTCATCTTCATTTTGGTGCAGTTTGTGATTTAAAAAAGCGTTTACTTACGGCCGTTAGATGTCATAGCAACCGTTTCTTGACTTTGCGTAATTACACGAGAATGGTGGTTACACGTGTATAACATTCGTGTTGAAAACCTTTCTATATCCGTTATCTTTTCGATTCGTTTTCTTTCATTTATGCGTTACTGCCCAAAAGCACTCGAGACAAACGTTATATATAATTCCGCTAAAAGATATTATTTGTTGATCAATGGGCCCTCAAGATGGGTGGTGAGTAAAAAGAAAGCTCGTGGTCTAAGTTAGTCCAGGTAGCTATCTGATTACCTTTGGGCCACTAAATTCTTGGCTTGCAAAAAATGTCTCCAGGACGCTGATGGTCAGCAATGGGCTTGTGAATACTGTGGGGGTAAACCGGACTCATAGGCCCATCAATCGATTTACATTCTCCGGCAGGAGAATTACGTTCTTCGCACCAGCGCGCCTTGTGGATTCGTGTTCCTCGCAAGCTGTTGAATTTTCTACCGCAATCACACGTTGTAGCCGGGTACATATCCAGATCGTTACCGTAGGAGCAAGTAAGATGGGTGATATATTCTCCCTCCCCGCTACAGACACCCTGAGGGCATTTTTCTTTCATTGTATTATCCATATTTGTTAAAATTCCTGTCTTTCCAGGATGTCACTCCAACTTTCTGAAGAGTCACTTTGTCTTTCCAAAGAGTCATCTTGCTTTCCAGAGAGTCTTAGTGTTCAAATTTTCATCATACAACGTGTGGAAGCACGTGCGATACTCTAGCCTCATCAGCCGCCATCCAGGGTGATAACACAGTTTCGGTAGCTTAAGGCGGTACTGCCACACCTGGCGCTACCGAGCAGCTTTTGCCACCGGCTAGGGTATTTAAAAAAAAAAAAAAAAGAAAAACCTATGTATACATAAGATCAACTAAAAGCGGACATTACATTAGACGTTCGTTCATCTTCATTTTGGTGCAGTTTGTGATTTAAAAAAGCGTTTACTTACGGCCGTTAGATGTCATAGCAACCGTTTCTTGACTTTGCGTAATTACACGAGAATGGTGGTTACACGTGTATAACATTCGTGTTGAAAACCTTTCTATATCCGTTATCTTTTCGATTCGTTTTCTTTCATTTATGCGTTACTGCCCAAAAGCACTCGAGACAAACGTTATATATAATTCCGCTAAAAGATATTATTTGTTGATCAATGGGCCCTCAAGATGGGTGGTGAGTAAAAAGAAAGCTCGTGGTCTAAGTTAGTCCAGGTAGCTATCTGATTACCTTTGGGCCACTAAATTCTTGGCTTGCAAAAATTGTCTCCAGGACGCTGATGGTCAGCAATGGGCTTGTGAATACTGTGGGGGTAAACCGGACTCATAGGCCCATCAATCGATTTACATTCTCCGGCAGGAGAATTACGTTCTTCGCACCAGCGCGCCTTGTGGATTCGTGTTCCTCGCAAGCTGTTGAATTTTCTACCGCAATCACACGTTGTAGCCGGGTACATATCCAGATCGTTACCGTAGGAGCAAGTAAGATGGGTGATATATTCTCCCTCCCCGCTACAGACACCCTGAGGGCATTTTTCTTTCATTGTATTATCCATATTTGTTAAAATTCCTGTCTTTCCAGGATGTCACTCCAACTTTCTGAAGAGTCACTTTGTCTTTCCAAAGAGTCATCTTGCTTTCCAGAGAGTCTTAGTGTTCAAATTTTCATCATACAACGTGTGGAAGCACGTGCGATACTCTAGCCTCATCAGCCGCCATCCAGGGTGATAACACAGTTTCGGTAGCTTAAGGCGGTACTGCCACACCTGGCGCTACCGAGCAGCTTTTGCCACCGGCTAGGGTATTTAAAAAAAAAAAAAAAGAAAAACCTATGTATACATAAGATCAACTAAAAGCGGACATTACATTAGACGTTCGTTCATCTTCATTTTGGTGCAGTTTGTGATTTAAAAAAGCGTTTACTTACGGCCGTTAGATGTCATAGCAACCGTTTCTTGACTTTGCGTAATTACACGAGAATGGTGGTTACACGTGTATAACATTCGTGTTGAAAACCTTTCTATATCCGTTATCTTTTCGATTCGTTTTCTTTCATTTATGCGTTACTGCCCAAAAGCACTCGAGACAAACGTTATATATAATTCCGCTAAAAGATATTATTTGTTGATCAATGGGCCCTCAAGATGGGTGGTGAGTAAAAAGAAAGCTCGTGGTCTAAGTTAGTCCAGGTAGCTATCTGATTACCTTTGGGCCACTAAATTCTTGGCTTGCAAAAAATGTCTCCAGGACGCTGATGGTCAGCAATGGGCTTGTGAATACTGTGGGGGTAAACCGGACTCATAGGCCCATCAATCGATTTACATTCTCCGGCAGGAGAATTACGTTCTTCGCACCAGCGCGCCTTGTGGATTCGTGTTCCTCGCAAGCTGTTGAATTTTCTACCGCAATCACACGTTGTAGCCGGGTACATATCCAGATCGTTACCGTAGGAGCAAGTAAGATGGGTGATATATTCTCCCTCCCCGCTACAGACACCCTGAGGGCATTTTTCTTTCATTGTATTATCCATATTTGTTAAAATTCCTGTCTTTCCAGGATGTCACTCCAACTTTCTGAAGAGTCACTTTGTCTTTCCAAAGAGTCATCTTGCTTTCCAGAGAGTCTTAGTGTTCAAATTTTCATCATACAACGTGTGGAAGCACGTGCGATACTCTAGCCTCATCAGCCGCCATCCAGGGTGATAACACAGTTTCGGTAGCTTAAGGCGGTACTGCCACACCTGGCGCTACCGAGCAGCTTTTGCCACCGGCTAGGGTATTTAAAAAAAAAAAAAAAAGAAAAACCTATGTATACATAAGATCAACTAAAAGCGGACATTACATTAGACGTTCGTTCATCTTCATTTTGGTGCAGTTTGTGATTTAAAAAAGCGTTTACTTACGGCCGTTAGATGTCATAGCAACCGTTTCTTGACTTTGCGTAATTACACGAGAATGGTGGTTACACGTGTATAACATTCGTGTTGAAAACCTTTCTATATCCGTTATCTTTTCGATTCGTTTTCTTTCATTTATGCGTTACTGCCCAAAAGCACTCGAGACAAACGTTATATATAATTCCGCTAAAAGATATTATTTGTTGATCAATGGGCCCTCAAGATGGGTGGTGAGTAAAAAGAAAGCTCGTGGTCTAAGTTAGTCCAGGTAGCTATCTGATTACCTTTGGGCCACTAAATTCTTGGCTTGCAAAAAATGTCTCCAGGACGCTGATGGTCAGCAATGGGCTTGTGAATACTGTGGGGGTAAACCGGACTCATAGGCCCATCAATCGATTTACATTCTCCGGCAGGAGAATTACGTTCTTCGCACCAGCGCGCCTTGTGGATTCGTGTTCCTCGCAAGCTGTTGAATTTTCTACCGCAATCACACGTTGTAGCCGGGTACATATCCAGATCGTTACCGTAGGAGCAAGTAAGATGGGTGATATATTCTCCCTCCCCGCTACAGACACCCTGAGGGCATTTTTCTTTCATTGTATTATCCATATTTGTTAAAATTCCTGTCTTTCCAGGATGTCACTCCAACTTTCTGAAGAGTCACTTTGTCTTTCCAAAGAGTCATCTTGCTTTCCAGAGAGTCTTAGTGTTCAAATTTTCATCATACAACGTGTGGAAGCACGTGCGATACTCTAGCCTCATCAGCCGCCATCCAGGGTGATAACACAGTTTCGGTAGCTTAAGGCGGTACTGCCACACCTGGCGCTACCGAGCAGCTTTTGCCACCGGCTAGGGTATTTAAAAAAAAAAAAAAAGAAAAACCTATGTATACATAAGATCAACTAAAAGCGGACATTACATTAGACGTTCGTTCATCTTCATTTTGGTGCAGTTTGTGATTTAAAAAAGCGTTTACTTACGGCCGTTAGATGTCATAGCAACCGTTTCTTGACTTTGCGTAATTACACGAGAATGGTGGTTACACGTGTATAACATTCGTGTTGAAAACCTTTCTATATCCGTTATCTTTTCGATTCGTTTTCTTTCATTTATGCGTTACTGCCCAAAAGCACTCGAGACAAACGTTATATATAATTCCGCTAAAAGATATTATTTGTTGATCAATGGGCCCTCAAGATGGGTGGTGAGTAAAAAGAAAGCTCGTGGTCTAAGTTAGTCCAGGTAGCTATCTGATTACCTTTGGGCCACTAAATTCTTGGCTTGCAAAAAATGTCTCCAGGACGCTGATGGTCAGCAATGGGCTTGTGAATACTGTGGGGGTAAACCGGACTCATAGGCCCATCAATCGATTTACATTCTCCGGCAGGAGAATTACGTTCTTCGCACCAGCGCGCCTTGTGGATTCGTGTTCCTCGCAAGCTGTTGAATTTTCTACCGCAATCACACGTTGTAGCCGGGTACATATCCAGATCGTTACCGTAGGAGCAAGTAAGATGGGTGATATATTCTCCCTCCCCGCTACAGACACCCTGAGGGCATTTTTCTTTCATTGTATTATCCATATTTGTTAAAATTCCTGTCTTTCCAGGATGTCACTCCAACTTTCTGAAGAGTCACTTTGTCTTTCCAAAGAGTCATCTTGCTTTCCAGAGAGTCTTAGTGTTCAAATTTTCATCATACAACGTGTGGAAGCACGTGCGATACTCTAGCCTCATCAGCCGCCATCCAGGGTGATAACACAGTTTCGGTAGCTTAAGGCGGTACTGCCACACCTGGCGCTACCGAGCAGCTTTTGCCACCGGCTAGGGTATTTAAAAAAAAAAAAAAAAAGAAAAACCTATGTATACATAAGATCAACTAAAAGCGGACATTACATTAGACGTTCGTTCATCTTCATTTTGGTGCAGTTTGTGATTTAAAAAAGCGTTTACTTACGGCCGTTAGATGTCATAGCAACCGTTTCTTGACTTTGCGTAATTACACGAGAATGGTGGTTACACGTGTATAACATTCGTGTTGAAAACCTTTCTATATCCGTTATCTTTTCGATTCGTTTTCTTTCATTTATGCGTTACTGCCCAAAAGCACTCGAGACAAACGTTATATATAATTCCGCTAAATTATATATAACGTTTGTCTCGAGTGCTTTTGGGCAGTAACGCATAAATGAAAGAAAACGAATCGAAAGATAGATAGATAGATAGATAGATAGATAGATAGATAGATAGATAGATAGATAGATAGATAGATATTTCCATTTAACATGGTCTTTGTTGAGATAAAACAGATTATAAGAGAAAGGTCTAAAAAGAGAGGAACAAAGAATGAAAGTGAGGTGAACTAAGATAGATAGATAGATAGATAGATAGATAGATAGATAGATAGATAGAAGGAGAATCAGAGAAAAGAAAGAAAGAAAGAAAGAAAGAAAGAAAGAAAGAAAGAAAGAAAGAAAGAAAATCTAGCTGAGCTAGCGAGCAATACTTGGCTAGAAAGTTAAATTTCGTCCAGATAGATAGATAGATAGATAGATAAATAGATTAAGAAAGAAAGAAAGAAAGAAAGAAAGAAAGAAAGAAAGAAAGGAAGAAAGAAAGAAAATCGTAACTGAGCTAGTCAATTCTACTTAGGTAGTTACGTTCTGATTTGGTTTGCTTTGTTTAATTTCATATCTATCTTCGTGGGTTATATAATGTCAAAGCAATCCTTGTCGAAAAATAACAATGATACCATTTAACCCACAGGTGGGGAATAAGGAGGTCAATACCTTCCCAATTGTATTATTTATAAAGTGTATTAAAGCGAAATTTGATAATAACAAGTGTAGGTAATGTGGAGACAAAGATGAAACGGTTAATCGTATAATAATCGAATATAGAAAACTAGTACGAAAGAAGTAAAAGACTAGGTACGACTGGGTTTGAAAAGTGATCCACTGGGAATTGTGCAAGAAATTGAAATTTGACCATTCTACCAAATAGCATATGCACAAACCAGAATTTGTCATTGAGAATAAGATGAATAAAATTCTCCAGGATTTTGAGATATAAACGGATCACCTAATCTCGACCAGAAGACTGAACTTTGTGTTAATTTACGTGGATAAAAGAACATAACATCTATTGGACTTTGCCGTTCCAGTGGACCACAGAATGGAAATAAAAGAAAGCAAAAAGATAGACAAATACTTGAACTTCGCCAGGGAAGTAAGAAAGCGTCGGAATATGAGGGTAAAGGTGATACGAATTGTAGTTGGCACACTTGGAAAGATCTCTAAAGTGATAGGTGGAGGGACAGGAGGAATTGGAAATCAGTGAATGACTGAAAACCATTCAGACTCCAACATTGCTTAGATTTGCCAGAATACTCAGAATTCTAGACACCTGAAAAGATTCCTTGGAAACGGCATGAATCTATCTGTCCCCGTCCAACTCAGTCAGATCAGCAATGTACAATCTGTGGTAGGGTTACCAGTCTCATTCTGGCTTTAAAAACCATCCGAGAACCCACCACTTAAAGGTAGATGCACTTCGTATCAAGCTGATACATGAAATCCTCCTACCACAAGAAAGATGTGACGCAAGGATATCTTTTAAGTGGAGTACTGCTGGTTTCTTTCAGATTTTCCCTCTCTTAGACTGGTTCCTTTACCAAGGCTAAAGAATCCAATATGAATGAAACAAGTTGTACTCCACTTAAATGATGTCCTTGTGTCAAATCCGTCTTGGGGTGAAAGGATTGAATGTATCAGCTGGATACAAAACGCGTCCACCAATCAGTGGCGGGCACTCAGATGACTCTTAAAACCAGTGTGATACCAGTAACCCTACCACAGAGTGTACATTGCCGATCATTTTTCACGAGAGTGCATACATACATGATGATTTCTCCATCAGGAAATATTATGGTCATCTCTTGATTCTCATAAAAGAGAAAAAGAAACACTTGCACATCAATAGATTCAAGTGGCAAACCCTTGTACAACCCTAATACCACTCTCTGAGTAATTTTTTTTTTCTTCTTCTGCAAGAATGATCGTCCTACCAAAACTAGAGACCCCAGTCAAACCAAAATACGTGGTGCATTTAATACGTTTCCAGACTTCTTTTTTTTTGTACAGGCATTTAAATTTGTCGTAGATTCTTGAAAATTCAGTATGTTATTGCTATACATCTTATGAGATGACTGACTAATTTTTAAGATTTCACGTTCAAATGAACAGCTACAGCTGCAATTGGAATACACCTTCCTAAAGCCTGATTGTCACAGCTGGCGAATTTCAAAAATGCGATCTGACACTTTAGAACAATATGCAATAAAATTCTGTTTTCAACTTGGAAAAAAATGCCACAGTAATGAAAAGAATGCTTCAGACTGCTTTTGGACCATGTTGCATGAGTCGAGCATCAGTTTTTGAGTGGCAAAGGAGATTCAAGGAAGGCAGACAGTCTGTGAGAGATGATGAGAGGTGTAGGAGGAGTAAGGAACTTAGAACACCAGAGTTGATTGGCCAAAGGGTTTAGGGTTAGGGTTAGGGTTACTATGTTGAGGTTTTGAGGGAGTTCAGAAAGAGATTCCTAGGGAAGAGGCCAGCACTCTTCAAATCGGGTCAGTGGCATTTCCACTAGGACAATGCACCAGTCTACAACTCCATCCTTGACACAGACTATTTGACCAAGATGGGCATCAAGACGGCTACTCACCCTCCCTATAGTCGAGACCTTGCTCCCTGTGACTTTTGGTTATTCCCTAAGCTCAGAGGCTGTCGTTATGAGACAATTGAGGAGATGAAAGAGGCTGTGACGAAGGTCATTGACATGCTCACACAAGAGGAGTTCCATGGGGCTTTGCAGAAGTGGTTGGGACGGTACAACAAGTGCATTGCAGCCGGAGAAGGTTACTTCGAAGGGGACTAGAGTTTCATGTGTGTACTATCAATAAAAATGCCCATATGAAAAAAGTCTGGAAACTTATCGTATGCTCCTCGTATATCTCCTCTCCAGCTATTAGTTTAATTGTTGGTTAGGCTTGGCTCTCTAGTCTTGATAGGGCAACCAGTCTAGGAGAGGATAAAACTTGGAATTGGATACTTGCATACGTACAAATAAATATAAATACAGCTTTAAACTTGTATATACAAATCATCTGAGACGGTTACGTGTGTAGAAAGATATCTTTGAATTGACATAGATCAGTTGATAAAGAGAAATTGATAGGAATGGATTGATACGAATAGACTAAGATGAACATAGATAGATAGATAGATAGATTTGATCTGACTGACTGACTGAGATAGATAGATAGATAGATAGATAGATAGATATGAAAAGCCTGAGATAGATAGATAGATAGATTTGATCTGACTAAGATAGATAGATAGATAGATAGATAGATATGAAAAGCCTGAGATAGATAGATAGATAGATAGATAGATAGATAGATAGATAGATAGATAGATATGAAAAGCCTGAGATAGATAGATAGATAGATAGATAGATAGTATGTTGGGGCGGTGAGAGGCAAATCTTTAGAAATCTTTTAAAGAGAAATTGATAGGAATGGATTGATACGAATAGACTAAGATGAACATAGATAGATAGATAGATAGATAGATAGATAGATAGATTTGATCTGACTGACTGACTGAGATAGATAGATAGATAGATAGATATGAAAAGCCTGAGATAGATAGATAGATAGATAGATAGATAGATAGATAGATAGATAGATAGATTGATTGATTGATTGATTGATTGATTGATCTGACTAAGATAGATAGATAGATAGATAGATATGAAAAGCCTGAGATAGATAGATAGATAGATAGATAGATAGATAGATATGAAAAGCCTGAGATAGATAGATAGATAGATAGATAGATAGATAGATAGATAGATAGATAGATAGATATGAAAAGCCTGAGATAAAGCCTGAGATAGATAGATAGATAGATAGATAGATAGATAGATAGATATGAAAAGCCTGAGATAGATAGATAGATAGTATGTTGGGGCGGTGAGAGGCAAATCTTTAGAAATCAAGGCTAAATGTCACGATTCAACAAAGCTCTGAAAACAATAAAGGCTCTCTTCGAAGCAGACCCCCGATTCTTCTTGTGCCTTCCCTCTTTGTAATGTTGTCAGCGGCAAGTCACTGAACGCAACGGAGCATATTGAACTCTGCTTTTATTAGAAGTCTTTTATCCTCATTGATACGTCATAAAACCTTCAGCACATTATACACTATCCTTCTTATTCATTTTTTTTTCATTTTTTTTCTTTTATTTTTTATTTTTTTTCCGGTGATTTTTCTCTCCTTGTTCTTCGCCAAAAAAAAAAACGGAGCTCACAAAAAAATCTTTCTAACTTAGCTCAGTGGTTGTAGCAAGGAATTTTAACTTGAAAGGTCTTTTATATTTGTTATATTTTCGGGTTTGTATCGCTTCTTATTTTTTTGTCTTTTCAATATAACGGCATGTCAACCCGTTTAGGATCAGTTCATACCTTGAGGTTAGGGAATCGCATTCAATGTACACCTGTATTTACATTTGTGTGTTGTTGTTTTGGAAGAATGTTTCTTTTTGCAAACACTTTTTCCCATCGAATACGAATAAGTTTTAAATATATCTATTTGATTCATAGATAAGACATTAACAGATACAACAATTCGAATTAGAGTGGACTTGGGAGTAATGGTTATGAGAAAGTACTTCACACTTCGCAGTGCTCCGAAACTGAAGCCTAGCTATTAGTTCAGGGATCGGCAACATTTTGGAAACAGAGGGCCAAACACTGATTTAGTGTCATGGATGAGGACTATGTTATTAAATACGTAAATAAATTTTCTGGAGGTTTAAAACAAAATGATTTTAATATAATTTTTTTAACGAGGCCCCATATTTTGCAACAGAAAAAAGAAAGAACTAAAAACACATTCAACAAAAAAAAAAAGCAAAATCCTTTTTTTTTTACAGCAGGAATAACAGAAAAACAACCACGACCTCAATCAACAAAAAAAAAAGTAAATTCCTAGCTACAAACGAAATACAGTTAAAAATGGTAAATGATTTAACGAGACACTTGTTTTCCCTTATTGTACGATGACTTCTGCCCATCAGGTGAAATATTTGTCGATGACTGGAGTAAAACATCACCCAGATGGTCATCACGCAACCTTGTTCTTAAATCACTTCTAGTATATTTCATTTTGAAAATAAAGTTGTTCACAAGCATATGTGTAACATACCCATGATACGGATATATGAAATAGACATAATGTTCATAAAATGTACATAAACATATATAGGAATCCGAAAACACGAAATTGGTTCAGGTACGAAACTTTTATTCACTTTTTTGAGTTTAAAGGTTTTTCGACATGAGGAGAGAGAGACACAATCTTTCTATGCTGACTGCTTTTACATCGTCAGATCTAAACCTAACCAACGCGAAGCGCCCGTAGCGCACAAAGTCGTCTGGCCTCACCCAGGTCTGAATCTCAACTCTCTTGTTCGGAGGCAGGAACTCAACTCACTGCATTTTCTCAAATCCCCAAAATCCTCAGCCCACGCTTCCAGTGCATGACACCACTTACATCCCCTGGTAGTATTTCCTATCTGGGGTTTTATTTTGACATCTGTGAATGACGCATCCTCCCTGTGTGCGCGTCAACACCTGCGCTCGTGCTTGCACCTAACGAACCGAAAGGTTCTCATCCTAACTAAACCGAATGGCAAGATATACAAAACGAAATCCCTCTGCAATTATATTACATATGTACGTCCAAATATTGATATTATCAGTTTCACATGAGTCAACATGGTTTTATATTTTCCTCTTGGCAATAGATATTTCTTATAGAAGTCAGCAGTTGGTTAGAACTGAAATTTTGATTTCAAAGATTCATCGCAGTGTAAGTCAATTGTAATGTGATGTAATGCCAATCTAGTGTAAGATGGCTGGCTGGGCAAAAATCACTCGAGGGCCGAAGGTGGCCCACGAGCCTAGGTTTGCCGACCCCTGTATTAGTTTATGGCTCGTCTATTTAAAAAAACAACTGGCACCTTCATAACCTTAAGGTCATATTTTCAAAGTATATTACCCAGTTCCTCTTCCACGTGCAGGATGTAACACACGGTCATTTTTAGCGGAGCAAGCTGGTTTAAATTTAGAGTTTTTCTTTCTCCTAAACCGGTTGCTTAACCAATTCTACAGAACTGAGTCTTTCCCTACGATTTATCTATAGTTTGTTAGAGGTAGGAGAATGTTATATAATTACGGAATGATTTTTTTATATTAATCATTTTTCGTAATTATATCTTATCATTCAGTTTGGTTGGGCTTTGAAATATTCGGCTCTTAGTTCAGGTGCTCAGACATTGGATACAGTTTACGCTCGCGCGAAGAGGATATGAAAATTAGAATTGTCATAATAAACCCCACATAGAAAATGGGACTAGAGTGTGAATGACGTCATGCCCGGAAGTGATGGGCTGAGAATTTGGGGATTTTGAAAAAGACTTCAGTTGGGAGTTGACTTCGGGCCATGTATGACGATTTTGTCTCTGCCTTTGGGATTAGAGAATTGAGTTCCCTGTCATGGAGTCGAGAGGTGGAAAGTTGTCTTGGACCATGTAGACTGACAGTAGAAATTGAGTTCCGACCATGCTGTTGAGAAGTTGGAGTTTCGACCGTTGAGGCATACGGTTAAGTTTTTCGAGTCCTGACCAGTGAAGACGAAATGAGATCTAAAGCTTCACGAGATGTGCCGAGCGTTTTAGTTTTGTTAGCATAGTATGATACGAAAGACTCTTAAGAATTATCTCTCTCTCTCTCTCTCTCTCTCTCTCTCTCTCTCTCCTCGTGTCGAAGAACTGAAATCAGAAGTCAAGCAGTTAATAAACGTTCGTACCTGAAAAACGGAGTCGCCTTGTGTATTTGAATATTTGTACCCACATGCATTTGTTCATGTGTTTCTGCCTGTATATTTCCCTGTATTTGAATTTGTACATGTACCGTTGGATTGATATTGATATCATTATGATTATGATCGTGGGTATATGATTATGATCGTGGGTATATTACAAGAAGAAATTGATTCATGTCTTTCTCAAGCGCGCAGTGAAACGCAAATAGGATTTTAAATCGAGTCACCGATTACATTTTCTCCAACGATAACTGTAAAGTTAAGTCCGCCTTTCGTACAAGAAAAATAAATTAATCCTGATTTTCCAAGCTGTCTTCTTTCTCAGGTTTGATGCTTATGAAATAATTAGGAAAGCAAATTTTTTCAAAACTAACTCAGTACGAATTCGAACCTGCTTCTCAAAAAAAAAAATTATAATATAAAGAAAAGTTTGTTGAGTTCTTGAGAAAATTTCCTAATAAAACCTAAAGAAATAAGAAATCAAGTTGACATGTAGCACTAGAGGTATATCGTCATCTGAATGCAAATGAATTTATAACCTAAAAAAACGGGTCAATATAGAAGCGGAGAGAAGCGTGATAACATATAGAGCGTGTTTTTAAAACTTTATCATTCATTTTTATTCATTAAAACACGAATTATGTATTCCTAGGTTCTATATAAATCCCCCTCTCTCTCTCCGTAGCACACCGGCTCATTGGCTCAGTGGGTAGAGCGTTCGCCAATGACCCGGAAGATCTGGGTTCAATTCCAGGTCGCGTCATACCAAAGACTTTAAAAATGGTACTTGATACCGCCTTGCTTAACACTCAGCAATATAAGGTAAGTATCAAGGATAAAGTGGAGCGATCCAGGGAAAGAAGTAGCGCCCTCCCCTACACCTCAGTGTTGTAGCTATTGAAAAGGGAGCCTTCTGGTCACCCACAACTGAAGGTCGCCAACTTTATTTACTTACGTCATTTTGGTTTGGTTTAGTTTTATGACATATCGACCATTGTAGATTATTTACTGCCAAATCCATTTTTATACATATAAACAGTTCTTTTTTAAACAATTCAGTTTAACATTGGTACACAGTTTAACTATCAAAACAGTTCTATTTTAAATTCAGTTAGCAGAAGTACGCAGTTTAGTTCTATTTGACAGAAATAGGACCCTATCAGGTGGTACCAATCTGGATCTGGGAACGATGGCAATAAAGGGGTCCTTCACATTCCCCAAAGCATTATTGGAACCTCACCATCAGATTGTTTAGTGTCATATCCAGGACACTTGTTAGGGGAGTGTCTTACCCTTCTGCAGATATGTAGTTGGTGTATTCAACAGGCCCAGTCCTCTGGCTCACCGAAGACCCGAGACCTGAAGCGAAATATAATAATCTAATTTTTCGAAACTGTCTTTTTTCTCATGTTTAATACTCATAAAATATTTTACGGAGCAAAATTTAGTTTGCTATAAGCTGGCCGAAGGTCATTTTATTAACTGACTCAACCCTAATGCAAACCTACTTCGATGAATTACTTTTCCGTTCTAAGTGTAAGTTATTGTAGATCCTGATTCGTTGGAGAACTGGATTTTACTAGTACGTGAATAAATGGACTGTTTTTCACAATCAGATACGAACATCCTTATTCTCTCTCTCTCTCTCTCTCTCTCTCTCTCACACACACACACACACACACACACACACACACACACAAACACACCAGCTATGGGTTGAATTGTATCGGGGCTGTCCTCAAAGGTTGGATTTGTCATTTAATAACCCATAAAGATTGATATTCTATTAAACAAAGAAACCAGATTGACCTTAATCATCTGAAGATAGGATTGGTATTTCCAAGAATTCTCTTTGCTATCAACCTCGACTTTAAAAGTGATCAGTGCTATCACGTAATCTTAGCAAACACGGCCACGTGTTTTATTTTTTGAATTCTTATGTTTGCACGATACTGCTATATATATATATTTACCAACCCCTCTGCTCGGGCAAGATATGACACAAGGTCAATTTTTAAGCGATGTTTAACAGGTTTGAATTCAGAGGTTTCCTTCTCCTAGACTAGTTGCCTCATCAAGGCTGAAAAACCTAGTCTGTCCTACTATTTACCCATTGCTGGAGGGAGAATAATTGGATTCATACCTTTCCCAAGGGTATTAGTGCTATGTGAAATGCAATCAGTCTCGTCCAGGATTTGAACTCGTGTCGCCGTGTCCATTTCCTACAACGATAACCATTATACCACAGGCACGATGCTGCTATATGGATGCACTACATAGACATTAACTAAACGGATGGAGAAAAAGCTTGACGGTAACTACACATGAATGTTGCCAGCAATATTGAACAAGTCCTGGAGGTAACACCCCACAAAGCAGCAGCTGTACGACCACCAACCACCCATCACGAAAACTCTCAAAATTAGACGAACCAGACATGCAGGACACTGCTGGAGAAGTGGCGACGAGCTCATAAGTTATATATTCCTATGGACTCCTTCACATGGCCGAGCAAAAGCAGGGCGACCAGGTCGAACTTATACACAGCATCTCTGTGAGGATACAGGGTGTAGCCCTGAGGACCTGCCGGAAGTGAGTAACGATAGGGAAAAGTGGCGAGAAAGGGTAAGCTGATGGCATGACAAGATGATGATGATGATGTTTGCATGTGTCTGATGGAGAAAATATTTCTCGACATACATAAATGGTTTAGTAAGTTTTCAATAGGTAAAGCAGCAAAGCTAGGTCATTGAGGTTATCGAGCAGTTTAAATCTGAAGAGACTTAAGTAGTTTAACATTCGTATCTGTTGTTTCGTTGTTGTATTTCAAATTCTGCATTGTCTATGGCTTGACTCTTTTTGTATTTCGTCGCGTTCTCATCTTAACATCTTTTACGAATTGATGTGACTTTAGGATTTTAAATAATGTTCTTATATTTTAGAACTATTTTTTATCTTCATTGTTTTAAAATAAAATTGAAACGTTTCAGAAACCAAAGATTAAATAAATATATATAAGGGATATACTTTTCATATATAAGGGATATACTTTTCATCTTATCTTTTTTTTTTTTTTTTCAAATTTTTGACTTTGAATGTTTGATGATAAATGATTGTATCCATTTTGATTGTATAATTTTCAACTTGAAATAACAAAATTATGGAATCTTTTGAAGAAATTAATAATTATTTAATTTATCATTATTATTATTGTGATTATTAATGGATGACATTGTATTTAATGAAATAAAATATGGACTTCTGGAAACTCTTCATAAAAAATATTCCTTTCGTTATACATTGAGATTTCGTAGGCTGAAGCAGTTTCTTCTTTTCAGTCCTGAGAGATACTTTTTTTTAGTAATTGACTAGACGTTTTTTGCTTAGATATGGCACAAGGCCATAGGAATGGTGTACCCAGTGAAACTCAAAATCCCACTTGAAGGCTTGTTCGTGTAGCCTGCTAACCATTATACCACCCGACGCTATCGACACACTTTTTTAATACTTGGTTACTTTTGTTTTTGTTTTTTGTGGGGAGGAGGGTCATCATTTTTCCCTCTTTCTCCTTTTTCACTTCTATTTTTGCGTTTCTTTGTCCTACTAATTTTCTGGGTTTTTTTCTTGTTGACTGCGTCATTCTTATCTATCTATCTATCTATCTATCTATCTATCTATCTATCTATCTATCTCTTTCCGTGTTTCTCTTTGACTTCGGTTGGCCATTTTTTCTCTGTATTTTTTCTCGTTACTTTCTTTTTATTACACTCTTTTTTCCTTTTTTTTTCTGTTTCTGCATTTCTCTTTAGTTTCATATTCACTGCAATTTTTTGCCGACGTTTTATCTCGTCATGCCACTTTCTACTTCTTCCTTCTTTTCTATACGTCTATTTTTCCTTCTTTTCAATTTTGGTGCCGCTTCCTCCTAATTTTCTTTTCTCCAGTTTCTTCTTTTTACTCTTTCTTTTTTATCGTTTTCCTTCTTTTCTTAGTTTTATCTTTTATTTATTATCTGTCCTTTTTTTTTATTTTCGTAACACCGTCATTTTTCCTTTAATGCTTCTCTTACTAATTCAGATTCTCTCTCTCTCTCTCTCTCTCTCTCTCTCTCTCTCTCTCTCTCTCTCTCAAATTCCATTTCAGTTTTAATGCTGTCGTCCCTCTTTACTTACCGTTGCTCTCGATATATCAATACTTCTCTAATAGAAATGTCTCTATGATGTGCCGTCCTCGAATTCTTGCAACATACGAATGCGTATATATATATTGTGACGGCAAATTGACTAAAATCCCCAAAACGGGACTTTTATTTTCGCACGTGTGAAGACGGGGCAGGTTGGCACTTGATCCCCTATGGAATAAGTCCTCGTTCAGAGTTTTTGACTCAGGCATATAAGAACTGGCATATTACGTGAGGGATTAATTTAGAGCCAGACTGACCGCCGCTGGCAAAGGGGTTCCAAATTTCACACTATCACACACCCACCAGGCCGCTAAACTTCTTTCCCTTAGATAACAGAAGAATACGGGCCTATAGGTCTTAGTCGTAATAATATTAATATTGTAGTAGTCGGCAACTCCGGTTTCCCGTGTGATATTTTAGGAATTAATAGGACAATTCTAAGCAAGATAACATAAGGCGAATAGAAGCTGAAAAGAAGCATGAAATAACAACATAGACCACATGGTAACATAAAAATACATGAATTCCTTTACTACAGTTATATACACCTTTCAGGGTGTCAAAACATATAATAATTGGACAGTCCACGAATATAAATGTCTTTTCTTGACTTTTATCTTTCTTCAAATTGAGAGAGAGAGAGTGGTAAACGATATTTGGGTATAAAGGAAAATGGCCCCAAAGTTACTTATCTTATATATTTTTTTCGACAGGGTTCCACTGGAGAATCTTTTCTTCTTTCACGGGCTAATAGACTTTGTTCTATTTTTTTACACTGGCTTGAAGAGCCTGGGGTCCTTCGTGTCTCAGTAATTCTTTTGTCTTCCACCCGGAGTAAAATGGCTATGGTTCGTCCGCCCGCTACGAACCCTGCTCAAAAACTAAATTTCTTCCTATTTACTTCCGCTGAGGGGAAGGGGTCCCCACTTCCGTTTTGAGGTCCCAGCCAATCATTTGGCTTCTCTCTTCCTCCTTTCTGGTCAGCCGATTTCTTAGGGCTACTAGATTCCACCCAAGTCCGGTTACTGGGTACAAACATCTGTTGGTCCTCATCCCGACCTCTGTGACCCACATTCTCTCTTAACGGTCACTTTTTTGACGTCTAGATACTATTAATTCAAAACGGGAGGATAGTATTAATCTTCCTCCTCCCAGTGGGATATCACGTGACAATATATATATATATATATATATATATATGTATAATGATAACTATAGGAACACGCACACAAATATATATATATATATATATATATATATATATATATATATTGTCATCCACAGACAGACTGTTTCGTTGTATCACAACTCTTCAGTGTGGCTAGACACATAGGATGCTTGTAGCTGGGATCGAAACCCGCCCAACTTTACATTAGACTTGGGCAGTACAAAAACGAAATAAACGGCTACAAAAATTTAATACGAAATTGTTTATAATACTGACACATGCGATACAGTTTTATAGAGAATCAGTTGACGTTTCAGCTACACTTGCTGTTCTTTCCTCAGTAAGTGTGCCAAAAACGGGGTAGAAAATGTTTATTTAGTAAAAGAGACATTTTCGACCCCGTTGTGACCACGTCGTGGTAATACGTTGACAAACGCGAAACTGTCAAACATACACGAAAGGTTTATCTACTACTTAGTAGCACGCAGTCGCCAGGAGAAAGAAAGGGAGTATTGAAACATGAGATGACAGTCAACTAGACAAAATCAAGCAACATATCCTAGGGAGAAAAAGATGAGCAGACACAGACCTTGAATTTTTTCCTGGTTCAAACATACTTGTCCGCAGTGGTACAATCAGGGCTTGTAAACATTCGTCCTTTACATCTTCGTGGCTGGTGTTCTACTGACATCTTCATCTCCTCGCATCCTTCCGTTGACTGTAGAATGGACGTAAGTTGTCCCCTAACTTTCGCCTGTCGTGTCGGGAGTAGAAACATCAAATTCCGCACACGCAAGCATACGAAATTTCGCACCTCCAGTTTTCCTTATTTATTTTTAAATAACTTTTTGCCATATTCCTTGATAGTATTCTATTTCCGTTGATAGCGTTCCCTTTTGAAAACCATCCCTTTTTTTAAATACATCAGTTACCCTGTTTTTATCCAACTCTGCGTTCACATATTTTTGCTATGTTATAAAAAAACTATCAAAACTCATTAAAAAAAAAACAACACACCTTTCACAAGCAAACAATCCCTGATGATGGCATATAAAGGGCCTGAAAGCACTCGGGCCAATGGTGAGAAATTAATCTACCAATTCCAACCTGAAACTACGACACTTATCAGGAAACTCGAAAGGATCTTAATTAAATTATTCATACAACATTTGTCTTTATTATTTAATGAAGCATGCTTAAATGAACGAGTACTGCCTAACCACACGCACCCCCCCCACACACATATATATATATATATATATATAGAGAGAGAGAGAGAGAGAGAAAAAGAGTGTAACAGAAGTATCTTTCACATTTTAAATTCTCGTGGCTGTTCCCTCTCACTAATGCCTAACCATTGTTTTTTCTTAGATACGACCAGTTTCGACCATGGTTTGGACCGGTGCAGACCGTGCATTTGCTGTTAGTTTTTTTTTCTGTAATCAGTAATTGCTACACAGCTTTTTTTGCGGTCATTTCTTGTTATATATCGAAGATCAATACTGCAATATGTTTAAAGTTCAATCCTGAACATCATCATTCTGACGTAACATCAAATGAGCACGAAAAGCTCCCAAAGTAGCAATTACTGATTCACCGGTCCTTAAAAAACGTTTCAACAGCAAATGCACCGTATGCACAGGTCTAAGTCAAGATAATCTGAAAGAAATTATAATATTCAAGTTAGATGGTGGCTACCATTACCACTTGCCTACATAAAAACTATATAGAATAGGGCATTCAAAATTGCTCGATTTTGCTATCTGCGAGCATTTGAATGCTACAAATAATTGTACGGTTAATTATAATGATGAGTGCTTTGGTATCTTGCACAAAGCTAGGACAAAACAACATTTAGTCGTCCAAGAGGCACTTTACATCTTATTTTACAAGCCAACCCTGTGCAAGCAAGATACAAAGCATTCTTTAAATTTAATAGGAGATAATTGTTGCTTGACTAGGGGTGGTTTTAATTAATTCCCCCCTCCCTTAGTCTTGCTGTACCATTCTCATTTTCACCCCCCTCTTTTAATCAATTAAACTGTCTGCATTTTTTAAACGACTTCCGATAGGTTCGCTGGACAAATAATGGATGAAAGGGCTCTTGCGATTCCAATAATTTTTTCTCTCCATTTATTATCTCCTTATTGTATATGTCGCTTGGCATTTATTTGTATATATATATATATATAGTATAATACATATGTAATATATAATCTCTCTCTCTCTCTCTCTCTCTCTCTCTCTCTCTCTCTCTCTCTCTCTCTGTGTGTGTGTGTATATATATATATATATATATATTTATATTGAGAGAGACTTTTTGGAAAAAAAATCAGATGGAATCAAAACAAGTTATTTTGAAACGTCAGATTGTCATCTATCGTTGGCTTTAAAGGCGCTGGACCTCAAGCAAAACATATCAATCTAATTTTCCAAACTGTCTCCTTTCTCATACAAAGCATCATGTAAAATGATTTGTCAGTTTTAAAATATGAATAAAAATAATAATAGACCCAATTAAAAATGTAATTTTACTATAGGAACAATATTTGCCATTCTCTTTTATAATCATCAATCCTTTTTGCTTTAAAGTATACACCATTCAAATGTTCGCCCTCTCGTTCTATACACTTCTGAAGACTCGCCCTAAAGTTCTAGCTGTCATGACTAATAAAATCTTTCAGTCCATCAATCGGTCAAGTTTCAGACACAAACGCATAATGTTCACCGGTCTTCGCTATGATGGTAACTAGAATAGCCTGCACTTGGCAGTTTTTAATCAGACAGGTTCTTCTGCTGTTACCTCAGTAACAGGACACCATTTTGAATATCGGTAAGTGTAACATTTTGTAAAGTACAAGACGGAGCCAGTTGTTTCGAATACGAAAATTTATTATCTGACTCCAACATTTCAACATAGTCGTCAACCGAAACGAGAAAGAAAGATAGTATGAAAGGTACTAGTGATTACATAGAAACGCCAAAAGTCTCATTCGTGAAAGACGAACGTCCAAAACACCGACTTGGCTTTTCACACACACCCCTCCAAGCCATTCGCCATCCAGAGGGCTGTTATCTCTAAACCCGAATCTCCCTGACACAACTTCACCCTCTCTGACCGACCTGACTCTCTGAACTTACTGATTACTGCAGAATTAATCCCTTATATATATCATTATCATAATCCCTTATATATTATAATTATCTCCTCAACTAATGATGATAAGAATATGTATCGTTAACTTTTAGGGAAATGTCATTTTATCTTAAATCAGCCGACCATGCATTAAAAATGCTTATTTTTTAATATCCTGTCCCTCCGCGGATTCCAAAGCGGAACATTTGTTCTAACAGGCTGACTCTCGTCTCTTGGACTGAGGGTGCATCCAGCTGACCTTTCTCGAATGAGACTTACACTTCAACTCAAAGATTTTAGCTTACTCACAATTTATTACAACAAATAAAATAATTAACTAATATAATTAATTACTATCCTTAATTATATTACACTGATCGACAATGAACATTTGTATATTGTGCACAACATATTGCCTTTTCAGTTTAACGGTATTTTTTTTTTAACAAAAAGATGCCTTACCGATTGGCTCGCCTCTTAGTGGGGTCCTTGCATGTCTTTTCCTTGATTTTTTTAAAAGCTGATCCGTTTAAATTTATATGACTCAAAGTTATTTGCCATTTTTGTTTCATAGCTGATACATTTCTTACATATCCACGGAATAATCACTTTAAAAAATGACGGATAGATTAAACAATACTGAGTCTACATCGATTTTACTTAGAAAATTAAAACTAAAAACTTACCTTTCTTGGACATTTTATTAATATAGAATGACAATACATTAGAATTTAATGTTTATCATGAATCCACTAATAAAAATGACGATATACCTTTTTATTCGCATCATAACACTGAAATGAAGAGAAGAATAATATTGGGGGGGGAGTGGGGGGTACCTGAGAGCTCTTAGGATATGTACTCACGATTTTTTAAGTGATAAATTTTGTAATACAGAAAACCCTTTGTCATAACTTCAGTATCTTAAAACTTTATACAAAGTGATAAGATACATGATCTAAAATTTTATAATTGGCTAATGGGTAGAGTGTTCGCTAATGGTCCGGGAGACCTGGGTTCAATCCCAGGTCGCGTCATACCAAAGACTTTACAGATGGTACTTGATACCTCCTTGCTTAACACTCAGCGATATAAGGTACATATCAAGGGTAAAGTGGAGCAATCTAAGGAAAGGAGTAGCGCCCTTCCCTACACCTCGGTGTAGTAGCTATTGAAAATGGAGCTTCTGGTCGCCCTCGACAACGGTCGTCAACTGTATTTACTTACCACAGATATTTTATCTTACGAAACAGTTAAAACAAAACTATCACACATACACACACACACACATATATATATATATGTATATATATCATGTCACGCCATCAGTACAGATATCCCTGACCCTCTCTCGCCACCCCTCCCAATCTTCCATCGCTTCCGGCAGATCCTCTGGGCTACATCCCGTATCTACACAGAACTGCTGCATGTAGATTAAAGCTGGTCGTCCTGCCTTTGCTCGGCCATGTGAAGGAGCCCACAGGAGTACATCACTTATGAGCTCGTCCCTACTTCTCCAGGAGTGTCCCGCATGTCTGGTTGGTCTAATTTTGATAGTTTTCGTGATGGGTGGTAGGTGGCCATATAGCTGCTGCTTTGTGAGGTGTTGCCTCCAGGACTTGTTCAATATTGCTCGCAGCATTCTTGTGCAGTTGCCGTCAAGGGTTTTTTTTTGGGGGGGGGCCTTTAGTTAGCATCCATGTAGTGCATCCATATAGCAATATCGACACGACTGCTGCTTGGAAGAAACTGCGTTTCATTTTATCGGGAAATCAGACCTGACCGATAAAATGAAATGCAGTTTCTTCCAAGCAGCGGTCGTATCGATACTGCTGTATGGATGCACTACTTGGACGCTAACAAAACGGCTGGAGAAGAAGCTAGACGGCAATTACACAAGAATGTTGCGAGCAATATCGAACAAGTCCCGGAGGCAACACCCCACAAGGCACCAACTATACGGCCACCTGCCTCCCATTACGAAAACTATCCAAGTTAGACGAACCAGACATGCAGGCCACTGCTGGAGAAGCGGGGACGAGCTCATAAGTGATGTACTCCTATGGACTCCCCCCCCGCACATATGGCCGGGCAAAAGCAGTACGACCAGCTCGAACATACATCCAGCAACTATGTGAGGATACGGGATGCAGCCCTGAAGACCTGCCAGAGGCGATGAACGATAGGGAGAAGTGGCGAGTGAGGGTCAAGGATATCCGTGCCTGTGGCACGACATGATGATGACAATGATATATATGTTGGTGTGTTGGTGGTGTAAAATCAACTGATTTCCATACTAAATATTTTTGTGCAAAAAATAGACTCGAAAATGTAATTTTGTGTAATTTGCATTTATTGATCAAGAAGTGCTTATGTGCTAGTTTTATAATTTCTTTGAGATTCGCAGACGACAATACGTGACTTGCCGCACACAATTTGAGGGATCAAAAGTCGAAATAATCTAAACAAATCTTTTCCCTCCTAGATTGTATAAAGCTCGAAATTAGATTTTTTTTTAAATTAATGAATTATCTCTGATTCTAATTGTTTAAAAAACATTTGTTAACCAATTAGAATCATTGATTAAATTATCAAAAATTTTAATCTAATTTCGAGCCTACCTCAGTCTTAAAAATGAAGAATGAAATAGATAAATCTTTAGTAGATTCACAAATTAATTCTGTAAATCTATCAAACTTTCGACTTCATTTATTTATTTTGAGTGTGAGTGAAAATCATATATTCTGTATGCATTTGATCTCAGTATCGCTTGATTATACTTAATTGCATGAAAATATTGTTTTCTTAGATTTATTTATATTGATATTCAATCTTTCTCCGATGCTGAAATATTCTAACTGTATACGCTTGCATTTTTAGCTCGTGAATATACTTTCTCTCCTATATAGTGACATACTCAGACAAAGCTTTTTTACAAACACAAAATATACGAAGTGCATACGATAAGTTTCCAGAATTTTTTCGTATGGGCACTTTTATTGATAGTACACACATGAAACTCTAGTCCCCTTCGAAGTAACCTCCTCCATCTGCAATGCACTTGTTGTACCGTTCCAACAACTTCTGCAAGACCCCGTGGAAATCTTCTTGTGTGAACGTATCAATTACCTTCGTCACAGCCTCTTCCATCTCCTCAATTTTCTCATAACGACAGCCTCTGAGCTTTGGGAATAACCAAAAGTCACAGGGAGCAAGGTCTGGACTATAGGAAGGCTGAGGAACTGTCTTGATGCCCATCTTGATCAAATAGTCTGTGACAAGGATGTAGACAGGTGCATTGTCCTGGTGGAAATGCTACTGAACCGATTTGAAGAGTGCTGGCCTCTTCCGACGGAATCTCTTCCTGAACTCCATTAAAACCTCAACATAGTAACCCTAAACCTAACCCTTAGGCCAATCAACTCTGGTGTTCTAAGTTCCTTACTCCTCCTACACCTCTCATCATCTCTCACAGACTGTCTGCCTTCCTTGAATCTCCTTTGCCACTCAAAAACTGATGCTAGATTCATGCAAGATGCCCCAAAGGAGTCTGAAGCATCCCATATGTTTCTGTGGCATTTTTTCCAAGTTTAAAAAAGAATTTTATTGCAAATCGTTCTTTTAAAGTGTCCTCACGTCCAGATTGCATTTTTGAAATTCACCAGCTCTGACAATCAGGCTTTAGTAGGGTGTATTCCAATTGCTGCTATAGCTGTTCATTTGAACCTGAAATCATAAAAATTAGTCAGACATCTCATAAGATGTATAGCAATAACATAGTGAATTTTCAAGAGTCTACGACAATTTTAAATGCTTATTCGAAAAAAGTCTGGAAACTTATCGTATGCACCTCGTATCAACTAGATTTAGGCAATGCAAACTGCTACATTTCATGAATTTACTTTCTTTCTTGTAATAAATATTAGGGAATAATTACTCTCTAACTATTATTACCTTTTCTTACGAGAAAAGACCTCATAACTCTTGTTTAACAACACATATTTCACTCAATTCAGAGAAATAAAATTGATTAATTTGTCGATCTCTGTTTTATTTATCAAAGACACATTTATCCGATAGAGACGAACTCATAAGCGACGTGCTCCAGTGGATCCATTCACATGGACGAGCAAAGGCAGGACGACAAGCTAAAACCGATATACAACGGCTCTGTGCCGATACAGGATGTAGCCATGAAGATGTACCGGGAGCGATGGACAATAGAGACGGGTGACGGGAAAAGATCTGCGAGATCCGTGCTGAGGACGCTGCGTGATGATGATGATGATGATGATGATGATGATGATGATGTATATATATATATATATGTTGTAGCTATATCTTATTGAAGGTGAAAGTATCAGATTATAATTTCCCTTCGATTGTAGGTGAGAGAGATTTCACAACAATGGTTGGGAGAAATTTAAAAATTGTCAAAAGTTTCAATGTTATACTCCGACTATGTTTACTTTCGATGGTCGAAACATAAAATTACGGAGTTTATATAATTTTTAAACTGACTTCATTTACAGTTGTAACATCTGGCTCACTTAAAAAAAGGCCACTAAAAAGCTAAATACAAAATCCTTATCAGTCCCTTCCAAATAATAAAAAAAGAAAAGATTTGGTATTTCCGAGATGGAGCAACCATTACTACTTGCCAGAAAGCGCTTATCGGTCTCCGGTTTAGTTTAGGAAAGACATTATACGCTTTGTCCTAGGGGATTTTGTCTCAATCAGAAAATGCTTAACAGGGCTGAGTTAATCGTTGAAGTGTTGTACCGAACGAACTAAGCATTTCTTGTGATAGCTCTGCACGAGTTTCAGTTTGAGTGTGACTCCCAATTATAAAATGAATTCTTGTCAATTCTAATTTGGTGAGAAGTCGAAAAAATATAACCTTCAATCAAATATGCCAACAAGAAAATATGCTGCCTTAATACATATTATAATGTTTGGAGAAAAAGTAGATTTTAGTAAATCTGACAAAATAATAAAAAATGAAAAAGTGGATAAAACAAGCACTTAGAACGGGTTTAGTAGTAATATTTCGTTCTTTATTCAAGGAAGAAATTCTTCAGACGAAAATGTTTTTTTTTTTTGTTTTTTTTTAGTTTTTCTTCATTTTAGCAAATGAGGAAATTGATAAAATAATAGTGAAAATTTTTTCCTCATTATTTTATTTCTTGAATAAAGAACGAAACTATTACTACAAAATCCGCTGTAAGTGTTTGGTTTATCCACTTTTTAATTTCTCTTTATCGTATTATACTCAAGTAATGAACGACTTTAAGGACCAGTTCTTAATTTCAAAAACAAGGACTCCTTCATTGCACGCAATATATGATAAAAACACCTTCTTATGACTAAAAATTTGGGATCGTTGATTCCACAAAATTGTTCATTACTCGCGTATATATATATATATATATATATATATATATATATATATATATATATATGTATGTATGTATGTATGTATGTATGTATGTATAAGATAATTATATATTATACATGATAATATATACATGATTTGAGAAATAACTATTTGTATTTCGATGTTACCTAGACCCAGACCAGGATCATTATCTCTGATTGAATCCCAAAATCAGCAAATACTGACCTCTGGCCAAATAAGGACAAAAAGGGAAATGGGTGAGAAGATCCGGTAGCCGGTATTGGGCACAGGGCCATGCTCTGTCCGTTCACATTTAGAAACATAGCGGAAAAAAATGCCAACACTTTTAATAAATATCTCCTGTCTTGAAAATCTTTGGTCTTTCGCTTGGCCATCTTCCCGTTTTGTTTTTTTTGTTTTTTTTTATTTGTTTATCATCTTTCTATTTGTTGAATTGGTGGTGGTTGCCTTTTGGTGAGCGTACATCTTGGACAAAGAAAATGTTTGAGACCGGGTCATTTTTATCTTAAATGTTTCGGCGCACGGCCAGCGCCCAAGGCTAAGATCGTTGGTGGGTTGGCCGCGTCTCCGTGAGGGAGGAGAGACGGAAGATGCAAATAACAATAGCTACAAAAGCGTATTAAAGACATCTTATGTTGGTGGTGGCGAATCACGAACTACGATTGTGAAATTACAACCAATGATGAGTACATGCGTCGTGTGGACAAAAAGAAGACCAATATCGCGCATGTGTATGTGTGTGTGTGCTGTACGGGCGGGATTGAAGATGGAATATGGCCGACTGGCACGAATCGTCGTATAATTAGTTATTATGTCAACAGTTGTGATTATTTCGGAGATTGTAACTTGTGTTCAGGTTAAGCCGTAATAACTTATAACCTTATATACTGCGTCGAAAGGGAAGGTGGATTCATGCCTTTCCTATAGTATAGGTGCAAAGGATTTGAACTCAGGTTGCCGATTTTATTTCATATGAAAATAAACGTTACTCTAAGCACGTCTCCAATGGGACGATTAAGTAACAACGACAACGATGATAACCGTTGTGCTTAGCACGCTTCCAACTTGAAAATGAATGTGCGTATGTATTTACCAACCTCTGCGCATGAGCAGGATGCGACACAAGGTCAATCTTTAAGAAGAGATTCACAGGTTTGAACTAAGAGTTTTCCTTGTCTTAGACTGTTTGCTTAACCAAGGCTAAAGAACCAAGCTTGTCCTACTATTTACCCATAGCTGAAATTCGAAAAACAAAAGTAGAATTTTATATCATTTAATAATTGATAATCAGTATACAACAACCATATTTACGGTATTTCTTTTGGTTTCGTCTTTTTGTTTTAATGGCGTATCGACGTTCGTGGGTTATTTAATGCCAAAGTCATTCTTGTAAAAGAGCAGTCTTCATCTGCACAAAGTTGCACTGACACCACGGGTTTCCTTGAGCCTCACTCTCTCTCTCTCTCTTTCTCTCTCTCTCTTTCTCTCTCTCTCTCTGCCATCGCTCCCAGCAGGTCTTCTAAACCACATCCTGTGTCAATACAGAGTTGATATACATTCTTGCTGGTCGGCTAACGCTTGCACGTTCATAAGTGGGGGTTCATAGAAGAATGTCACTTAAGTGTTTATCTTTAATTCTACAGCAGTGTCCTTCATGTCTTGTTCATCTTACTTGGATTTTTTGGGATGGGAGGTAAGTGTCCGTACAACTGTTGTTTCGTCGAGCGTTGGTTCCAGGATTTATTCAAAAGAGCTCGTAGCATTCTTGTGTAGTTCCCAACTAGCTTTTTGTTCGAATCTCTGGGGTGCCGCTATACAGGAGTATTGACACAGCTACAGCTTGTAAGAAATCCTATTATCTTATCGGATTGATCAGACTACTATATGATCGATAACCAATCGATAGCAGTCCACGGACTATTTAACACAAAATTAGCGACATTACTTTTAGAATACAAAGCAAAAATCAAGGTGACAATTGACACCTTACTTTAGTGTTAATTAAATCACGTATCGTCTCCAAACTTTAAAAGTCGACTTTTTCACGATTATGCTCGAATTTTTTTATAGAATACAATCGAGAAGCTAGTCGAATTGTGGTAAAGTCATGTGACTATTCTTTTCTTTCTTTTTTTAAGCGTGCAAAAGTGGCAGCGGGTATTTCACGATTGCAACTGATTAACAATTATAAAACGAAACGTTTTCACTTCATGTCGGACGGAAACGCGCAGTAGCATGGAAATCTCAACGGCTGCACGCTTTCAGCTCTATTTTAACTGATTGTCAAAAAAAAAAAAAGACACTCCCGCCCATACTTCTCCCCTCCCCCCAGCAATTATCAAGAAAATACCGCCCTGTCTGCTGTTCTTGGTTGCAAGATCAAATTAACACCACAATTAATGCACTTGTTATATTGACCCTATTAACTGAGAAAGCCGCCTCCCGGGCGACACGGGGTGGCCACCACCATTTTTTCCCCGAAAAACAGTAAAAAGAAATTTAATCGCTTTTATGAAATAATCTTAATAGATTTCTTTCTTTCTTTCTTTCTTTTTTTCAAGAAAACAGGATGCACTGTTTTGTGGTAAAATGTTTAAAAGATTTAGCCAGTTTAGGATGTTCAAAAATGAACCAATTTCTTAAGCCAATAATCAGCTTTTATTTTCCTTTGATTTCATATTTTCTCAAAATTCTATACTGAAACGAGGGAGATTTTTCCTCCATGCAATTGTTTCTGAATGACTGGAATTCAGGAAATACTGGGACTCTTCTTCTTCTTTTGCTTCTTCTTCTTCTTCTTTTGCTTCTTCGTCTTCTTCTTTCTTTCTTCCTTTTTTTTCTTTGATTTCATATCTTTTTTTTCGTACTTTATTATTTTTTGCATTTTAAAGTTGTTGTTTTTTTCATGCTTTGTTCTTCTTTTTGTTTGTTTGTTTCTTTCTTTCTTTTTATCTTTAATTTCATTTTTATTTTAATTCAAATTTTATCATTATTCCTTTGGGTTTTTTTCTTTATTCCATTTCTCCTCCTCCTTCGTCTTCGTTATATTCTTTCTTTCTTTCTTGTTTAGTTGTATTCCTACCTTATTATTTTCCTTCTTCTTCTTCGTCTTCTTCTTCTTCTTCTTCTTCTTTTTTATTCATTTATTTATTCACTAATCTATTCACTTTTTCTTGTCTTTTTCCTCATACCTTCTCCTTTCTTTTCTCTCTTCTTTTTCCCTTCGTTCTTTCTTTCTTTCTTTTTTCATTTTAATTCAGACGTTATCATTTTTGCTTTATTTTTATTTTTTTTCCATTCCTTCTCCTCTTCTTTTTCCTCCTCCTCCTCATTCTTCTTTACCCTTATTCCTTTTCTTTCGCAAATCAATCAACCCTAAGTCACATCAACCAGCCCTTCCAAAATCCCTTTTCTCTACTACACTTAAGAAATTAACTACCAGTCAAGATTGCCAGTGGGGATTAACATGCCGATATTGACGTCCACTACATTCTCTACGGAAGCGAACAAGTGGCATTGAGAGATTTATTTCTTGGAGAATAAAGACAACATTTGCAATCAGAAAAGGCAGAAAGCAAAGAATGATGACTAACCAAATCATTGCAACGCAAAGCGAGATGAAAGCAATTTCAAAGAGCCATTTTCAAAATAACAAAGAGTCTCTTCACGCACCCGGGTGACCCTTTTGTCAACTTTGCATCAGCCATCAACTCCATTACTCGTCTTAGTGCTCACCTTCTTCTTCTTCTTCTTCTTCTTCTTCTTCTTCTTCTTCTTCTTCGTTGTTTTATTTATTTACTGTTTCTTTTCGTTTTCTTCATCTTATTATCTTCCTTTCTTTATCTTCCTTTTCCAAGACTTTTTCTGCATCATCTTCTCTTTCCCCTCCTTATCTTGCACTCCCCATTTTTCTTCTTTCCCTATTCTTCTTCTTTTCTTCTTCTTCTTTGTTTTTTTTCTTTACTGTTTCTTCTCGTTTTCTTCATATCTTATTATCTTTCGAAGGATTCTTCTTCATCATCTTCTCTTCCCCCTTCCTTATCTTGTAGTCCCCATTCTTCTTTTTCTTCTTCTTCTTCTTCTTCTTCTTCTTCTTGCGTGTTGCTCTACCAGTAATTACAATTTGAAAATCTAATTCAATATTTCAAAAGGAATTTTCAACGGCGAGTTCATTAAAGCCATTAGCCTTTTCTTTTCTTTTTTTTTTCTTTCTTTCTTCTGTCTTCTGGGTTAGATAATACCCTGCCGGTTGAGCAGTTGAATCATTTCATGAGGGTGAGTGTTCATTAGTGGATTTCATGTTGATTACGGACGCAGTCAAGTTATCACTTAAAACAGGTGATGCCTGATTGCTGAAACATCGCAGACTTTTAAAAATTGTGAGTAATTAAGAAATGCATGTTCTTTTATTATTTACTAGTAATCTTATTCGGCAGAGGCAGGTTTATCGAAATAAAAGGGCGTTTGGATTTTTAATCAGTTTCTATTTGAAAATCACATACACACACACACACACACACGCGCGCATATATATATATATATATATATATATATATATATATATATATATAAACCCTGAAAAACGGCTGGGATGCGACACAAGGTTATTTTAGCGGAGCTAAACGGGTTTGAATTCTGGGTTTTCCTTCACCTAGAACAGTTGCCCTTCGAAGGTTAAAGAGCCCAATATATCCCTTATTTTTTCTATAGCTTGGGAGAGAATAGTTGAATTTATATCTTTCCCGAGGCAAACTGCTCTGTCCAGGATTTAAACTCTTATAACTGTGTCCATTTCCTACGACGACACACCACGAACGCCTCGGAAATGATCTCAATGATTTTCACACACACACACACACACACACACACACATATATATATATATATCTTTAAGAAAAAAAAACAAAGACCGGTTAATTTAGGATTATAAATTTATTTCCATCCTGTTTTTCAGTTTCTGGTGTAAACCAAAAACACGAAGAAAAATATAACAGGACTTCTTCAGATCCAATGGAATTACTCCCAACTCTGGTTTAACTGGACCGAATAATACCTATATATATATATATATATATATATAGTCTATTACTTTAAATTTCATGTGATATGCACAATCATCAGACAGAGAAAAAACCTCGTGTTCATGTTCAAGAATATATATGAAACTGTGGCATCACCTCTGTTTGGTGGGTGATGAGGTGTGGGTATCGCACGTGTTCTCACATGTCGTACGATAACTTTTTTAAACTGAAAAATTGAAAAACAAATAAATTCAAATTGACAAATTTATTAGGAAGGAAACGTTTCAGTTTTAATGAACCTTCATCAGGACTTCAAAATGGTGAAACAAGTGTTGATTGAACAACGATGGATATCTAATGTTCTATCCACACCTGTTTCACCATTTTGAAGTCTTGGTGAAGGTTAAAAAAAACTGAAACGTTTTAACATCGACTTTCCATCGTAATAAATTCATCACTTTTGGATTACATTGTTTTTCAATTTTTCTCCATACTGTAGGATTCCTTTCCATTTTTTACTTATATATTAATAAAGTTGTTGCTGGCGACCGTAGTCGAGGGTGACCAGAAGTCTCCCTTTTTAATAGCTACTACACCGAGGTGTAGGGGAGAGCGCTACTCTTTTCCCTGGATTGCCCCACTTTACCCTTGATACGTACCTTATATTGCTGAGTGTTAAGCAAGGAGGTATCAAGTACTATTTTTAAAGTCTTTGGTATGACTCGACTTGGGATTGAACCCAGGTCTCCTGGACCACTGGCGAACACTCTACCCACTAGGACAATGAACTGGTTGACTTATATATATATATATAAGTATCAGTGTAACGGTCATCGTCGGTGACCCGAATTGAAATCCTGGATAAGGTTGTTCGCGTTTCAAATCGCGTTAATCCCCATGGGAAAGGCATGAATCCATCTCTTCTCCTCCTGGCTGTGATTAAAAGGAAAAACTGAATTCTTTTGTCTAGGTAAGGCAACCAATCGTGGAGAAAGAAATCTATGAATTCGAACCAGCATTAATCTGCTTAAAAACTTAACACGTCATATTTTGGCTGCAGTAGAGTGCTTTTGTGAATGTGGATTTGTATTCAGTCATTTCCTTCTCCTAGATTGGTTCCACTACGTAGCTCTATTATTTACTCATAAAATAAAGCTGGTCGGAACTCAGAATGTTCCTTTACCTAAATTAGTTGCCTTTTTGAGACTGAAGACCTGAATGGATTTATACCTTTCCCAAGGGAATTAGCACAAAGTGAAAAACAAATCGCTGATACCAATATTTGTGTTTGTAACTTGTGTACATGATTGGGTTGGGGTGATAGTGTTTTATGGCATATTAACACTTGAAGGTTATTTAAAGCCCAACCCTTGTTATACATATATATTAAATATGTATGATAAGTAAACAAATTGTTTGCTGGTAAAATTTTAAACAACCCATAGGTATGAATATTCATTTTGCATCAAGTCATTTTTCATTTGAGTCTTAAAAAGAAATCATATCACTTCAGAAAAGTCAAACCAGATGAAAAGGGCAGAAATTGATTAACTTTATCCCACAGTGTACGTGAAAGACCAAGTTCTTGGAAACGTCTTCGGAGGGACTTTTTCGGACTCCTTCCCACAGAATCTCTCATGGTATCCATATTGTAGTCACACACTTAAAAAAGTGCACAGAATCGCCTCGTCAGTGATGTTCTTGGGGTTCTTACAAGTTTCAGGTCTTCCAACATCATACTTGCTTTCCCAAGTGACCCTACCGAAACTATTGTTCCGGTCGGCGATCCTGTAGTTAAAATACGCCCAGCATGCAAAATCACACAGTTCACACCTCAAAAGAAAAAAATTTTAAAATGCTACTGCTAATTAGAAAAAATTTACTTCTCATCCCATTTTACACACACACACACACACACACACACACACACACACACACACACACACACACACACACACACTATATATATATATATATATATATATATATATATATATATATATATACATATGTATATATATATATATATATATATATATACACATATATATATATATATATATATATATATATATATATTCCAAATGCTTACAGAATCCTCTTTAGTAAATTTCGTGATGGAATTTCAGAATTTGATTTGGAAAGTTATATGCTCCTGATCACGAACTTGAAAAAAGTAGTAATACGTTTACTTTTTTGCATAAGATCAATTTTGATCATAAGACAATGGTTGGTCACTTGTTGCCAGGATAACCATGCAGAAATTCACTGATACTTTACTCCCTCCATCATATTCTCCTGATCTTTCACAAACTTACTACAATGCTTCCAGGAATCTGGACTCCTTTTTACGCCAAAAGACATTCCCTCCCTGAGAAAAAAATGAAACTCCATTTAAAGATTTCTTGACATCAAAACCTTTAAAATTTCATCGTAGATGCATAAATAACCTTGCTAATCAATGGCAGAAATGTAGAAATCTTCAGGGATCATATTTCGACTGACTGAAACGCTTCATTTATTCAGGAATAGGAATTTATCCTAAAATCGGACATCATTTTCCGAACAAACTAATTTTCTTTACCAAAGATACCATCCAACATATCAACATTGAAAGACTGAATGCTCTCAGAGAGGGAAAACATTTCCATGGTTTTCTATCCAAATCTACTGAGGCTAAAGTAATACCGAATAAAAATAGCATTAAGAAATAGAATTATCAACACTAGAAATAAACTTGAAATGATTTATTTTGTAGGGGTGAATTTATTTTCGTACAACTACAAAATCACATTTTGTATTCTAGAGTTTCAATCCAGTAGATTTATATGATAAATAATGTCTACCGTATATACTCGTGTAATGGACGACTTTTTAAAACCAAGATTTCACCTCAAAGAAAATAGGTCATTTTGTTACACGAGATATGGTTTTTGAAACACAAAGATTTGCTTTGTTTTTCGGCCGTAACGGTGACGCCCCAAACAAAGTTTATTAGAGAATATAACAAAATGTTCATTAATATCATTAATATCATTTAATATTCATAGCACCTCGACTAAAGGAAAATAACAATAAACAATCTTCAGTATATGAGTAAATTACCAAAATTTAAATATTTTATGAAAGTTTTTTTAGTGGTGGTGGTGGGCTTTAGTGGGTAATTTCAAACCGAATGTTCTGCAGTTTTCTTGCTCGGATTCAATAAGATAATAAAGACGACAGTTTTAGAAAACAAATTTTATATAAGAACAGAAAAGATGAAAATGTTTAAATGTTGCAAATTTGCTGGAATTTTACGGGAATTGTCTGAGAGTGAGTGTCCAGAAAACAATATTTTTTGAATTTTAATTGTATTTTGTGGTTTCGTTGAATTTTTGGTTGATTTTTCACGTTTCGTTTAACTTTAGATGAGTTTTCTGTTAAGTTGTCGTATTCTGTTTTTTTTTTTTTGTTTTGTTTTGTTTTTTTTATTCAGTTGAATTTAAGTGAATTTTTTGTTTAGTTGACTTTTAGTTGAATTTTTCTGATAGCTGCTTGCCAATTTAGTTACTTTTTAACAGTTATAGAAACAAGTGACAAATGTTTCTGCCGACTATCTTTTTTTACTGCTTAACAAGCCAGCATCCGAGCGCGCACTAAAGCTTTGAAGTTGCTCTCGAAGAAAATGGAGGGGGCAGCTCATCATGCCTTATTGACTAAGGCCTCCTCTCCACTCTAAAAGCGTCAAAGCTGTCGTTAATCCACCACATCGCAGCCAGTCCTACTCTTTTGTTTAAAATAAATGTGTATAGTGCACAAAATATGTACAAATATTATAAATAGTAAACAGCTATAGAAAAACTTCATCATCTAACTAAATATATTTGTGTTTCAACAATGGTCCGGGAGACCGGGTTCCAATCCCAGGTCGAATCATACCAAAGACTCAAAAAATGGTACTTGATGCCTCCTTGCTTAACACCCAGCATTATAAGGTAAGGATCAAGGGTAAAGTGGAGCAATTCAGGAAATGGTGTAGCACCCTCCTTTACACCTTGGTGTAGTAGTTATTGAAAAGGGAGCCTTCGGGTCCCCCTCGACTAATGTCTCAAACTTTACTTTGGGTATTAACTAAGCTCAGCGGAGACACATTGGTTTAGACTATCGGTTTTAGTATGTTTAGAATATCCCAGTAAACATGGTCTAAACTAAATCTTTTATTTTGTTTGTATTAGTAGTTTTGAAAGAAATATTCGAATTTTTTCTATTCATGTGACTGGATCTTGAAGAAATATGAAGAAAGTTAGGAGTCGTTTATTTCACGCAATATTGGATAAAAAAATTTTCTGGTTAAAAATAAGGGGTCGTTCATTACATGAAGTCGTTCATTACTCGAGTACACATGGTTATAATACGCGTATATGTGTACGTGACTGTGTTTAATATTCATTTTCCTTAGGTCTACTTTTATCTGATGTTTCTATTTCTCTGTCGGTCCGTTTGGGCTATTCCTGTCTTTAAAAATTCACACGTCCACTTCTAGTATTTCTTTCAAATGATGAAACTCTTCTCGTCCCCGATATTGATCATTGGCGAGGGATCTCTGGAGGCACTCTGACCTCTCAAAAAGCACGGGTGTCTTGAATTAAATAATCATACGCCCAGCGAGAATTGTTGTGGGAGGGGCAATTGAAACGGGCAGCCAGGGTCTCAATCCAACATCTTTGGCAACGAGCATTTAATCCGCTTGTCAGATCGGATTGCAGCCCGAGGCTAAATCTGCGGCCAATACCTTTATTATCTCTACAGTCACGATGTCTGATCGTTTCAAGGTTTGGAAAAATAACAAAGAAAGCGAGTAACAATATAGACAAGGAGAAAGAGAAAAAAAGATAAATCGACAGACAGACTAAGAAGGGTGTTGGTAGAGGTGTGAAGGAAGAGACAGAAAAGAAAAGTGAATATTCTAATGAGATAGATAGATAGATAGATAGATAGTAGAAAGATCTACAAAAGGGAATTATTTTAACACTAGCTGAAATACTCGTCTAAGCAGGGTAAAAATTAAGACAGCTCGCCGACACTTCAAGACGAAAAAATCTTTTAAAAAAAGTCTTCTCGATTTTGTTGGCGAGGCTGAGAATAGGCTGACTGTATCACCTGCAGAAGGGGAAGACAATTAGTAGATCCATACTTTTTTAAGAAGACCTGATCCGAGTGGGTGCAAATAACCTGACGATCTTGGCGTAGGGGAAAATAATCTGTTCGTCCCTCACATCCTCAAACTGACAATCAAAAAGGAATAAAATATCATCATCACCATGTCACACTACTCGCACGGATCTCCCTGACCGTCTCTCACCAATCGTTCCTATCGTCTATCGCTCCCGGGAGGTCTATATCCTGTATTGGCACGGAGCTGTTTTAATAGGTTCTAGCTGGTCACCCTGCCTTTGCTCGTCCATATAAAGAGGTCAACAGGAGTGCATCGCTTATGAGTTCGTCCTTACTTCTCCAGCAGTGTCCGGTTCGTCTAATTTGGATTGTTTACGAGATAGGTGGTAGGTGGCCGTACAGCTGTACGTCTTTTAGGGTACTGCCTCCAGGGCTTGTCCAATACAGCTCGCAGCATTCTTGTGTAATTGCTGTCAAGCTTTATAATATAATAAAATATGATATGACATAATTATAAATCACTTAAAAATGTCGGTATCTGATGACCAGAATGTTCATTGTATTAAAGTCGGATTGATTTTTGTGTTTTTCTTTACTATTGAATCGAACAAAAGAATCTTGTAAACAGAATTATGAGAGTAGCAATTTACAAAGCTTTTTTTTTTTTGCTTAGATGTGGCTCATGGCTATGTGAATGGGGCACCCAATGAGACTCGAACTCACTCATGTAGGTTTGTTAGTCTAGCTTGCTAACCATTTGACCACCAGAGCTGCCCACACAATTATTGGAGTAAATATGAAAAGAAAAATCAACAGAAATAGATGACAGCGAAAAGATAATAAACTTCCCAGATAGAACAAACTGTAGTCCTCTGAGAATAAAGAAATATTAATTCTATCAAGACATTTTGTTGCATTGTTCATAGTAATTAATTAACAAAATAAGTATACTACCCAACCTTGTATTTACTGCTAACAGATCCTAAATTGTCCCCACGCAATTATTCTGTGCCGCCTTTGTTAGTTTTGAAGTCCAGAGTGCAACAGAAATCCATATGATATTTTAAACAGTCACCTGTAAGGTAACTGGTAATGGTAGCTCCATCTAGCTAATGTCTTATCTTTTTTTTTTTTTTTTTTTTTCATATGTGATCAGTTACAATCATGAACTGAACCGGTGCACATCGTGCTTTTGCAGTTAAAACGATTTTTTAAGACTGGTGAACGTCGGAATAATTACAAAAAGAAAACCAATTCTGATATGAATGGGACATTCTATCCGGAATAGTATCATTTCGACATAACATGAAATGAACGGGGAAAATATCCTGTGTTGCAATTACAGATCCACGAGTCTTAAAAAAACGTTTTAACGGGAAACATACAATGTGCATCGGTTCAAGCTATGATCATAACTAATTGAATCTAAAAATTGAAAAAAAAAAACATTAGCTAGATGTTGCTAATATTACCACTTACCTAGATTTAATTGCATCAGAAAGGTAACAGTTTATAATAGGAGTGTATTTTTGTCAGACCCCGAATAATTATTTAGTCATTTTCTCTCCAAATGAAAAGATTCTACCCGTAAAATCTTTTTTTCTTTTTCTTTTTTTCTTCTTTTTGTAGAGAGGGGTGATTTGAAACAAAGAATCCAAATTGTTGTGTCGGATAAAAATAATATCATCATCACAATAGTCCAGGTTAAAAGTATAGTAAGGGTCACCCAAAGCTGAACCTCTTTAGACCTTATTTTATAGTGGTCAACTGAGAATAAGGAAATACTAATTCTACATTGGCATTTTGATGAATTGTTCTTAGTAATTAGGTAACAAAATAAACATTAGTTGATGTTAAACAATATTCCAGAAAACCTTGTATCTAACATATTCTTAGCAGCTCCTTCATGTCCCCCTTCTGTACCGTGGTTGTCAATTTTGAAGTTTAATAATGTAGCAATTTTACAACCTGACAGTATAAGTTTTTTTTTGTTCATATCAGCATCATGGTAGTCTAGGTTAAAAGTGTAGTAAGGGTCGCCCGAAGCTGAACCTTTTTTTGATTTTTTTAAATAGAGATGTCATGAAACAAAGAACTCAAACTGTTATGTGTCCGATAAAAATCATATCAGCATCATGGTAGTCTAGGTTAAAAGAGTAGTAAGGGTCGCCCAAAGCTGAACCTTTTTTTGTTTGTTTTTTAATGGGGATGTCATGAAACAAAGAATTCAAACTGTTATGTGTCAGATAAAAATCATATCAGCATCATGGTAGTCTAGGTTAAAAGAGTAGTAAGGGTCACCCAAAGCTGAACCTTTTTTTAGACCTTATTTTACTGATGAAGGCATCATTAGCTAATGAGATAAGTTTTCATAAATGAACCAAAGCCTGGCTCATTTACAAAATCTTTTTTGTTCTCCAATGACACTTGCATAAAAAATAAAGTCTAAAAACTTTGAGTTTGGATTACCCTTATTGGGTTTTTAACTTGGACTACCAATGACTTTTTATTTTTCAAACAATATTTTCGAGTGAATATATTGACTTTAAAAAGGAACATAGTAAAAAACATTATAAGGTATGTTTCAAGGGTAAAGTTGAGCAATCCAGGGAAAGGAGTAGCGCCCTCCCCTACACCTATCGATTGAAAAGGTAGATTTCGAGTAGCCCTCGACTACGGTCGCCAACTTTACTTATCATCCAAGTTAGTAAAAGCCAACAAAAGGATATATGGTATTGTGTGATCAAGGAAATTATTTATCAAAACAATGTTTTTATATTCTTCATACATTTTCTTCAGATCTAAATTAAATTGTATCTTAATGTGTATGCAAACTAGACATATTTGCCATTGTCTTAAAACACACAAAAAATAAAGCACGTTTTTTTTTTTTTTGAAGAATTCTGATTTCATATATTTGTGTTGTCAGCACCTTAACTCTTTTGGGGGGGGTCCTTGTCGTGTAATGGTTAAAGCGATGGGCTGCGGAATCGTAGAAAGCGAATTCGTACTCCAGACGCGCTATTACGTTCTCTTTCGGGCAAACACTCTTGGGAAAGGTATGAACCCCCTTATCCTCCTAGCTATGGGTTAAATAGTACCAAAACTGTTCTTTTAGGAGAATAGCTTTGGCATTAAATAACCTACAAAGGTTGAATTGCCATTAAACAAAGAAACCAAATCTTAACTCTTTCTGTCCTAGTCGGATATATCTCTCATTGATCCATGAACAGGTGTGGTTGTAGGGGTGCTACTAATGTAATGTTACTTGAGCAGGAATAACCTAGCAAAACCCATCTTTCTCCAGGTCTGATTTGAATTCAGTTTTCCTTCTCCTATATTGGTTGCAATATTAAGGTTTTAAGAAACTAGTCTGCCTTATTTTTTACTTGTTGCTGGAGGGGGAATCATTAAATTCATACTTTTCGCAAGGGTATTAGCACAATGTGAAGTACAAACAGCCATTCAGGATTTGAGCTCAGGTAGCTGAATTCCCTTTCAAAAATTGTAACCGTTACGCTAAGAGCGCCTCTGTATGCAAAAACACGCTCTGCACTCACACAATTGCACCCACACGCCTGTTTTCTCTCTCATGTACACACAAACTGTCTGACGGTCACCCTCACACAAACACTTAAACCTTCTCTTCTCACGCACACGCACACGCTCTCTCTCTCTCTCTCTCTCTCTCTCTCTCTCTCTCTCTCTCTCTCACACACACACACACAAATACAAACACACATTAATATTCAATAATTCATTTCTCCACTCTCAAAGACACAAGTAGACGCATCCTCATTATCTTTTCACATACATACACTTATACATTCACAAGACTGGAGGCGGGGCTAACGCAACAGTTGAAGATTCGCAGAATACAGTTCACGACCGAGATAGATGGTGAATGTTTGTCAAAAGGTCATCAGTACTACCTCAACAAATCCCTCAGAAGTTACTAGGATGAGGATGAGGATGATGATAATAATGATGATGATTCCTATCACGATAACTGTTTCACTATGGGTGCCGCCTGGGATATATATACACCCCGAGAAAATATCTGTAAATAACCCTACCTGTTTGTTATATAATAATCACGCTGGAAATTGTTGGCTCTCTCCTAAAATAAAGATTTTTGTGTTTTACAAATACATTGTTAGATCTAAAAAGGTTATACCTATTGAAGCTCTTATCAACTCATTAATATTTTTTTTAATACTATTAAGAAATTCAAACAGGAAGAGAAAAAAGAAATCTTGACTAGATATCCTTCTAGAAATTTAATCGGTATTGATTTATACATTTTTTAGAAGATAAATGCTTGCTGATGATTCCCAAATAGAGAAATGACGGAGCCAATAATTTTTTTGTGACTGCTAGGTATGAATTTAGATTTGTGTGTGATCCCCCACAATAAAATGACCTTGTGCCAAATCTGACTTGGTGGCAAATCAGATGAATATCAAACGCTACGTGATGTTTATTTTACAATCTCAGTCATGAATTAGAAATTTTACCGAATGATTTTTTAATAAAAAAAATAAATCCACAAAACAGAAAACAGATCTCATATTTCTTTTTTTTATGATAGAAAATGTAAATTATACAGTAAAAAACACGAAAATTTGTAGAAAAATATTTTTTTCTTATATAAGTTTGTTTTTTTGTTTCTTAGGTTTTATGGCATATCAACCATTGTTGGTTATTTAATGCCAAATCCATTTTTATTTATTTAAACAGTTCTATTTCAAACAATTCAGTTTATCCTAATTACACAGTTTAGTTAATTTGACCCATAGATAGGACCCTATCAGATGCAACCACTCCGGACTAGAGTGGACCTGGGAGCGATGGCAAGGAAGGGGTACTCCAAATTCCCCAAATCTCCAGCATTACTGGAGCCTTACCATCAGATCGTTTAGTGTCATATCCAGAACACTGGTTGGGGGAGTCTTACCCCTCTGCAGAGAAGCAGTCGGTGTATTCTACATCCCCAGCCGATTGGGCCATCTTATTTAAGCGAGTAACTCTTAAGAGATTTATCGATATAAATATTTCTGTATTTGTCTTCATTTTTAGACTTAACTTAGCCGTGTCGCGATGGACTCGTTTTGGATCTCAAATTTGAAAAACTAGCCACAAATCGAATTAGCAATGTTTAATTACATAAGAATAATTTTTTTTAGTTAGCTTTCTTATTTATTTATTTTTATTTCTTATCTTTTTGATTCTTTTTCAAATTTCAAAATTTAAATGCTGACTTAATGTGCGCACAACTTGTAATTTCAACCTTTCTGTATATTCTTAAATCTTGGATCCTGACTGCTGACCCACATAGATGCATTGAATACTTTGAGATGTACTGTGTGATCTACGACGACTCAAATAGAGAGCACATAAAAAATGAGGGTGGGGTTAGAAAAAGAATAACTGCTGCCTTGTTAATAAAAGAAAAAGTTAGGAGATATGACGAAATCATCAGGCCGGGCAAAAAAAAAAACAACAACCTGCCAGGTATAGTGCCGGAAGGAAGATGATGAGAAAGACTGAAGTGATAGAAGATAACTTAAAATGAACTGACCTATCTTTCACCCAATCATTGATGCCTCTAAAACCCCACCTGGGATTACGAAACTGATGATGGTGATGATTACTAATGTCTTGCAGCAACATAGCCTCCTACTGATAACTGCTAATTGCTAAAGATTACCTATTCTCAATGAAAGCCTACTTTCCCCATGATGAAATGTCATACAGGAAAATATTCCCTGTATATGCGCGTACCAAATGTGGAATCGCCCTGCCGAAAACGCCAGGAATATACTGACTATCTCCTACAGACGTGTCCTAGGTATGACACTGAATTGTATCAGATGGTGAGGCTCCAATTCTGGAGAGTTGGGAGTAAAGAGTATCCCTTAATTCGTATTACTCCTATATCAACTCTGATTCATACTGGCAGTACTTGTTAGGATCCTATCTATGGGTCAAATGAATCTGCTTGAAAATTATTCTTATTTGATAGGAATATTTAATACTATATATCATTAAATAATTTGTATTAAGAATAATTACTTGAAGTGATAATTGTTTACTAAGAATCAATATTAGTTCCTTGAAACTGCATAACGGTATACAAACAAGTGATCATTAAATAGAAATAATTACTTGGTATCATCATTGTTTGCAAATTATTAATATTGGATAGGAATACATGAAACAATATGTTGATTGTTTTGTTTTAGGGCGTATCAACTCTTTTCGGGTTATTCGATGCCGAAGTCAGTAAGATAAAACTTTGTTTTAGTTTGGTTTTTATTTTATGGCATATCAACTATTTTTGGTTATTTAATGCCAAATCCATTTTTATACATAAAAACAGTTCTATTTCAAGCAATTCAGTTTAGCATAAGTGTGCTGTTTAAAGGTCAAAAACAGTTATATTTCAAACTATTCAGGTTAGTCAAACTTAAATAGTTCCAGTTCAATGTAAAAACTGTTCGGTTTAGCATGAATACACAGTTTAAATGTCAAAGCAGTGCTATTTCCAAGGGATCAAGTTTTGCATAAGCACACAGGTTTATTTCAATTTGACCCATAGATAGGACCTGATTAAGTGCTACCAAGCAAGGCCTAAGTGGAGCTTGGAGCGATGTCAATGAAGAGGTACTCCGCATTCCCCAAAGTTCCAGCATCACTGGAGCCTCACCATTTGATTGTTTCGTGTCATATCCAGGACACTCATTGGAGGAGTTTTACCTCTCGGCAGAGATGCAGTCGGAATATTCTCCAACCCCAGCAGACTGGGCCATTGAAAAAATATAAATGTATGCATATGTATATTAAATAAGAATACTTAATATCATATAACAATAGACAAAAAAAAATTCTAAGGAATCAACAAGAAAAATGTAAATATATATGTTCAATGAACTCCATTATTAAACTTCTAGGTATAAAATACTCCTAGATGGGTTGAAATGCCGTTAGAGTCAACCAATTTGGCTATGTAGAGAGAATACGCCAACGAAGTTTTCATAAACAGCTAAGATGCATGGATCCGTTGGGATTTTTCCATAACAGCGTTCCATTCTGGCATGGATCGTAATTAGTATTCCCGAGTGACCTCCCTTAGATTCGAGTTTTTGAACGATTACTCAGTCACATTCTGTGCATTTGTAGACCCCACAAAATAATCATGCCGTCGCAGATTGAACGGAAAATTGATTCATTGTACTAATTTTTTTACTCTATTGCCCCAATAAAACCTCGCTATGATGTGTCGTTGTTGATTACGGTCATAAAATTCTCGATAGGAAGATCAAAGCTGCAATGTTTTTGCGGTTAGAAGGTTGTGAGCGAAAGTAATGCGTGGCAAAATTACGATAATTTCACTCATAACCACAGCCAGAGTTGCATCTAATGGCGCGAAAAATCCACAATGACTGAATTCATAAAGATTGACACATCAAGTTAATCAGAAATGACAAAGAGGTGACGCCTGAGCGAACCAGGTCTTCGCGACCCAGTGACTCAATCAAACACACCAAATACCCGAGTATCCTAATATCACGATCTTAGCCTACGGCATGAAATTCCAAACATGATATTTAAATATTCTATATTCAGCCTTTAATTGCAATATATATATATATATATATATATATATATATATATATATGCTCCCCTACCCCCGTAGTGTTGAGTTCTCCGGTATATGAAGTAATCGTGTTGCCATTAGCGTTTATTGCAAGCCTCTTCATATATGAATTGAGGTCCCGGTAGCCATTAAACGGATGTATGTAAACAATAGTAATTGTGATTCATAACCGTTTAAAATCTACTTCGATGCAACTAGCTCCTCGTGGCTGAAGGGTTAGAAGCTTGGACTGGCTTTTGAGTCAACCGGGTTTCGATCCCAGCTACGGGAAGCTAATATATCTAGCAAAACTGATCAGTTCTGATAGAACGAATCAGATCAGTCTGTTGATGACTATATATATGAATTAAATCGCGAGTCGGGCCTTTCCTACTAAAGTGTCGCCTCATCAGAGAATCTAGGAGAAAAAACAACTTTTATTAACCAAAAACCTACTCAGCTAAAAAAAATTGCATAAAAAAATAGATAAATAAAAATAAAAAACAACCAAGAACTACTTTTAATATCTGGTTTATTAGGGGAAAAAAACCCTACCACATCCGGGACAAATACGTAGAAACAAGCTCTAATTATAGAGTAGCCAACTCCTTGCATATATATGTATGCATGTTTCGTTTTCTTTTTTATATCAGCTTTCGTGGCTTATTTAACGCTAAATCCATCCTCTCAGAAGAACAGCTGCGGTGCTATTTAACCTATAGCCGGTAAAAAAAGGAGATGCATGTCTTTCCCAAAGTTATTCGTCTAAAAGTGAACAAAACCTTTACTCATACTAAACTGAATTAGCTGAATTAGAACTGTTTGACTAAAGTGAATTGCTTGAAATAGAAATGTTTTTGACAATTAAACTGAACTTACATTTAAACTGCGTGCTTATGCTAAACTGAATTGTTTGAAATGGAACTGTTTTTGACATTGAAACGACTTACACTAAACTGAATTGTTATATATAGAATTGTTTTGACTTTTAATTCTGTGTAAACAAAATTAGCAGAATTAGAATTATTTAAATAAACTGAATAGCTTGAAATAGTAATGTTGTGACAATTAAACTGTGTACCCATGCTAAATTGAATTGTTTGAAAATGAACTTTTAGCATAAAAATGGATTTGGCGTTAAATAACACACAGAAGTTGATATGCCATAAAACCCAACCAACATCCCTATAAAAAGTTATGTTCCTAACCAGTGTTTATAAAAATATTTTCTTCTAAACCAAACATTCCAGGATTTTATCAATTCTAGTGAAAAAATATGCAATCAAAACGATGATAAGGTTTTATGCATTATCAGCCTTCATAGCAATGAAATATTCATTAGTCCGTTGAGTATAAGGAAATTTTAATTTTGGCTGGAGTTTGGTGATAAATAATACCTAATAACATTCTTTTCATCAAGTAATATTCCCCTGAAAATAATATCTTCAGTATAAAAGAAAATTAATTTTCTTTAAAAAATTATTCAACTGTAATAATTCACGCAGAATACTATATATATATATACTTCGGCTGAAAAGTTAATCAAAATTCTCACATAGAATGTGACAAAACAAATTTTATTTTTAAACATAGTCCACTTTCACTTCACAAACTCCTTCCGTCGGTTTTGCAATGTTTGGATCCCACTGGTCAAAATTCATCAACAGTAGATATGACGTCATCATATGAGCTTTTCAGTCTATCAACATTTTAGCCAACCCTCGTGTATATATATATATATATATATATATACCAATCGTAGTATCTGCGCTTCGTTGTAGCATTTTTAAGGTTGGGTTTCAATGTCCTATCAGGACAAAAAATAAGAATCTGATCGATTTCATTTTCAGACTCTTGTTAACTTATTCCCCGTTAGACAAAAAGCCGGAGTGAAGGCATACGAAACTAAAAGCTGTTACCATATATATTAATGTGTATATGTGGGTGTTTATGTTATTGCTTTGATTATTACGGACTAAAACAATTTGTTCACAATTTTTCATTTCGTGTCTGTTTACTTACACACATGTATTGGGTTGGCTGTTTTAGTTGTTGTTTGACTGGAGCGTTGGTGATACATCTGGACTGACGCCTACTCGTGAACTGGACTCTGGATCAGTTCAACTGCTAATATATATCCGTGCTAAAACGCCGCTTATATATCTTCTATGTGTTCTGTATGGCCATATTTGCATAGCACGTGCGTGTGTGTACAAATATGCGTATCTATGGGCCGGCGGTGTTACTTCGTCTAAACGTCTCCGTATACCGTTCTTCCATTACTACACAACGTGTTAGTTTAGATAGAATATTTTTCTAAGCAAATGAGAAAGTCCAATATATATGGTAAATTCTATTACTTCATTAAAGCCTGAAATTAAAATAAGTCTTTGGTTTTCTTATAAATGTTATTCACGATGCTATATTATATAAAGGGCGTAACAAAAAATATTTTAAACTGTGTGGTGCAAGAGAACTTAGACAAGTGTCACTGGTAGATCCATGTAAATAATGTTTTACCATATCAGATTCGATTAGTTATGATCATGGCATGAACCGGTACACACCGTCCGTTTTGTATTAAAACGATTTTGAAGACTGGAGAATCTGTATTTACTACACGGAGCCGGGATTTATCAAACATCCCACCGTGTCAGAATATGGTACAAGTGTGTGTGATGCTGGGGTCCGCGCACGAATTGAGACCGAAAGTTTTTCGTGCTCATTTTATATCATATCAGATTGATTCTGCTCTGGATAGAAAATCGATGCTGTTACGGATTAAGAAAATCTGAACAACAGATTCATCGATAAAAAAATAGCCCACCGGAAAAATTAAAGGATGCCATTCGCTATGAAGTGGCAAATAAACCACCTGACATGACTCTTGCTCTTTTTGCCAGTATTTGAAAACATGGCCGGTCGATGCTATTATCATAACTGTTTTTTTAATGTTTGTTTTGTTTTTGTTTTGTTTTGTTTTGTTTTTTTTTTGGTTTTTTTTTTTTGGCTATTTAATGCAAAATCCTGTTTTAACATATATTCTAAATATATGATTTCAAAACACATTTTGTAGATGCACATAGTTAAATGATCAAACAGTCTTATTTCTAACAATTCAATTTAGCATAAGTCATTTGTTTGCACTCTGTTTAAATGTCAGACAGTTCTATTCGACCCATAGATAGGACCCTATCAGGAGCAACTACTCTGGGTCAGAGTGGACCTGGGAGCGATGACAATGAAGGGATGCTCTACATTTCCCAAAGCTCCAGCATTACTGGAACCTCACCATCAGATTGTTTAGTGTCATATCCAGGACACCAGTTGTGGGGAAAGTCTTACTCCTCGGCAGAGATGCAGTCAGATTATTCTACTGCACTAGCTGACTGGGCTAGACCGTAACTGATCATATCTGAAAAAAAAAAAACACATGGCTAGATATTAGCTGGATGGAGCAACCCCAGCCTGTATATGAAAATAAAGCAATAAAATCACAAAGGAATTAGGCAAAACGATAATTTATTTTAAAAAGCCTTTTTAAAATCATCAGATATATTATGATGGTGATAAACGCCATGTGTTATGATACAGACCCAGCACTTGTGTCTCATGACCCCCAACTGAATCTATGATGCGGGGTCTTCATTCTAATACATGTTAATTGTTAGAAAATAGTATTCAAAGAAAGTATATTATATTCGCCTTTCTGGAGCCCCCAAATAGGGGCCCCAACGTTCGGGGTTAGTACTCACCGAGCCGGTTAATATATGCTTTATTTTGGTTGGGTTTTTTGGCCTATCAACCATTGTAGGTTATTTATTAAATATATATATGACTCGTAAACACATTTTGTAGAAAACATTCTTAAACGAGTCTTTTTTTGCACACAATTAAATGGTTTCAAATATTGCTATATAACAGTCACAATTTATATAAGTCACAATCTAATATCAATCCTTTGTTTGCGCACAGTTAGTCCTAACTGACCCATATATAGGACCCTTTCAGGTGCTACCAATCCAGGCCAGAGTAGACCAGGAAGTAATAGCAAATCTCCAAGGCTGGAGCCTCATCATCAAGTGTTCAACTTTCATATCTAAGACACTAGTTGGAGGAGGGTCTTACCCCTCGGCAGATATGCACTCAGTGTATTCTATATCCCTAGCTGACAGAGCTCTTTTAATATATATAATACACACCGCATGTCTATAAAACATATAAATGATTTATCATGATCTAAACAGTTTTGATGTTAGCATACTTGTCAAAACACGTATAGAAATTTGCATTTGTTTATATCGACAGGATAAATGTATTGAATAGTAATATCTTACGAAATGATACGAAATAAAACTTGAAAACCTTAAATAGAAAATGAAGTATTTTTGATGTTATTTTTGTTCTGCTTATTGTTCTTTGTCTACGTGACAACAATATCGAATAGACTTCATTATAACACTAGATCAAAATATTTCAGTTGAAGAATTTTCATTTACAAAAGATCTCTTTAAAACTCTTAACGTCTCAATATATTCACTTAACGTCAAGACACGTTCATATATGATAAGTAGAACAATATTAGCATTACCTTTTACAACATTTCAAAACATCTCAGTTCGTGTTTGAAAATGATAAGATGATGAAAAGCGATACGTTACACAGCAAATAGCACAATTGTAACACCAACTAAAGGTTTTCAAGTCCAATTTCTTATATATATATATATATATATATATATATATATATCGTTAAGATGAAACAAAACCGGTCACATTAGGATAATAAATTTATTTCCATCCTGTTATATGTTTTTGATATAAATCAAAAACACGAAAAAGAATTAACAGGACTTCTTCATATCTTATGGATAAAATGATTCAGAATAGACACAGGAAAGAAGGGTGGGAGGAGATAGAAAAGGGGGGAAGAGTTTTTTTCCTCATTTAGCCCACTTCCGGTTTTTTTTTATTTTATTGCCGGTTGGAATTATAGCAAATTAATTTTTAATTTTTTTAAATTCTAATTAATATTCGACTTAAAACTCCAGATTTAATACTTATTTAGATAACATAACTTCATGTGATAACTTTGACTGGACCGAATAATACTTATATATATATATATATATATATATATATATGGGGTTGTCTAAATGAATTAGTAATTAGTATATCTTTGAAATTTGAAATATGGAAAGCTGAGAGTCTTTCACTGGAGTCTGAGTGATAACAAGTCTCCTCATGTCTTCATGACTTTTCTCAGGATTCTGGCCGATCTTAACAATGCTGTGGTATGTATAGTCTCTGTTCGTCCTCCAATTTCCATCTGTTCCAACCCCTTTACGAATAGGTATCACAGTCACCAGTATATTATTAACATTACTTCCCCTTTGCGAGTTTTTCATACCTGTGTTAGCTGATGTCCTTTCACAGGAGTTTGAGTGAAGTAAATCTCCTCAAGTCTCCAGGACTCTTCTCAGTATTCTAGCCGATCTTTGTAATGCTGTTGTTTGGATGGTCTCAGCCCGTCCTCTGATTTCCAGCTCTTCCAGCCCTCTTTCCAAACTTCTGGAAACCGTTCCAAGCGCGGCAATTATTATTACCCTCATGTTCCACAACTTTTTCAGTTATCTGGCAAGGTCTAAATACTTGTTTCTCTCGTTATTATCATTATTTTACTCATGTGAGAATTTTTCACACCAGCGTTACCTTACCAAACCAAAGGAGAGCGTTCTAGCGCACTGATTATAATTGGCATCACCGTCGCTTTTATGTTCTTTTTCTTTTAGTTCACCAGCAAAGTCCAAGTACCTGTTTCTCTTTCCGTTTTCTTTTATTTATTCTGTTGGGCGTCGTGACGACAAAGTCTACTGTTTAATGGGTTCTTTTTTTTTTTTTTTTTTTTTTTTTTTTTTGGTAATTATCACTAGATCTGTTCTTCTGGTCGGGATTAGATGATATGTTTGTATCTCAAAATCCCCCAAATACTCCCAAATGTCTTTAAAATCAATCGCGTGTTTCATTCTCCAGGACGGATTCTGGCTTGTGCATATAACTTTTCGTTGTATGGTATCCTTTACTAAGACCTAGGGTGAGGGAAGAAAGAGATTGACGGTATTCCACCAATGTATTCATTTTTATGCCTCTTTCGGCAATATTTTTTCTGTCACATTGATTATACTCTCCTACGTGAATGAGACATTCTGCAAATTACAATTCTTTGTATATCCTACAGGGTGTAACTTATTATAATCATTATTTTATTCCTTACGTTAGCTGCTGGTATTTCACTGACAGCAAGTGTCTTCAGCTCTCCAAGACTCTTATAGTCGATTTTAACAATGCTGTAGTTTGGATGGTCTCCATTCGTCCTCTGGTTTCCAGGTCTTCCAGTCTCCTTTCCAAACTTTTGTAGATCGTTCCAAGCGCACCAATTATAATTGGTATTTCCATCAACCTCATGTTCAAGAACTTTCTCAGTTCTTTGGCAAGGTCTAAATACTTGTCGCTCACATTAATATTATTATTTTACTCCTTTGAGAGGGTTTTTTTTTCACAGCTGCGTTAACTGATGGTTTTCCACTCGAGTAATAGCAAGTCTCCTCCAGTCTTAAGGACTCCTCTTAGTATTTTGGCTGATCTCAACAATGCTGTTGTTTGAATGGTCTCTACTCGTCCTCTGATTTCCAAGTCTTCCAGTCCCTATATTAATATTTGGTGACTGTATCTCGCATTCAAATTTCAATCCCTTGTACAATTCCCAGTAGATCACCTTTCCAACCCAGTCGTGTCTAGTCTTGTAATCTTTTAGCACTAGTTTACTGTATTTGCTTATTATGGGATTGACTGTTTCATCTCTTTCTCGGCATAATCTACACTTCCTATTCTGTTACGTAAAATCAATTTTCGCTTTAGCATAGTTGGTCCTTATGGTGTCGTTTTGTGCTGCTATCAAAAGCGATTCAGTTTTGTTTTTTTGTTTTTTTCTTGAGATTTCCATTTGGTAGCCATGTTCATGTCTTATCGTGTGCAATCTCGCCTGTTTATTGCTTGAAATAACCGTACAGTTGTTTTGTTCCCCTTTTTTCTTCCTCGTTTTTGTTTTTCTGACTGTATTGTAATTGCCAATCCTGTTATTAACTGTATCATTTAGTCTCTATTGTTTTGTTGTTTGTTTTTTGTTTTTTTTTTGTTTTTTTTTTTGTTTTTTTTTTTTGTTGTTGTTCACAAGTACTTATAAGCCGTTACTTAGTTGGAGAGTCAATCTATCGTAGATTGCTTTTTTAGAACAGAACCAGTGTATGTCGTCATAGTCAGACAATTTTTTTATTAGGTAATTTCTCTTAGCTGTTGCTCTTAGCGATTCCAGATGTATGTTTGCCTGAGGGCGTTCTTCGCTGTCTTTAAATCCCTTTTTTTTCCCATCAAGTTATTTATTCATTGAGGATTTCTATTGTTCATTTAGTTTCCATATTTTACTCCAAAATCGTTTGTTTTCTTTTGAATCTGGTTGATGAATAGTCCTACAGAGTTCGACACCAATTTGTTCATTGAATATTCTGTCTTTATTTTGAAAGGTCCAATTTTGTTTGTATTGCTTGACCATGTCCAAGTACATTTTGAGTCTCTGTTCTTTCACCAATATCTTTTGATTTATTTCTTACAGTCGTGTTGTCAGATATGTCAGCGATTTCGTCCCTCTCTGTATGTGTGTGTGTGTGTGTGTGTTTTAGATCTTTGTATTCTTGTGTGTTTTACCTTCCTTAGCAGTTTCGCTCGCTTCTTTGTCCTTCTATTCTCATTTCCAATCCAGGTTTTGTATTTCTGTTCGAATTCCTAAGGGGAATAATTATTTTATCACTGACTAGTTTTGCTCCTGTATTGATAAACTTGTTCAGTTAAATGATGTTGTCCGTTGGGATATGTTTCAATAATTTATTTAGTTTTTCGATCTCTACCATGACTTTTTTTTTTCCAGTTTTTATCCCTGCTAGTGTAGTTTTCATTTTATTCGTGATATTTTTCAAAATTCTACATGTTTCTTGTGTTCTTCTATTAATATTGATACCGTAGTGCTGGGTTCTACGACGGCTTGGTTTTCAATATGGTGTTTCAATTCGTTCAGAGGACTCTCTTTAAGTATATTCTTCCACATATTTCTAGTATCTCAAGATTAAAAAGACAACCTTTCTTTAAAATTAACCACGGTTAATCGGCAAGTCTTTGATCTGTTGTATCAAAATTCGCGAATTCGTCTCTTCATCATTTGTTTCTATTAACCTCTTTGTGTAGGATTACTTTTTGAATAACAGTGGATTAGAGTTTTCTTGTGTTTTCTAATCCATTTTTTTTTTTTTCACTTTGTGTATATCAGTTAAATTGGATCCCAATGTTAAATATCAATGGAACACCTGCTGATCCTGAAACCCAGACCGATTGTGTTGGTCTTACATTGATTTAGATTTGAATTAATTATTTTTCATTGGTAGTATAAAGTAGATATACCAGGGTTGATTATTATCTGCGCTCCGATCACGGAGAAGACCTGGTTTTGTTCCAAGAAGGAACCACCATCGGTTGGCGACAAAAATACTTATTCACCCATCAAAAATCCCCATCTTCATCATCATGTTGAGCCGCAAGCATGACTCTCCATCTCCATTCGGCAGGTTCTCCAGACTACATCCTGTGTTTGTAGAGAGCTGTTGTAGATAAGTTCTATCCGAACGACCAACCCCTGCAGGTCCCATTGAAGGCGTCCACAGGAGGACGTTACTTATGAACTTGCCCTTACTTCTCCAAGAGTGTCTCCCATGTTTGCTTGTCTGATTTGAATGGTTTTAGAGATGGGAGGTAGGTAACCCTACAGCTGCTGTTTTATGGGATGCTGCTTCCAGGATTTGTTCAGTAAGGCTCGTTGAATTCTTGTGCAATTGCCATTAAGCTTTTTTCTTCATGCACTTGGTCAACGTCCATGTTGGAGACACGACTGCTGCTTGGAAAAAATTTGCATTTTATTTTATCGAATAGACCTAACATCCATATGACTGATAAAAGTCCACATAACCTTTTGACCTTATAAATTTTGTTGTTTTGTGTTAAAACAGCATAACAAATGTATTTCAATGGACTTTTTCAGTTACTACTTTTTTTAAACCATAAAAAAGAGAGTCATATTCCAATATCAATTTCGACACCTGTCAATAAATTCACTCAACAAAATCATTATAATTTTCAAAAATTTTTGCAAATTAGAGTGATGGTAAAAAGTTTAAGAATTTGGTTATACTTACGATTTGGTATCAAAAGATCTTCGAATCGTCTGAACGGACTGATTTTATAAGCATCTTAGCACCCCCTTTGAAATTACTCCATTTATTCCAGCCCCATTAGCAGTAGTCGTGACAGGGATTCATTTTATAGGGTGTGCTGATTCTATTCGGTGAGTGGACGGAAACCTTCAGATTTTAAAGTTAAAAAACTTCAACGTTCATATAAGTTCAGACACTGGTCGCTAAATTCATGCAACTAAATCATGATATTTTAAAAAATATTTGCAAACTAGAGTGACAATAAAAAGCGTTGTTATGATTATGAGAGTTTTTCACGTTTGCGTTAGCTGATGGTATTTCACTGGACTCTGATTGACAGCAAATCTCTTCAAATCTCCAGGACTCTTCTCAGTATTCTGGCCGATCTTAGCAATGCTGTAGTTTGGATGGTGTCTGCTCGTCCCCTGATTTCCAACAGTTCCAGCTCCTTTTACCAATTAATATCACCGTTACCTGCATATCATCTTTATTATCATTATTACTCCTTGGAAGTTTT
>OY757912.1:106820491-106867991 GCA_963585895.1 Sepioteuthis lessoniana
AATCTAAAGTCTCTATTAGTGTAGTGTTATATATTGACCCTTGACCGTGCCGTCAATCAAGAGATGCACCTGTGTAAATAATCGGTAGAAGAAGCGGAAGAAAGTGGGCGTTATGAAATAATATAGGCAGGTGCCGGCGGCAGTTGAGTTATTAGGGGACAGGAAGGCCAGAAGGAGGGCCAGCTTGCAGACTGAAGGATGTGTCCCTCAGTAACCCCCGGTTGTGTAACCCCAGCCAAGATGCAGAAGTGGTGCCATAACCAGGAGAATAAGTTGGGTCAATATGGCAGTATGTCCCTGTCTCCACTCATCTCTCACACACCACAGAAACATCGAGAATAAAGTGTGAGAGATATATAATTTTATAAAGAAGTGTGTTCGTTCGTTCATTGAGGTTCGTCATTATGTTTGATTATGTTTCCGCTTTATATTTGTATATGTATACGCGTAGTAAACAACAGTAATCCGAGTACGAGTACTTTTGACCATCTTGTTGTTGAGGATGTTGGTACTACTTTGTTATAGAATCCTGGATTTATTTTTTATTCAAAGATTTTTATCCCACTCGGTTGGGGCTGTAGAATACACCGATTGCAAGACCCCACCACCACCAACGAGTGTCTTTGATATGATATAAAACGATCTAATGGTGAGGCATCAGTAATGCTGGAGCTTTGGGGAATGCAGAGTACTTCTTCATTGCCATCGCTCCCAAGTCTATTCTGGCCCGGAATGATAGCATCTGATAGGGTTCTATGTATGGGTTAGATAAAATTGTTTGACATTTAAACTGAGAACAAACAAATGACTTGTGTAAAATTGAATTATTTGAAATGGAATTGATTATTTAATTGGGTGCACACAAATGACTGAGGGTTAATTAAAGTGCTAGTGATACATAATAGAGATACAATACTTAAAACTATATAACTATGTGAAAAAGAATGAGTAATGATGAATAAAACAATGTTAAATAGCAATACTTGTAACCACTTCATTGTGTACAAGCAAATGATTAATATTGAAGAGAATTATAAGTTTTAGATAGCCATAAATGAAACCATTTAACTATGTAGAAATGATAGCAGTTCTAGTATACAAACAAATTAGTTCGACCACAATTAAAAATGAAATTACTGACAAATTACTGATAAAGAGGAGTGGCAAGAGAACGTCAGGGATATCCGTGCTGGCGGCACGACATGATGATGATATCTATTCTATTGTGTACAAACAAAAGACTGACGTTTAATTTTGACTGTTATATAGTAAAACTTTGTGCAAACAAATTACTTACAGTAAATAGAATTATTCGAATTACATAATAATACTTGAAACAATTTTACTGTCTTTGAAAAAAAAGGATCTTAGGCTCGTTTAAAAATGTTATCAAGGTAATCTGTTTACAACTCATATATATTTAATGTATATAGAGTATTTGGCATTAAATAACCTACAATGATGGATATGCCATAAAACAATAGCAAAATCAAAATAAGTCAAGGATATTTTAAATAGGCGTGTTGATCAGGTACAGATGACGTCATTTGAGAACGCGTAGACAATTATGATGGGTTGAAAATGTTAAGATGGCAGCTGTGGATCAAAAATATGATTAATATGATAGATGGATCTGTCAATCAAATTTATCAATCATTGACGTATATTGTATAACCTTTATCTGTTGATTCTATCCATTAAAAAAATCTATCCATCATTTTCCTACATATATTCTGTATATTCTAGTAATTATCTCTATCGGTACGGCCTATCTCTTATATCAATTCGAGTTAAATCACTAAAATATAATAATCGCATTCGACTGCCTCTTATCGTTCACATTTTCAACGAAATATTGTATTTCGTAGACAATGCCTTAATATGATTTCTGCTCTGCGGAAACTTAATTTAGTCTACATACAAATGGAGAATGATGTACTCGTATAAACCTTCTGTTGAAATCATATTACAACTCAGTTTGTGTTTTATTATAGCGTTTATTTTTTTCTTTTTGTCTTCTTTTTTTTTCTTTTTATTGCTGTGTTTCTGGTTGTGTACATTGTATCGTTCTATGTATTCATGTATTTTGTTATTTCTTTGTTTGTATCAATTAACAAAGACTTCCTGGTTACTGGTGTCATTCACGAGAGATATACGTGTTTTACATCTGCTTACAACGGTTTCGATCTCCGCCTCCGGTACGAATCTTGCAAAGTAGGAATATTAAGAGGAAGTGATGTCATAGAGGTAGTGAGACTAACCAACGTACACCGGAAGCTATTCTTTTCAGTAAGAATTTCATTCAAATCAAATAATCCTATAACACTTGCAGTATCAAAAGGTACATTTCTAAATTCTATCTCAGTACAGCAAATGGCATTTAACGATATATATTGTCATCCACAGACAGACTGTTTCGTTCTATCATAACTCTTCAGTGTGGCTAGACACGTTGGACGCTAAAAGGCGTCCAACATTACGTTAGACTTAGTCTTAGACAACTCGGGAACAAGCATACCACGTTGGCCAAGGGAATTTTTAAGGTATTATGTAGCAACAACAGCAGCAGCATCCGTTTGTTTACATTTTGATACCCTATCGGCTACCAGAGTGCTCAAAATATATATAGATGGTTGGTTTCTTTGTTTAATGGCACATCAACTCTTTTTAGGTTATTCAATGCCAAAGCCATTCTCCTAGAAGAACAGTAGTGGTACTATTTAACCCATAGCTGGGAGGATAAGGGGGTTCATACCTTTCCCAAGGGTATTTGCCCGAAAGTGAACGTAATAGCGCGACTGGAGTACGAACTCGCGTACTACGATTCTGCAGTCTATCGCTTTAACCATTACACCACCTCCGGTGGGCCAAGATATGACACAAGGTCAATTTTTAAGCGGAGTTTAACAGGTTTAAATTCAGAGTTTTCCATCTCCTAGACTAGTTGCCTCACCAAGGCTGAAGAACCCAGTCTGTCCTACTATTTACCCATAGCTGGAGGGAGAATAATTGGATTCATACCTTTCCCAAAAGTAATAGTGCTATATGAAATGCAATTAGCCTGGTCTAGGGTTTGAACTCGAGTCGCCGTGTCCATTTCGTACGACGATAACCATTATACCATGGGCACCTCCACATTCTCAAATCTATCTATATGTACATACATATATCATCAAGTTGCATAGATTGCATGAAGTTCCCTTACTCTGTCTTATCATCACTCCCGACATTTTATTGGTCCTAGCGGGTCCTTTTGATTGCATCCAGTGTCCACGCTGAGCAGATGTATGTAAGTCTTTGCTGGCAAGCCAACACTGGTGTGTCCATGCGTTGGATTCCCTAATAGAACACCACTTATTAGTCAGTCTTTATTTCTCCATCAGTGCCCAACATGTCTTACTTGGATGATTTATAAGGTAGGAGTTAAGTGGCCGAACAGCTGTCGTTTAGGGAGGTGCTGCTTTTGTACGTAACATTTTTGTGAAATTCCCTTCAAGCTTTTTCTCCCATGTGGTTCGTTAACGTGCAGAAGGTGCAGCTGCACTGTAGTACTGACACATCCACAGCTTGGAAGAAATCCCTTTGTATTTCTTCAGATGTCGGATGTCCATATGATTGACAGCCAGTAAATTGCAGTGCAGGTTTTTACTATGCGTATGTGGACATTAGTTTAGGTCGATGAGATATTCTTGCCGAGGTATGTGATCGGGTCGACTTCTTTAAGTAGAGATTGTTCCTTCTTATTTAAAACATAAATTCGGTTTTATTTGCGTTTGCGTTGAGGCCAATGTCTCCTGCAGCCCGTTCCAAGCTCTGCAGCAAAGATTTGACTGGGGTAGGATTTATGTGTGTGTACATACAAACCTATTTTTCTAGAGGGTAGAATGTTGGCAAATGACCCAGGGAATTAAGGTTTGATCCCAGGTTAAGTCATACCAAAGAACAAAAAAAATGGTATCAAGTATTTATTGACCAATCGGCACATTTGTATTAGTTTTTAAATTTTGAGATACCTCACAGACAACAATATTTGTCTTGCCGCGAAAAATTTGGAAGATCAAAAACCAAAATAATCTAAGATATCTTTTTTCTGCCACCATTATCAAAAAATACAGTTTCTTAGCCAATTTGAATCAAAGATAAATCATAACCTTTTTAATTTAATTTCTAGCCTACATAATAAGTGAAGAAATTTCGTTAGTAAGTAATGATTTATTCCTTACTCAAATACCTTTCGGGATATTTCTTTTGAGAGAAATACTTTATTCTTTTCTTTCAGGAATGCATTTAAATATCAACTTCGTTTAAATTTTCTTAAACTAAAAGAATGTTTGTTTACGTAGATTTTATTAATACTGATATTGCAGTAAAAGCTTGCTGATGAAAATACTAGCATTTGCCACATATACATTATGGCATGAATATATTTTCTCTGTCTCCCATCGTAAAAAAACCTTCTCAAAGATCGTTTAAATCACATATGTCCCTTTATGTTAAGCTTATAATTACTGCTATACTTCATTGCTAGGATTTTGACACTATCTCTCTAAAAAAATATCTACGCTCTGACTTATATTATCTTTACTTACAAGAAAGGATTTTGTACTTTTGCTTTTCAGCAAACTTTTCACTCAATCTAAAGAAACAAAAATTATAAATTTGTAGATTGGATATTTTTATCATTCATTTACTCTTTTTTCCTACACACACACACACACAAACACACACGCACACACACACACACACACACACACACACACACACACACATATATATATATATATATATATATATATATATATATATCCGGCTCATTGGCCAAGTGGCTAGAGTGTTCGCCACGGTCCAGGAGACCCGGGTTTAATCCAAGGTTGGGCCATACCAAAGACTTTAAAAATGGTACTTGATACCTCCTTGCTTTTGGGTCGCCCTCGACTACGGTCGCCAACTTTACTTTATATATATATATATATATATATATATATATATTCTCGGTATCTGTGTTCGGGTGTGCCATAATTTTCTTTAGTTAAAAGAACTAACAAGACTATGAATAATTAAAAGGGGGAATCAGGTGATTATAAATAAGTCATTGTTTTAAAATACATTATAAATTTTAAAAGGCAGAAACTGAAATTCCCGTGAAACGTGAGTCAGCACAAGGACGTGAGGAAAGGAAATTTGATTAAGGCAGACAACCAGTTTTTCCAGACGAAAAATATTTTACGAAGAGATTGTCAAAAATAAAATTTTTCAAGACTGTTGGAACGTGAAAAAATGCAGAGACAATAAGATATCTTGAAGCTGGAGTTGTTTTACAGAAGAAAGAAGAAATTGATATTCCTAATTTTCTCTCGTGGAAACGAAAATTTCTCTGGCGTTTAATATTTATTCAATTTTTGTTTTTCCTTGAGTGTGTTTAAAGACAGAGTTGTCTGCCATAAGAATTGAAAACTGAGAATTTTTTTCCCGGAGAAGGAAATATCTTCCTGAAACATTTACGGGCTTTTATTGTAGATATTTATTTTCACGTTTCCCTCAAATGTTGAAATATATTATTTAATGAAATAATTATTTCAAGTTATTTTGTCTTCTCAATTTTCTCGAGTTTTAATACAAGTTGAAATTGAACTTTCTTTTTTATGAACTACATCTTTACAATTTATTTCGTATTTTCCTGAATATTTTTTCCCTAAAAACAACGATCGGTTTGCTGCCTTTTGTAACCACTTGCGCTTCAATAACTGCATGAAAAAAAGATTTCATTTTTTTTTTTCGTTTGCAGTTTAACTGAAACACTTCGTGACAGTGTGAATATTACGTAAAGACGCTTTACAGACCAAAGCACTGTTAGTAGTGCTTTGGTCTGTAAAGACAGATCTAGTACGCAGTAAACTAATGGAAACCTGAGGAGACTTACTTGCACTCAGGCTTTGCTGAAAAACCACCGGTCAAAACTGATCAGAAAACCTGTTGAAGACTAAAATACTACTGCTACTAATATAATTACTACTACTACTACTACTACTAAAAATAACAATAATAATAATAATAATGGCAGACCACAGAATAAAACTGAAAGAATGTGAAAAGAGAGATAAGTACCTCAACCTTGCTAGAGAATTGAAAAAAACTATGGAACATGAAGGTGACAATTATACCAATTGTGATTGATGACTTTGGCACGGTAACTAAAGGGTTATTAAAGGGCCCCTAAGGTTTAGAAGTTGGCGATCAAGTGGAGACAATCCAAACAACTGCATTATTGAAAACGGTCAGAATACTGAGAAGAATCCTGGAAACTTGAGGAGACTTGCTGTCACTCAAACCCCAGTGAAAGACCATCAGCCTACGCTGACATGAAAAACTCTAATGAGTAATAAATAATAATTGGAGCAAATATGGCCACAAACAGAACATAAGAGAAAGGCCGATTAGATCAGCAACACGGGAAAAGAGTTAGGACTCAAAAAAGAACCTAAGGCGGAAAAACACCTTGATTCACTCGCAGCAAAACTTAGAAAAGTAGCATATAAGAAAACGCCAGATCATGATGGTTTACGGGGATACTGATATGAAAAATTCACTTCCATTCATGACAGACTATATATCGAAATGAATAGATGCCTACATGAAACAGACATACCCGAATGTATAGCAAAAGGAAAGAACAACCCAAAAAGGAGCCGCCGCCAAAACTACAGACCTATAACGTGCCTACCAATGATGTGGAAAATAATTACAGAAAAAATTAGAGAGGAGATTTACGATTCGCTAATAAGCCATAGACTGTTCCACGAGGAACAGAAAGGATGTCACAAGGGGACCAGAGGTATAGGAGAACTATATTGGTCAACATATCCTCAAGGACAACAAAATGAGACGGAAAAATCTAGCTATGGCATGGATAGACTACAAAAACGCATATGATACGGTTTCTCTAAGTTGAATGATAGACAAGATATCCGGCGAAGTTAATGGAAAATACCATGGAAATTTAGAGAGACTGCAGGAAGAAAAGCTTAACTGAGGTGAAAATCTAGAAAGGCATCATCCAAGAAGATGCGCTATCTCCATTACTATCTGTAATATCGATGATGTCATACTAAGGAGATGCACAGGTGGATACAAACATCATAAATCACAAGAAAAAAATCTACTGCTTAATGTTCATGAACGACATCACACTGTTTGGCAAAAATGAAAAAGAATTGGAAACCGTAATACAGGCAGTGAAGACATCATCATCATCATCATGTCGTGCCACAGGCACGGATATCCCTGACCCAATCTCGCCACTTCTCCCTATCGTTCATCGCCTCTGGTAGGTCTTCAGGGCTACATCCCGTATCCTCACATAGCTGCTGGATGTATGTTTGAGCTGGTCGTCCTGCTTTTGCCCGGCCATATGTGGGGGTCCATAGGAGTATATCATTTATGAGCTCGTCCCTACTTTTCCAGTAGTATCCTGCGTGTCTGGTTCGTCTAAATTGGATAGTTTTCGTGATGGGAGGAAGGTGACCGTATAGTTGGTGCCTAGTGGGATGTTGCCGCCTGGACTTGTTCAATATTGCTCGCGGCATTCTTGTGTAATTGCCGTCTAGCTTCTTCTCCAGCCGTTTAATTAGCGTCCAAGTAGTGCATCCATACAGCAGTATCGATACGACCGCTGCTTGAAAGAAACCGCGTTTCATTTTATCAGTCAGGTCTGATTTCCATATGATCGATAGCCAATCGATAGCTGTCCATGCCTTTGTTAGCCGCGTGTGGATGTCCTTTTCTGTTCCTGATACGCTGCTTCCTAGGTATGTGAATTTGTCAACTAGTTTAAGAGGAGTTCCATCTAATGTGGTGATGTCGCCTGTTTGATTATAGCACATATATTCCGTTTTAATGAAGATATAGGGATGGAATTTGACATAGAAAAATGTGCCATGCAGATAATGAAAAGCGGAAAACGACATATGACGGAAGGAACAGAATTATCAAATCCAAATAAAATCAAAACGCTTGGAGAAATGGAAACTTGGGAATATTGGAAGCGGATACCATCAAACATGCAGATATGAAAGAAAAAATAAAGAAAAGAATAATTCAGGAGAACGAGAAAACTATTTGAAACTAAACTATATAACAGAAATCTCATCAAAGGAATAAATACCTAGGCTGTCCTCCTCGTAAGATACTCGGAACTATTCTTAAAGTGGCGAAGGAAGAACTTCAAAATGGACCAGAAAACAAGAAAATTTATGACGATGCATAAGGCCTTACATCCCAGTGATGTCGTAGACAGTGGATGTGGCAAGAAAAGAAGGAGGAAGAGGGCTTAGCAGCATTTTAAAAAGCGTGGATACGTCAATACAACTATCAAAAGACTACTTAAAAGAGCGGGGAGGACGACTGATTACAGCGAGCAGAAACAATACATACAACACAAGCATTGACAGAATAAAATAACCAGAAAACAAAAATGGGTAGAAAAACAACTGTATGGACATTTTAAGCGACAAACAAGCGGAATCTCATTCCAGAAAAGACCAGGACATAGCTGAGAAAAGGAAACCTTAAAAGAGAAATTGGGTCTCTTCTGATAGCAGTACAAAACAACGCCATAAGGACTATGTCAAACCACGAATTGAGAAAACACACTAAAATAGCATATGCAGATCATATGGTGATAGAGACAAAACAATTAATCACATAATAAGCAAATGCAGTGTATTAGCGCAAAGAAAGTATAAGACTAGACAATTGGGTGGGAAAGGTGATCCTTGGGAATTGTGCAAGAAGTTTAAATTTAACCATACGAACAAATGATATATGCGCAACCCAGAATCCGTCCTAGAAAATGAGACGGAAAAATTCTTAGGGATCTTGAGATACAAGCAGATCCTCTAATCTCGGCCAGACAACCATACTTAGTGATATTAAACAAAAAAAGAGAACCTGTTGAAGATAGGACTTGGCCTTTTCTGTTGACCTCAGAGTAAAACTGACAGAAAGCGAAAAGAAAGATAAATTACTAAACTTTTCTAGAGAACTGAAAAAACTATGGAACATGAAAGTGACGGTCATACCAATCGTAATTGACGCACTCGGTACAATCACCAAAGGACTGGCACAGGGACTGGAGGAGTTGGAAATAAGAGGACGAGTGAAGACCATCTAAACTACCGCATTGTTGAGATCGGCCAGGATACTAAGAAGAGCCCTGGAGACTTGAGGTGACTTAATGTCACTCAGATTTCAGTGGAAAACCATCAGCTAACGCTGGTGTGAAAAACTCAAATGCGTATAATAATAATAATAATAATAATCGTAAAAAAGCAATACAAGAACTTACACGACTGTGTGGAGAACATGATCCACAGGGAATTTCGCAGGAATAAGAAATTTCACCATATTAGAAAATACTAGAATCCATTCTTTAAAATGAAATGCATAAAATTCTTTGGGACTTTGAAACACAAACGGATCATCGAATCCCAATCAGAAGACCAGACCAAGTATTAATTTACACGAAGAAAATAACTTGTCAGCCAGTCAGTAGACTATAGTGTGAAAGTGAAAGTAGGGGAAAAGCTAGACAAATATTAGGACCTTGGCACGGAGCTGAAATAATTGTTGGATCTGAAAGTGATACCAATCCTTAAAACCAGTCCTTAAGCCAGAGCCCAAGTATCTGGAAAAGTGATTCAATGAATTGGAGATCAAAGGATGAATCGAAACCACCCAGACTTCAGCGCTGCTAAAATCGGCTAGGATACTTAGATGAGTCCTGGAAACACGAGGAGACTTGCTGTCACTCAGATGCTTGTGAAAAACCATCAGTCAAAACTAATGTGAAAACCTCGTATAGAGGTAAAATAATAATAAACTGGCATTGTGTAAAGGTTGGATATTTGCAAATCGCGTTGTCTATTTTTTTGTTTTTGTTTTTAATAATTCAGCCAAAAAATCTCGCAAATTAAAAATAATCTTTAAACTTTTTTCCTCTTAAAATAATTGTGTAAAGCGCCTTTATTTATACCATCAGCCACCAACCCATCAACCTCTCTGGAAAATGTGGATGCTATTAAACGGGAGACTTGTTTTGGACAAAGTGCATATCGACCATACCGAATACTTTAGTTGGTTAATCTTCTCTATTTGCTGAGTGTTGGAATCCATTTTAAAGGTATTAATCTTGATTTCAGGTGACATGCACAGATTTAGTGTTTGGGATTTTCGCTCTGTCGATGGATAACACTGCTTGCCGTTGTCTTGGGGGATTTCACGCAAGCACAATAGTCGCTATTTAGAACTTATAGGTGCGCTGGCACACCTGTCAAAATCGATGCGAAAATAGATATTTTGTCTTTCTCTTTCTCTTTCTCTTTCTCTTCATCTCACACCCACACAAAGATTTATACACAATATATATATATATATATATATATATATATATATATATATATATATCTGTGTGTGTGTATTCATCAAAACATTAACTCAAATAAAAAAAGAGCCGCTAAATTTGTCTTGTTCCTTAGTAATCGTGAGTTCAATCACTAGCCACCAGTGAGGAATTTTAACAGAAACAAATGCATTTATTTTTTGTAACATTAAGAGAATACCAGATAAAAATGCAGCGAAGATTAATCCTTCACACCTTTATATATATATATATATATATATATATACAGATACACGCACACAGAAGATATCAAATATCACGAAACTGGCAATGGATGGTCGCTCGCCACTGTATCCGCATGGAAAAACTCTGTCAACGCCGCAGTAGGAGGGGTAGGATTGCTTATAGGACCTAGAGCACTAAAAACGCTTAATAGCGTTGAGAAAATACAACCTAGAATGATGGCAGCTACATTTAACGGAAACCCCAGAGCAACAATCATCTCATGCTACAGCCCCACCAATGTTAGTGAAGAAAATGAAATAGTCACCTTCTACGATGAGTTATCCTCATTAGTGCGTAGCATCCCGAAACACAACATGTTAGTCATTGGCGGAGACATGAATGCACAAATCGGGAAAAACGGAAACAACAAATACAGCCTCCACAACATGTCAAATAGAAATGGGCAACATCTAACAGATTTCATGATAGAAAATAGATTAGCATGCCTCAATACAAACTACCAAAAAAGAGAGGGCAAACTATGGACATACACGCACGCAAACAATACTAAAGCTCAGATAGACTACGTCCTTATAAACAAGAAATGGAAGAATAGTGCATTGAATTGCGAGGCATACTCCTCTTTTGAGGGTGTGTCCACCGATCACCGAATAGTCACGGCGAAAATACGGTTAAGCCTACGAAAAAACGCCAAACGAACAGCGACCACCAAACACTATGACTGGGCCCTATTAAACAACAAAGATGTAAGAGATAAATACGTATTAGAATTAAGAAACAGATTCGAAACACTACAAGAAAAGACGGAAAAAAGTACACCACACGACGAATACGAAAATTTCGTCAATGCACACCTCGAGGCAGCAGCAAAATACATTCCAACAAAAATTAAAACTAAATATAGAGTCCCATGGGAAACTTTAGCGGTGAGAGAAAAACGTGCACTAGTGAAAACAGCCTCCAAAAACTATCGAAAAAACCCAACAAACACAAATGCCTTAAAACTAAAAACGGCACAATATCAATTAGCAGGCATATATATAAAGGAACAGACAGAATACATTCAAAATCAGATAGATAAGATTAGAGACTCGGTGGAAGATAGACAATCTAGAATTGCCTGGCAAACAATAAACGAAGTGAGCAGAAAAAAAAAACAGCCAAAGCAAAACTGAAAGCAGCAAACCAACAAGAAAGAATAAAACTGTGGAAACAGCACTTCGAAAACTTACTTGGAAACCCACCAAAAATAACGCATGAACCAATCACCAGAATAATTAGCAAACAATTAGACATTAAACTTGGACCGTTCACACAAGAAGAACTCGACTCGGTTCTCAGAAAAATTAAAAATAGGAAAGCTGCAGGGCTGGACGAAATTCCCCCGGAAGTATGGAAGACCAGACAATTCGACGACATACTGCTCCGACACTGCAACGCAGTATACAATCAAAATCCGATAGATAGATGGACGAAGGGATGCATACTCCCCTTCCCTAAAAAAGGGGACCTCGGATTAGCCAAAAACTACCGAGGCATAACACTTACATCCATAGCTGCCAAAATCTACAATGCCCTACTACGAAACCGAATAGAACCCAAAATCGACAACATACTTAGAAAAAACCAAAATGGCTTCCGAAGAAATAGATCCACGACCTCACAAATATTAACCATCCGCAGAATCCTTGAAGGTGTACGGGCAAAGAACCTACAAGCGACATTAATATTTGTCTAATTTACCAAGGCTTTCGACTCCATTCACAGAGGAAAGATGGAACAAATCCTACTAGCGTACGGCATACCTAAAGAAACCGTAGCGGCAATAACGATTCTCTATAGAAACACTAAAGTAAAAGTACGATCACCAGATGGAGACACAGAATACTTCGACATTGTAGCAGGAGTACTACAAGGGGACACGCTGGCTCCGTATCTCTTTATCATTTGTCTAGACTACGTACTTAGAACATCGATTGACAAAATCAAAGAGAATGGCTTCGAACTGACGAAGAAAAGAAGCAGAAGATACCCCGCAACAACAATTACCGACGCCGACTACGCCGATGACATAGCGATACTGGCAAATACACCTGACCAAGCCGAAACACTTCTGCATAGTTTGGAATGAGCAGCAGCAAGCATAGGCCTCCATGTTAATGCACACAAAACGGAATATATGTGCTATAACCAAACGGGGGACATCTCCACTCTAAAAGGAACCCCTCTTAAACTAGTAGACAAATTCACGTACCTAGGAAGCAGCGTCGAATCAACCGAAAAGGACATCGAAACGAGGTTAACGAAAGCATGGACAGCTATCAATAGACTATCGACTATATGGAAATCAGACCTAACCGATAAAATGAAACGCAGTTTCTTCCAGGCAGCGGTCACATCGATACTGCTATATGGATGCACTACATGGACGCTAACAAAACGGCTGGAGAAGAAACTAGATGGCAATTACACAAGAATGCTGCGTGCAATCCTCAACAAGTCCTGGCAGCAACACCCCACAAGACACCAACTGTACGGCCACCTGCCCCCTATCACGAAAACTATTCAAGTTAGGCGAACCAGACATGCAGGACATTGCTGGAGAAGTAGAGATGAACTCATAAGAGATGTACTCTTATGGATCCCCACACATGGCCGCGCAAAACCAGGACGACCAGCACGAACGTACATTCAGCAGCTATGTGAGGATACAGGTTGTTGTCCTGAAGACCTGCCTAGGGCGATGAACGATAGGGAGGAGTGGCGAGAGAGGGTCAGGGATATCCGTGCTGCCAGCACGATATGATGATGATGATGATGATATATATTATTTTCAAACAGAAATCAGAACAAGACGAAATAAAACTGATGACTATGGGTTTCACGTAGTCAATCCTCAGCTGTGCTAGTATCGACGCCCCTAAGGTCTGTTGAATTCAACAAAATAAATAACTGTACTCATTCTAATCGTTAAGGCCCGTTACCACACACACACACACACACACACATATTCACCAATATATATATATATATATATATATATACTGCTAACTATAACCACTGCGTTCAGTACTTTCTGATTGATTACTCGAGCCTAGACCGAGAATTTACTCAATATACACCTACTATTCATTGACATATATATTATTTTATTCTTTGATTTAGAGATTCATTATTATTTAAAAATGTTTGAACCTCGGATCTATAAACTTCCAGACCAAACATTAACTACTGCTCTGTCACCAAAATAAATTAATTATGCTCATTTACCCTCAAATACATTTATTTCGTCTTAGTAAGTAAAATGCTTTGTCAATGATCTCGACTCACACTCAAGATTGTTGTAATTTTCCTTGTCTAGACCGGGAATTATTTACAGCTTCGTTACAAATTACTTACAATCGATATGTTTGGTGCACAAATTTTTCATCATCTGTCTGAAAGAGCGAGAGAGAGAAAGAGAGAGAAAGAGAGAGAGAAAATTTTAGCGGGAAAAATAGACAATAGATTTATAAATTTCCAGTGTGATTATTATGATGACGCCCCAATAAAAATATACGGTGTTAGCGGGAGACACTTGATGGAAAATAAAATTGTAGCACTCTAAAGAAATATAGTGAAACAGTTATCGTTGCAAGAAGTGGGCTCGGCTGCCCAAGATCAATTCCTGAACGACTCTTGTCCCTTGTAGAAAGACGTGTACATCTTTGAATTTCAGAGATGTCAGTATACTGCCATCCAAGGCAAAAACTTGCTTCGTAAACATTGGGTTGATTTTTGTTTGGTTTGGTTTGGTTTATTTCACGGCATATCAACAACTTATGGATTATTTAATGCCGAATATGTGGTAATCTTTAAATGTTTGACTATTAGTACAACTATTTATTTTCCATTGACAAAAGTTCTAATAATCTCAATTTTTTTTTATTTGTCTCTAACAATAAGTAAGTTGTCTGACCGTATTCGAGGGCCACCCGAAAGCTCCCTTTTCAAAATCTACGACATTGGTTTTCATTTAACGTTGGGGAAAAGTATGAACCCAACAATTCTTCCTCCAGCTATGAGTAAATAATAGGGCAAACTGGGCTCTTTAACCTGTCTAGGAGAAAGAAAATTGTGAATTCAAACCAGTTGTAAACCTGGACTGTGGTGAACTCTGCCAGACTGTTAGTACCCAAAATACCATAGATGAGTATCAACCCAACGACCAAGCTAAGTTGCGAAACGATGAGTGAGAGAGACAGTATGTCCGCGACCGTTTCTGGCTACAGGTACCATGTAACCAGCACACCCCGTCATATATTACTTGGAGATAAGATGGGCAACGCCAATTATTTATTTGCGGAACCCCTCCACGATAGGCAGGACAATTGTTAAACAGAGTGCAACTGGTATGAATTTATTTTTCTTCGCTTAGATTGCTATATGGATGCACTACTTAGACGCTAAATAAACGGCTGGAGAAGAAGCTAGACGGTAATTACACAAGAATGCTGCGAGTAATATTGAACAAGTCCTGGCGGCAACACCCCACAAGGCACCAACTATACGGCCACCTGCCTAGCATCACGAAAACTATCCAATTTAGACGAACCAGACATGCAGGTCACTGCTGGAAAAGTAGGGACGAGCTCATAAGTGATGTACTCCAATGGACTCCCACATATGACCGGGAAAAAGCAGGACGACCAGCTCGAACTTACATTCAGCAGCTATGTGAGGATACAGGATGTAGCCTTGAAGACCTACCAGAGGCGATGAACGATAGGGAGAAGTAGCGAGAGAGGGTCAGGGATATCCGTGCCTGCAGCACGACATGATGATGATGATGAGACCTATACGCATGTATTTTTCGAAGCTCAATATTATATATATATATATATATATATATAAAGTAAACTTGGCGACCCTAGTCGAGAGCGACCCGAAGAACTTCTTTTCATAAGCAACTCCACTGAGGGGTAAGCGAAGGTGTTAATTTTTTTTCTTGGATTGCCCTACTATATCTGTACCTTAAGATGCGGAGTGTTAAGCAAGGAGGGATCGAGGACGATTTTTTGAGTCTTTGGTATGACTCGATCTGGGATTGAACCTCGGTCTCTCGGACCATCGGTGAACACTCTACCAATCGGTGTGCGTGTATGTGTGTGTGTCTGCGCGTATTTCCAGTGCGTTATAATTAAGAATTTAAGGGTATTGGTCTAGTGGGTAGAGTGTTCGCAAATGGCTTGGGAGACCGGGGTTCAATCCCAGGTCAAGTCATACCGTAGACTCAAAAACGGTACTTGATGCCTCCTTGCTTAACTCTCTGCATTATAAGATATGGATCAAGGGTAAAGTGGAGCAATTCAGGGAAAAGAATAAGGCCCTCTCCTACACTTTGGTGTTGTTACTATTGTAAAGGAAGCCTTTTGGTAGCCCCTCGATTATATATATATATATATATATAAGTTTATCTAATATAAATGAATAAAACAACTATTCCGCCTTGATCGAGTGTTCACTCTTTTATCAGGCATGGTTTCGGGGCCGAAAGATCATTACTAAAAAAAATGTCAGAAAATTGCAATACACTCAAGACTGACGCCGAGTTTGACTAGGGTACAGAATATCTGTGATTGTTCAATTATTAACACATAGCAGTGGGAACTGATGGATTCATGCCTTTCTCTTCGGCATCAGCTTAAAATGAAAGGGTAAACAACCTTGTCTAGGATTTGAACTCATATCATCTATTCCATTTGCTATAGCGAATACCGTTACGCTAACCGCACCTCCAAAAGTTTAATGAAACAAGTATTCAAATTGTTACAAGTTTATTTTTCTGTAGCCATGTATGAATACAAACATATATATAATAACAAATATTTATAATTACACAATGTCTTTTTGTTTAACGTATGATGTATCGTATTAATTAACGCCACGTTGTGTGATGCAACAGCTTAGAACGAAGAGTTATCTTTGATTTTTTTTTTAGTTCGTTTTAACATAGAAAATTCACAACATTGACGCTTTGAAATATTTTTTATGTCATTTAGCCACGGAGGTGTCAACAAATAAACAAAAGCTTAAAAACAACAATAAGAAAACTGCCAAGCAATTAACACAAATCAATCTTCACCTGGGAATAAAGAGTTGAAGGTGTGTATAATTAAAGTTTAATTAAAATAACGTGAATCCCAGAAAAGAGAGAGAGAGAGACAAGGTTAGAATTATTGACTACATGACCCGTGAGGGCGCCTTGGGTGGTGTAAGAGTTAGCAAGCTAAACTAGCAAACCTTTACAAGTGAGTTCAAGTCTCATTGTGCGCTCCATTTGTATATTCTAGTGGTACATCTAAGTAAAAAGCTTGGTAAATTATTATGACTCCATGTCCTGTCAACTGGTTAGGTTTCCATAGTAATTAAATAGTATTTTATTGTTATCTCCCTTGGCTTATTAAAAATGGCATTCGTCACGAATACAGGTTCCACAAAACGGTTGTTTCTGTTTTTATAATAACACTAAACCCTACTACATTTGCAAACTGAACTGGAAATTGATTTATTCCAAATGAGTATTCTAAAATTTTGGCAAAAAAAAAAAAATTATGTACAATGTAGTCTATAAATGAGTCCACCCAAAACAATTTCTATAAAAAGTTATTTTTCTTCTAAACCCAAGAAATAGATATTTCATTATTTCCACGAGAACATTTTACAATATAAATGGATATCATTAAGTATTACGATATTACACATAAATAAGTACACAGTTTCCGATCTTAAATCAAAATTGATTTTCTTCTTGTTTTTATATATATATATATATATATATATATATATATATAGCACTCTGGCGAAAGAATTGTCGGCCGCCGCTAGCGTAATGCAAAGCTCTTCGAAATGTGAACAAAGGCTGCTGCTGCTTTTGCTAAAATAAATACCTTAAAATTCCCCTAGCCAACGTGGTCCGAGAGGTCTGAAACTTAGTCTAACGTAAAGTTGGACGGGTTTCGATCCCGGCTTCGAGCGTCCTGAGTGTCTAGCCACACTGAAGAGTTCTGATAGAACGAAAGTCTGTCTGTAGATGACAATATATATATATATATATATATATATATATATATATATATATATATATATATTGAAACGGAATCCTTCGGGTCACCCTTGACTAAGGTCGACTAAGAGAATATATATATATATATATATATATATTTAAGAAAAACAAAAACCGGTCACATTAGGATTATAAATTTATTTCCATCCTGTTATGGGTATGAATCAATAACACAAAAAATAACAGCACTTTTTCAGATCTAATTTATATATATATATATATATATATAATCTTAAAATGAACAGTTTGTGTGTAACATTATTTATAAATGGACCAGAGTTCATTTGTTTTCACACATTTGAATGGTTTCTAGTATTGTTATCTAACCCTATTAACTGTATGTAATAATCATCGTTTGTTTGCACACAGTTAAATGGTTTCAAGTATTGCTATCTTAGTGCAACTAGTCCTCAGCCACAACCCTCGGACACTTTTAAGATAAAATAGGTTGGGGTTCTTGTTTGCCACAAGAGCAATTTGAAAAATACGGTCTTGACAATCGTATTAGTGGGTTCATATAAAAAGAGGTTCCCATGAACAGCCCATTGATTGAATTAGGCCTTTCCAACGAACCCTCTACCCTACTAAAAACCAAAGTAGAATGTTACAAGTCATTGGATGATTTTGCTAGCTGGTCGAAGGACAGCTCAGCCACAAAGATCCCGTGCCGACGCCTTATGGGTCGTCACTCATGGACAAAAGGTAGTCTCGTTGGGTGGGTGTCCTACTTACCATCCGAATTAAGTCAGTCTATTTTATAGGCACATCTGACTGGGTGGATATGTTTGGTTCATTTTTATAAACATTTATTAAGGATATAATTTTTTTTAGGGACGATACAATAAATAGATAGATAGATAGATAGATAGATAGATAGGAATTGAATTAGATAGATAGATAGATAGATAGATAGATAGATAGATAGATAGATAGATACCAAAATCTACAGAAACTTATTGCTAAAACTATGTTTACTTTTACCGAAAATTTTTTTTAACATTTTCGTAATAAATGATAAAATTGTGACATGTTTGAAATATGCCAGTTTTAAATACCAAAATATCCAGAAAGTATCAATCAATACTTTTAAAAGTGTAAAAAGAAATATTTCTAAAAGTAAAAACAAAACCTTTCAAAGTGTATAGCTTGGTATGCAAATGAGACACCTGAATAACTAGAGCAAACTTCGAGCACTTGGGACGGAGAAATCACGAGGCTTGACATGCTATTTCCAAGGCACAACAAAGTGATTCTTCAAAGTTTAAAATATGTGACAATGTATTAGAAAAGCCCCAAAATTATATAAATTTTTGCTACAGATCAATCTGTCTTCGGAACAAATGACTGTATAATTACACTGTGTTCATGTATATTTTAACACAAAATGGAGCCCCCCAGCTTGTGCCAGACTAAGGTACATTTACTAAATAAACGTACGTGCATGATCTGAATAATAAGATAAGAAAAACCTGCATGTACACAGGTGCGTGAAAAGACCGCCTTTCTCATAAATGGAAATCGGCCTACTCTATTTAATAATGTAATCAATCACTGTAAAATTACTGTAGCAATAAGTAATTGTCGGTCACCTGCAGATGTATATTACAGTGGAAACATGGGTGGAAGTGATGTAGTGGCTTAAGAAGAGATGAAAGAAGAGACAGTAAGAATTAAAATGATTTCTTCATGAGGCAGAGAAGTCAAAGAAAGAAAGAAAGAAAGAAAAGATCATATGGAAGTAAAGAAAGAAACAAAGAAATAAATAAGCAGCAAGCAAACAAAAAATACGAAAAGAAACAAAGAATACGAGTAGAAAGAAAGAAAGAAAGAAAGAAACAAAGAATACGAGTAGAAAGAAAGAAAGAAAGAACATGCAAACAAACAATTTGAAGTAAGTGTCGCGAGGGACCCCCAATGATGGTGTGTGGATATGTGAGTTGCTGGTTGCTGTGTGACGTCTTTCTCACTCTCTTCTAGTGGATGTTGTCATTTTTTTTTTTTTTTTTTTTTGTCCAGCCATGTCAACTCACTTCGTCGGGTCACCATTTGTTGCGGGACCGATAAATACGTCAATCTCACAAACTTTTGAAAAATAAGTGATTGACGACCGACTAGGCAAAAATGACAAAGACAAGAGAGTTAATTCAGAAGGCCAAGATTTATTCAGCGAATCGATAACAATAAAAATTGCTCCTCTCAGGGACTAGGATGTTGTCTGAGTTGGTGTGCACGACTGGTCTGTTGCGGGTCTGAGAATTTAGTTACTGGTGGCAGAGGCTGAATGATCGGAGATCCGGTTATGCAGTACTTTGGTCAACCAAGGATGGGTCGATGTTGCCTCGGTGTGTTGGGTTAGTCCGAGCAGTGGTTGCTCGTAGACTATGGTGATGCAGAAGCACGGAACATCTATCAAACTGCATTTGTACCATCTAGTCCACGAGCGACTGTATATGTTGTATACTGTATATTGTATATGGTGCTTGTCCGAGCACGGACAAGCACCATATACAACCTGACCATACGGCAACACCTAATATTTGCACCAGGCACTAATACCATCCACAACATCTAGACGCGCTGTCGTCACAAACTAATAGACAGCTGAATCTAAGACTTTCTACAACACAGACTTTCAATATCCAATAGAGAATGCACCGACGTGATACAACAACCACGATTTCTACATCTATACACCTTTTGTGTAAGATTTGCTCAATAAAACTCGAATTTAAACTTATCCACTTGCCTCTGTCAATCAACTACAACACACAACGAAATACCTATTCGTGAGATCGATCCATACACACATATAACTTTCCTTCGACAAAAGAAAGAAAGAAAGAAAGAAAGAAAGAAAGAAAGAAATATTATTCAAGAAAGAAAGAAGGAAAGAAAGAAAGAACCGTCAAACAATATAGAAAGAAAGAAAGAATATTCAAAAAAGAAAGAAAGAAAGAAAGAAAGAAAGAAAGAACATTCAAACATTATAGAAAGAAAGAAAGAACCTTAAAACAATATGAAAAGAAAGAAAGAAAAAACATTCAACTATATGGAAAGAAAGAAAGAAAGAAAGAAAGAAAGAAAGAAAGTCTGCCGGGCCTTGTATTCATTAACTCAGCAAATGTTGATCATCTTTTTAAAACATACATTGATTTGCGTTCTTAGGGACGTGTTGGTTTCAAAATTTGCATTACAAATTTGGCATACTAACGTACGTACACTTATAGAGCGGGAATACAGATAAATATTGGGTAAATTTAGCGAAAAATCAAATTTAACATTTGGTCAGATTTAGTGAATTAAACAAAACTAACATCTTTGAATTACATTATCGAAGAATTTGAAATTGTTAGCACTTCGACAATCATGGTTCGCGTAGAATAACGTATTTATTTTTAAGGCAAACAGCAAGAAAAGGGCACTAAATTATACTCTCTCTCTCTTACTCAATCTCTCTCTCTCTCTCTTTCTCTCTCTCCCTCTTTCTCTCTCTCGCTCTCTCTATAAATATATAGAGAGAACCTCTGATTGATTATCTAGATACTGTATCTTCAGTTTAAATTATATGTATGTATTTACCAACGCCTACGCACCAGAGGTATGTGACAGAAAGTCAAATTTTAAGCAGAGTTTAGTATGTTTGAATTCAGAGTTTTCCTTCTCCTAGACTGGTTGTCTAACCGAGGCTAAAGAACCCTGTTTGCCCGGATATTTACCCATAGCTGGAGGGGGAATAATTGGATTTATACCTTTCCCAAGAGTAGTACTGCTATGGGAAATACAATCAGCTTCGTCTAGGATTTGATCTTGTGACTTCGTCTCCATATCCTATGACGATCATTACTCCACGATCATCTCCATTAAATTGAATGCAATGAATGTAACTATATAATGCAATGAATAACCAAATACCTTTATCTTACATGATTCTCTAATTCTCCGTTTCGGCCTATTACTAAATCGGAATCCTAATACCAGCTTGGATAAGGCTAATTGCAGTAAAACCTTGGTAGAAGATTATGTTACGCCAGTCACCAAAGTAAGTAGGGTTTGCGATAATTAACTATCAGCAATCGAAATCCTGTCTTTTTCAGTTGAGCGAGTTGTTTAGAGTGAAATACGTCACAATCTTCGTCTAAAGAATATGTGTTTCATACTTAAAGGCAAAGTTCGCCAACCTGCGGTCCGACGATTCTCGTCCAAACAACCCTACACGTAACTTACTCAAATTTCTCTTCACCTTTTGATATTGATGGTGAAGAAAAACCATTACAACTGCAGATGGAGCTCATTGATCTTTGCTATTGATCAATGCTAAGAAGATTTGTAATCCAAGTCTCTTGATTTCCTCAACCTCGTTTTCTATAAGAACCACGTACTTCCTCTTGCACCTAGCAAGTTGTGAGCATGTTTGCCACAATATGTGGCTGCGAAGAGTTTTTCTTCAAACTGAAACGTGCCAAGGGTAAGCCCGCGTTTGCAACAGTCAAATGATCTTTTTTCTGGTGTACCCCTTTTGTCAAACTCTTGATTTAACTCTCATATTTCATCTTTCTGTTATAGCAAACAACATCAACTATCTTACTGAAAAATATGATTGTTTGTGTGACAATACACCGCAGGTCAACCCTCACTATCTCAACCTCCTAAACCACTCATGGCCATCAGATCATCTAGTGGTTTCTCTCATCTCCGGCCAGGAGTATTTCACATTTCTTTACGGACACACAAAACACAACGTACACAACCGAGAGTGTGGAAGAAACAAACACGAACTTGGGTTGGCTCCAAGCACAAGAAGGGATAAGTTTGTGACACTTTCCTAGCATTCTGTGCTTCTGTGAGCTATCGTGAGCGTGTGTTCGAGCGAAATTCCCACAAAGTCACCAGGAACGCTGAATCATCCTCTCACGTTGGCCAACCCGACCTCTGGGTCGAAAGGTCCCAGTAGTCGGGTTCCCCCGACTTCTATTGACACTTCTCTCCAGCTGACTACCCTGCTCTCTTTACTCTGTTCTGTCGACTGCCCTGTTCTGTCAACTTCCTTCTTCTGTTGTCTGCCTTCTTCTGCTCTCTCTGGGACTCTCTTTCCCTCGTCTTCTTCCGGTCTCGTGGGAAATCTCGCACGCAAGACCTTTGTGTGGGTTTCGTACCAAAACAGACAAACGTATCCTCTGACTGGCATCAACACCCACAGAAACGAATGCCACCCATCTTGTCACACTTGTTGTAAATTTAGTCGGGTATTTTTTGTCTTTTTAAGTTTATTGTTATTGTAAACAATATCAAATATCTTATTCATAAATAATGATTGTTACCTTAGGAATTTAGTTGCTTTTAAGGGTTGTCTTTTTAAAATCTTAAGTTATACTTTGTGTTTCTTGGGCTGAAAAAGGATGTTTTCTGGATGTAGAGCTACCGAATTTAGCGCACATTTTCTTGGATGCAGAGAAAAAATGCCCAATGAACATTGTTCTTTACTTGGTAAAGAATGGCTTTCAACAAGTGGGTATTCAAAAGTAAATAATAAGCCCTGGTGGACGCTTAAAACATAGTCTAACGTCACATCACAGAATTTAAGCAAATGTGAACATGATCAGAGCTTAAAAGCGTAACAATTCAATCACAGGAGGTACTGTCAATAATTTAAGGTCTGTATGTCAGTTCAAGCAAAGCTTAATAAATAAGAAGCTGCGTTCTAGCAAGGCATAACTTCAGGAATTTAGCATTTTTTTTTTTTTGTTCTTTTAAGATCGCTCACCACAACGTTTCTGGATTAAGCTCTATGGTCCCTGATCTGAAAAAGTTGAGAAAACCTGCTTTAAGGTTTCTTTAGGTACTCAAGCTATCGTAATCAAACAAAAGTTTGGAGGACCATTTAGTTTACCGAATGGTAACACAAATACATTGATTTATTTCCAGGAAAGAATCGATATTCTTTTGCAATTCAAAGTTTTCAGCCTGCCTTTCCTTTACAGTTTTCTACTTCCGGCCTTGCCACTTCCGGCCTTCTCGTGAAGTCGCACTGCGTCAGTCGTTCGAGAGATTGAAGTAAGGAAATCTTATTGATTCGAGTTGGTGTTACAATAGAGGTCTGTAGCTTATCACATTGTCCTGGTTTTAGTATGAGACAACAATCCGATTGGTGTTTTCTTTCGGCTTTTATTTTATTGGTCATTATTAAGGCGACATTTCCAGGTCTTCTTGTTTCTTGAATATATCCTCAGAGACCTGGAACTTTGCAAGCAAGTAAATATATTCTCCAATATCAAAGAAATTTTATATCTTCAGCTTACTGAGTCAGAAAAGAAAGCCACTTTATTATATATATATATATAGATATAAAGATGGTTGTTGTAGGTCCAAAGAAAAAATAAGGATATATTTTAAGATAGGTAGGTCCACGTGAACAGTTTGTTGTATCTTTGGTCAGAGTTATCTTATCTTTGGTTGTGGATTGTTTTCTGAAGGGGTTGATACTGAATGTTTTGTACAACTGTTGGTGTTTATTCTCTTTTAAGATCGTCTCCATCAGAATGTTTTGTTGGTCCACTTGGTTTAAAGGTTCTTTTCTGGACACTCCTGCACAATCCACAACCAAACATAAGAAATGGGATGAACAATCGAAAGCATCCAGACCACAGCACTACTAAATTTGGCTTGGACACTCCAAAGGGTTCATGACACCCAAGGAAACTTGGTAAGACTCCAGCAAAAAAAAAAAAAAGACACCAATTAGAACTTATGCGAAAAGCCACCAATTAGAACTGACGCAGAAAATGGTATAATCACAAGCCAGAACCAGTAAAAGAAGCGAAAGGAACCACTATTCTCTAAGACTTTGCTGAACAGCACATCTTTTTGGGAGAGTCTTTTCAATGTGACAGAAAAATATCACCCGAAAGAGGCAGCAAAAACTAAATACGTAGAATACATAATATCACTACCTTCCCTCTGGCTAAGTCTTGGGTGAAGGATAGTAAAAATCCAAAAGTAAAGCTGTTAATTGAATAAGAAGAATATTGACAATGTTTGTATGATTATCAAAATGTTGATGATAAAATTTGAGGGGATTGTTTATTATGATGATTATTTGTGTTAGTCATAATGACGAACAAAATGAATGTTTCAATGATCTGTTGTTTTTTTTTTTATCATTTCAGGATCGGTGATTGGACGTGTGGAATTTAATAACTGGAATGAAATTAAAAAAGTACATGCCGAGAAGAGTTCGTACGTCCGTTACGATGCCAGCAGTGAGAATATCACGCTCTTAAAGCGGCTGGATGCCGACAAAAATTTAAATAAAATCACTTTGCGAATTTATTGCGAAGCCAAAAAACCAAATACAAGGAATGTAAGTATTGACAAATGTGTTACCAATTTGTCTGCAAAAGTAATATGCAGTATCAAAAATGCTTTAATTGTATTTAAGATATTGACATGGACAGTATACAGTTTTGCAGAGATGTACTTAAAATTGATTTTTGATAGTTTCTTTCTGTAGCACCAAATGTTCAAGAAACTATTGCTGTCGAGAAGGAATTTTGTGGTTTTGGTTTGGTTTGGTTTGGTTTAGTTTTATGGTACATCAACCATTATAGGTCGTTAATGCCAACTCCAATTTTATTCATAAAAGCAGTTCTATTTCGAACAATTCAGTTTAGCATGCAAATCCATTTCTATTTAAAATAATTCAGTTTTGCATAAGTACATAGTTTCAATGTCTAAATCCGTTCTATTTCAAACAATTCAGTTTAGCATAAATACACAGTTTATTTCTATTTGACCCATAAATAGGACCCTACCAGATGCTACCACTCAGAGCTTGAGTGGACCTGGTAGCGATGGCACTGAAAAAGTACGCAGCATTCCCTAAAGCTCTAGCATTACTGGAACCTAATCATCAGATTATTAAGTGTAATATCCAAGACATTCGTTTGGAGTCTCTTACCCCTCTTCAAAGATCCAATCGGTGTATTCTACAGCTCCAGCCACTGGGCAATTGTGGTTTTGAATTAAGCAAAATGAATTTGTATCGTTAAACGGCATTTTCAAATACAATTTGTGAAATGTTAGAACATTCTTCGTTTAGTAACAGAAATATTATATGTCAAACATACTGGTAATATAACAGGAACACATATGCAGAACATTCACATGCAGATTTGAAAATAAAGGTGTTACATTATATCAAAAGGAGGATGGTAGAACTTGGTTTCAAATCAGTCCAACAGGAGAAATAGATAAAGAATTAAAAGAATGGCCCGGGTAACTGAAGGAATTTTAAGTGCGGATCAACAAAGAGCTAGATGAATAAATGAAATCGATCAAGCTACACACAGATAAAGTAAATGGTTAAAATTCTAGACAATTGGCGACCATCAGTCAAGGCGGACCCTTTGAAGTCACACAGACTCTCTGGTTGAATAAAGTCTAAGGATTTTTAGGAGTGGAATGGTGCCTCAAATCGAGCGTTAAAATAATGATATTTAGAATCTAAAGAAAAGAAATGCCGGTCGGTGTCAAATTAGAAATGGTACATGGAAACAAAAATAAATAAAGAAGGGATGATTAACGACCTTTTAATTACTTTTACTATAAGTACCGGGTTGCGTCTCGATGTAGAGATTGTATCCGACTGTCTAAGTCGATAGACAGAGAGCATGTAGTCTACCAAGTCCGAAGGTTACCATTTAGTTCTTGAGGTGAGAAAGATCTGTTAACCTCTGTCTCTCTCTCTCTCTCTATATATATATATATATATATTGTCATCCACAGACAGACTGTTTCGTTGTATCACAACTCTTCAGTGTGGCAAGACACGTATGACGCTTGAAGCTAGGATCGAAACCCACCCAACTTTATGTTAGACTTAGTATCAGAGCGCTCGGCCAACAAGCGTACCACGTCAGCTAGGGAATTATTAGGTATTAAGTAGCTGTAACAGCAGCAGCGTTCGTTTGTTTACATTTTATTCCTCATCGGATACCAGAGTGCTCAATTCTTTCGAAGAGCTTTGCATATATATATATATATATATATATATATATATATATATATATATATATATATATATATATTGTTTTAAAGCCAATTTTATTTCTACTAGCAACCCACAGAAAAATAATAATGAGAACCGTGAAAGAAGATCGCTTGCGTCTGTGTCAATTAGTTTAACATGACGAGCAAGAGACTTTTCATCTAGAAAGGAATCTTAGAACAGTTTACTTTTTAGAGAGACGACCCTTCACATAAAGAACAGATGGAGATCCAAGATGTGTTTTGTGTTTTTCACTCTCCGTTCTCACGACAATTGACTTAGCAATCCGGTGTTGAACATCCAATACACATTCCCCTTACAATACAGTACACAGCCATTTGTTCACACAGATACCCCGGCACATATATTCATTTGGTAACGTGTGTCAATGTTATATAGGGTTTATCATCAATACGTAAACCCCAAATTCATCCAATGATATGCCAGCATTAATATCCAAGGAGGATATTCAGTGTGTTGCTATACTGTGAATGTACTCCATATAATTAACAGGAGCCATCTCTTTGTGGTGTAATGGTTCGTCGACAAGTCTTGCAGAAAGATTACTACTGAGGGCCGAGTTCGATCCTCACGTGGTACCCCATACTTTAATATTTATACAAAACAAGACTATACTACATACAGTAAGACAATCACAAAGTAAACTGCATTAATTTAAAGTTGGTTAAATCAAAACCAAAATTACTTTAAAATTACGCCAAAAGGAAATGTCCTGGGAGTCTATCAGTATCCAAAAAAACAACTCGACCATGTTCATGTTATCTATCATAACAGTCCTTAGAAATACATACAGGGAGAAAATTTGGAGTTTGAAATTGAACACCGGGTTGGTTTGAAAGTTTCGCGAAAAGTTGTAAAATAGTTCATTGCAAAGGGCAAGTATTACAAAGCCGAAGTGACCAAAACAAAACGTCATTATTTCTGCTCAGAAGTACTGAGACGATGGGGAGATTAAGATGAATTTGGGAGGAATTTCATTTTCAACAAGGAATCGACTGAAAGTTGGAGTAATAAACTTCAATTGTTTCTCGACGAAACTGTATTGTGAGTGTCAATATCTTCAAAAATTTGTATTGACATTTGAAGTCTTTTGTTTTTATTATTGCTAATGTTACCATGATATACTGGCCGATTTATTCCACAGTCTTCATCAGAGATATATTCGAAAAGAAAATGTGAAGCTTTTTTAAAAAATTTACCAAATGAACTGTTGTTTTCTTTGATCTACTTGTATAAATAGATGTTTTACTTATCCAAAGAATACGTCGAAATGCACAAGCAATTATTAGAATGTTAAAATACATATTATATTATACAATCTAACTCACAAATACTCACATATATATTAGTAGTTGTAAAATATTTATAGAATTTTCTATATTACTAAGGTAAGATAACAATGAATATCCAAATGTAGTCATGAAAACAAATTCTTAACTTGCCTGAAAACTAACGATTCAAAAACTAATCAAAATAAATGACAATAAATGAATAAATAAATAAATAAATAAATAGATAATAATTTGCTGTCTCGGCTGACCACAGAATAAAACTGAAAGAATGTGAAAAGAAGGATAAGTACCTCGACCTTGCTAGGGAATTGAAAAAACTATGGAACATGCAGGTGACAATTATACCAATTGTAATTGTATAATTCAAATTTCTCAATTTTGCAAAAAACAAAAAAGACAGTTCTATTTGAAACAATTCAGTTTACCATGCAAAAACAATTCTAGTTCAAAGAATTCAGTTTAGCATAAGTACCCAGTTTCAATGTCAAAAACTGGTCCATTTAAAAAAACTCAGTTTAGCATAAGTACGCTGTTCAAATATTAAAACAGTTTAATCTCAAACAATTCAATTTAGCATAAATACACAGTTTAGTTCTAATTGACCCATAGATAGTGCCCTATCAAGTGCTACCACAATGGGCTAGAGTGGACCTGGGAGCACTGACAATAAAGAGATACTCCACATTCCCCAAAGCTCTTGCATTACAAGAACCTCACCATCTGATTGTTTAATGTCATATCCAGGACACTCGTTGGGAGATCTTACCTCTCTGCACAGAAAGAGTCGGTGTATTTACAGTCCCAGCCGACTGGGCAATGATTGCATATATATATATGTGTATGTGTGTGTGTGTGAGAGAGAGAGAGAGGAGAGAGAGAAAGCTAAAGTCTGAACATGCGCTTGCTTCATAGAGCGTATGTGAGATGGAATATATATATATATATATATATACCAGCCCCTCCACCATGAGTAGGATGCGATACAATGTCTATTCTTAAGCGGAGTTTTACAGGTTTGAATTCAGTTTTCCTTCTCCTAAAACGGTTGCCAGGCCAAGGTTGAAGAGCCCTCTCTTCTCTACTATTTACCCATAGCTGAAGGGAAAATAGTTAGATTCATCCCATTCCTAAGGGTATTAGTGCAAAGTGATATGTAAATAACAGCCCAGTCCAGGATGTGAACTCTGATCGCTGTGTCCTTTTCCTACAACAGAAATCTCTACACAACAAATATTTATCTATTAGTGTTTGTGTAAGTGAGAGAAAGAGAGAGAGAGAGAAGGTGTGTGTGTGTGTGTGTGTGTGAACGTGTCTGGAGAAAGTTAATGATTGCGTGTAAGCGTAAAGTTGACTCTACGAGAGTAGTAATTTACCAAGCGTGTTACTTAGATGAGGCACAAAGCCGTATGAATAGGGCAACCGATGAGACTCGAACTCACTCGGGAAGGTTCGCTAGTTTTGCTTGCTAACCATTACATCACTCTAGGTGCCCTGCTTCTCAGAAAGTATGTGTGTTCGTGTTTATATATTATTTTTGTGCACGAAAGAGAGAGACAGAGACAGAGAGAAAGAGAGATTTTCTATGTGTGTCTGTGGGTGTGTTTACGTTGACAGTAACTAAAACTAATGAACCAAGTCGAAATTATTGAAGTTAGAAATGTTTCGGTTCTTCCCGCAACAAAACCTATGTGCTTAACCAAGCGGAAATACCGTAATAATCTTTGATCTTTTGCTTAGTTCGCAATGTATGAAATAAACAAAAAATCGAAGTATAGATTTTTACGAGAAACACCTGAGATTAAATCGATTTTCACGTGCCTTAAATAAAAAAAAATAACATCATTTCTGCTATTATTGCCACTGAAAGAAAAAAATATCATATTTAATTTTAATCTTTTTTAGATAAAGTACTGTTATCTATTACTAATATTAAACCTTTTTGGCTAGTATTTTCCTTCATCTTTTTTAAATTATGGTTGCTATTAAAAATTAGATTTTAACGCCACTTGTTAAATTTTTTTCAATGAATGAAATTGATTGACAAAAGGTAATAATAATGGGATGCATTTGTAGGTGCGGTCTTCTGTGAAATCATTTGCTCCAATAGCTTAGATTGTAAAGCAGCTGATATAGATAGGCTTTTTTTTTCTGTCGTAGGTATAAAAGCTGGAGTGATTTGCAATAAAAAGCAACTGAAATCGAAAAATATATGTATTTTATTAACTCAGATTATTCTAGCACAAAGCTCTTATTCGAGACACAAACTAAAGACAGAACGTACATGCAATGGTCTGCGAGATGAACATGCTTATCATCATTCCACAGCAACACGTATACGCAGTTTTATTAGTTCTTTACTTATTTGACGATTTAAGTAGCTGGACATAGTATGGGACACCCAGTGGGAATCGAACTCTCTAGCAATGATTAACTTACTTAATTCGATAACCATATACCCCGCGAAATTTCCTGAGGTTTTATTTAGTCGAGCACACAGGTCTTAGTTTATATATATATATATATATATATATATATATATATATCCATTCTGCACGAGTTAGATACGACAGACTAAATACAGTTCTTGCTGTTACTAAATGGTCACTCATCTAAGTACTGATCAGACTAATTGTTGCTTAACGTTTCTAACGAGTGAGTCCCTGTGGCGTTCTGGCAAATGTGCTGGACTGCAACACCGTTGAAAGCGAGTTTGAGCTCCTGTCGCACACTTACGTTCACTTTCGGACAAATACCCTTCGGAAAGGTATGAACCCCCTAATCCCCTAGCTATGAGTTTAATAGTACCACTTATTCTCATCTACAAGTGTGGCTTCGTTACAAAATAACCCAGGATCGGTTGATATGCAATTAAACAAAGAAACTAAAACCAAACTTTGCTAATACAGCTGGAACCAGTGCTGTAAGGGTGACCTGAAATGGTTCAGTTTCATTGTTTAATAGCAGATTAGCTTTTTTGGATTATTTGATAGTAACACCACGGCCAAAAATATACTATAGGAGTAGCACTGCCCCTTAGATTTCAGTCGGACCCCATAGTAACTTCACCGTGATAAAAAGAGTCGAATACAAGCCATCATATGTTGGTTTGCTTGATACGAAAGTTTATTTGCTACTACCTTTTCATAGTAGTCGCCTAAAAGAGAGTGATAGAGTAGGAACTGCGTCAACTGATTTAGATAGAGAGAACAAGCACTATGAGGTGAAATGGACAGCTACAGACTTAGTCATTTCTTCACTGACTTGGCCCCAACCTCTATCGTCTCTGCTTCTTCTGCTGCCCCTACTGCCACAAATCCCTTTCTTTTACATGTTCTTGAAATTATTCCTTAACTAATGCTTTTATCACACGTCATCTTTTAAACTTTTCGTGACACATATACGCCAAACAAAGTCTATTCGCATTGACCTTTACAAATCGAAACCCCCGGCAGCTTTGAGCTACAAGTTTAGCTCGAAAACGATTCATTACTAAAACATTTAACTAACATCTCTAATTATTTTATATAATACCAATACTCTTGACCTGAAGCTCTTGTATTTTTACTCACACAGCTTGTTTTTCCCAGACCAAGGTTAATGGCTAAATGATGTAATGGATTAATTTGTTTCTTTCTTTTTATTCAACAGATTATCAAACCCTTGAGTTGCTAAAAGCCGAAATTTGATTGATTTCTAAATGTTTCATTATAATCAAAATAATTCTTTTTCGAAGTTTCATTACCTTCATTTTTAATCATTCATTTTGATTTAACAATAATAACAATATTTTATAATACATAGTTATTTACTTTCAAGTATTCCTATCAAATACTGATAATTTATATACAATTTTATGCGTTCAAGTAAGTATTCTTATTGATATAATGGTTTGTCCGGGAGGTCGAGGTTCAATCGCTGGTCGAGTAATTCCAAAAACTCAAAAAATGGTACGTGATGCCTTCTTGCTTAAGACTTTTTTAAGGTACGGATCAAGGGTAAATGGAGAAATTCAGGTAAAAAAGAAGCGCCTTCCCTTTCTCTTGTTAGTAGCTAATGAAAAGGGAGCCTTAGGGTCGTCCTCGACGGTCGGCCAACTTAACTTATTACTCATAGTTATGTTGTTCAAGTATACCAATCACATACTGATTTATATACACTTATGTAGCTTTAAGTAACTATTCCTACAAAATAATAATAGCCATTTGTTTGCACATAGTTATATTGTTTCAAGTATTCCTATCCAATACTAATAATGTATACAGTGTCTTTTAGTTTCAAGTAATTATTCCTATTTGTTTGAAATGATTACTGTTGCTCGAAAGTTTATATGCCACTAGCTCACTGCTACCTGTTCGACAGCAATTTAAATCCACGAGATCATTCTGCTGGACCTTATACTTTGTATAATGTTGTATTTTGATATATTCTCAAATTTTGACTTGATATCAAATGTTATTTTTTCCATACTTACTGATTTCAGGGTAGTCCAGGAATAGGAAAGCGTGTAAGTTTTCTGAGTGCACTTGTAATTGCGACACTCAACTACCAATTGTAGAACGGCATCTTTCTCAAAACGCTTCTTTTTTTTTTCGTTCATTATCTTAACGCTTCCCTTAGATGGGATCCGTTTGCTAATTAGTTCAGCTTTAGCGAATAGAAAGCACTTGTTTATATTTTTTAACCGCAAACCACTCGTGCGAATTTCACATTTGCCACCTGTTCATTAGGACACTTTTCACAGAGGTAAAAGTTAGTTTTTTTTTTACTGCAATGCAAACATTTTAGCCCTCATAAAGCAGGCACAAGGCCACAAATGCTGAGCACCCAGTGAGGGCTGAACCCACAACACAATCGCTCAGCTGCAAGCACTTCCAAATATTTCGTTTTTTTTATCTTTGTCGGCGTGTGCGTATGTGTATATGTGTTCGTATCAACCCCTGTCAAAGCAACAATATACACGTGTACATACAAATTAAATTCTGTATTGCAATAGTCCAATTATCGTAGGTAAGTTACACGGCGAATATGGCACATCGTTGCGTGGTTTTTCTAAGGGCAATAGCGCTAAAATGCTCTAACTTACAGAAGCGATTTTCTATCCAGTTCTCTGCTAAATTATTATAGTTCCGTTTCTGTGTGGTGTGTTATACTTCCCCTATCAACACTTCCCTATGATGATATAAATTTGGCTCCTCAAGCCCCTAAATGAGAAAGGATTTTAGTCACTGTCCCTTCATAACTCATGAGAAGGCAATACGGACTTCATTAAGGAATACCAGTTTAAAGGAGTATATGCATTCAGAAAGAGAAGAAGAGGAATAGAAATAGCGAGAGAACGTGAAGAAGTGGGAAAGAAAGATAAAATGAGAAAGAAAGAGAGAGAGAGAGAGAGAGAGAGAGAGAAAGAGAAAGAATGAAAGAGGGTGAGAGCGGTAGGAGACGGTGAGAGAAAAAGTGAGGGTGAGAGAAGGAGAAAGAGTGAAAGAAGGCGAGCGAGAAAAGAGAGTAAAAAGAAAGTGAGAGAAAAAGAGAAAATGAGAGAGAAAGACATTGTAAGGGAAAAAAGAGAGAGAGTGATATAGCTAGAGAGAGTGAGAAAAAGAGAAAGAGTGAGAAAGGGTGAGAGAATGAGAGAAAAAAGAGAGAGAGCGAGAAAAAGAAAAAGTGTAAGAGAGTGAGAGTGAAAAGAGAGAGTGAATTAGAGAAGAGAAAGTGAGAGAAAAAGAGAAAGTTAGAGAAAGAGAAAAAGTGATAGATAGATAGATAGATAGATAGATAGAAAAAAGAGACAATGAGAGAAAGAGGGAATGATAAAAAGAGAGAATAAGAGAAAGAGAGCAGAGTGAGAGAGAAGAGGGTGGTAGAGTGAGAGAGGAGAGGGGAATGAGGGAGAACAGGGAGTGTCAGAAGGAGAAGTGGAATGAGAGAGAATGGGAGGGGTGAGAGAGATTATTTTAAAGGTTAACCCTTTCAGTTATATATCCTTTTAATTAGTTCCAAAATTAAAGGCTCTTTTAACTAAAGCTTTCCAAAATTTAATCACGAATCAGAGATTCAGAGGATTGACTCATGAACAATCTCTTTTATCTTCCATTTTGTAACTATTTGTCACACCTGTGTTAGAAACTTCTGCCAATAATTCTATTGGTAACCACCACCTGTAACGTTTTCCTTAAAAACAAATCCCAGCGTTACTTTTGGGTGCTACTTCATGTAATGCTTCTATTAGAAGCAACTGATAACCTTTTAGTTATATTCAAAATATCTTGTAACGTTTCACTTTATTAACGTTACATCCGGAAATCATCATTTGTAACACTTCTGTGAGAAACCACTGGTAGTATTTTACTAAGAAAATATTTTAACGATAAAAATGAAAACCAGGACTTCTAACACTTCTAACAAAATTGTACCTTTAAAAAGTAATTTTAAAATTACATTTAAAAATCTCCACATGTAACGCTTCTATTAGAAACAACACGTAACGTTTCTATTAGAAACAATATGTAAAATTTCTCTTAGAAAAATACTTAACGTTTCTATTAGCAACGATATGTAGCATTCTTATAAGAAATTACTTTTTATGTAAAAAATGGAAATCACTACCTTTGAAGCTCCTGTTACAAACCAAAGTAACATTCGTATTAGAAATCTCTTTTACTGTGACAATTGAAAATACTCATTTGTAATATCTGTAATATAAATGACATGTAACGTTTCTTTTAGAAACTACTTTGAATGTTACAACTGAATTTCTTGTAAAGCTTCTATTAGAAACCACATGTAACGTTTCAGCAAGAAATTACTTTTAATGTTACGATTAGAAATCCCGACCAGTAACATTTTTATTAGAAACAATATGTAATGCTTCGATTAGAAATTACAGTTAAGCTTAAAATTGGAAATTACTATTTGCAAAGATTCCTTTAGAAACCACATGTAACGTTACAATTAAAAATCACTTTGAATGTTACAATTGAAAATCTTTATTTCAATTCGAAATTACATGTAATGTAATAAAGAAATCTTGGTTAATGTAACAGTTTGAAATAATTACTTGTAACAATTCTGTTAGATATATATGTAACGTTTCTGTTATGCATCAGTCACTAGTTACATGGAATCGATACCGTGACGAAACACTTTTAACGTTACAGTTAGAAACTCTGTGTAACGCTACGGCTAAAAAGATTTTTGTAATATCTGTTGGAAACCATTTTTAACGAAGGAGACAAAACCTAAATTCAAAGTTCAACTCTATCTTAAAGAAATGAAGCCCATGCGGTTCAATTTGTTTCTTCCCGATTGGAAGGAATCAAAGATAGCTTCTTGAAAAAATAAAGAAAGAAAAAAAGAAAGAAAGAAAAATATCCTTAAAGACTCACGTACGGTCCTTTTTTTTTTGTCTATTTCTTTTTACACTTTTGTTTGTTTTTAATTGTTTTGTTTTGTTTTTTTTTTGTTTTTATTGTTTATTTATTCTTTTGTTTTCTTTCGTTTTTGTTTTTATCTTGCATCATGTTCTGTTCTCTTATTTTCTTGCAGCTTTTCCTCTTTCCGGGACATTTTTCTTGTTCTCAACCACTTACATCGCTTTTATCTAGTCTTGTCTATTTTCTAGTGTCTTCTTTAAAATTTCTTCTTCTCGCACACTTCAATGATTTTATTCTTTTATTTCTCGCATTATTCGTGACTCGAATTTCTACTTAAGTAATAAACTTATAGGTTATCCTCTCTCACTTAAACGCCCCAAGAATTACTAAGTTAGGATTCACACAAACTTTTCAATACACACACACACACACACACATATATATATATATATATATATATATATATATATATATATATATATATATATATATTTAAAATAGGAAGGTCCACGAAGAGATTTGTATTTTTTGAATTTTTTTTTTCATTTATTTATATATAGCTCTTCTCTGCATATACGTATGTATACAAAGTATATATGTTCGTGAATAACTATGTTTTTCTGTGTGTATGTGTTGGTTGTTGTATTACAGGCAATATTTGTCCATTTATCTTATAATATTTTATTATCGACCTTATTTCACCCAAGTTCGATCTAGCTATCGATCTAAGTTTTTCGTGTAGTTCTTCATAAGTGCAAGTGTCAGCAAATATTTCCTTCCTAAAGAATTATTTTTTCAATCCAAGTATATATGAGTGTGCGTCCGCGTGTGTGTGGGTGAATGTGTGTGAACGTCTGTGTGTGTGTGTGTGTGTGTGTGAACATCTGTGTGTGTGTGTGTGTGTGCTTATCCGACCCTTCATTCATGAGCAGGATGCGACACAAGGTCAATTTTAAGTGGAATACAACTGGTTTGAATTTGAAGTTTTTCTTCTCCTAGACCACAGTAGCCACATCAAGGTTAAAGAGCCCAATCTACCCTTTTATTTACACAAAACTGGGGCGAGAATACTTGGAGTCTTATATTTCCCAAATATATTTGCACGATGGGAAAGAGTGTAAAATAATAAGTAAATTTAAATTTAATTTAGTAAATTATTTTAGCAATAAATTATTTTCTAAGAAAACTTTGAGTTCGAAATTGCATGGTTTCGTTTTCTAAAGGTCAGGGCTTGCGTTGACCTTGTTTTACGTAAACGTGTCAACTCCTGTTATAATAAGATCGACAAGTTTGTTTTGGAATCAGCAGTAGCAAAATATTAAAATAAGCACTTAGATATCAGCTGATATGACGTGTCCCTAAAAGTTTAGTGATTAAGTGTGATTTAACGATTGCATAGAAAATAATTTACAGAACATATATAAGAAAGAGATTCAAAGATCCCGGAGTCAGATGAATAAGAAACAGCAGAAAAAGCAAAGAGGCCACGGACGGGAGACGAGGCCCCGATGTAGTGATGGCCGGGTCTGCTGAAAAGAAATGACTGAGTCTGTGGCCGTCTCACTCACCCTACGTGGTTTGTGATCTTTGTCTATCTAAGCAGTTGATGCCTTTCCCTTATTTATCTCTCACCCTTTTCGCTGACTACTGTATACGATAAAGCCTAAATAGATATTCGTATCCTTCAGCCAATAGAGTCGTTTTGTATTGTGCTGTGTTACAACTTTCGACATGGTCCCGTTGTGATACAACAGCCCTGTCCAGGATTTTCTTAGACCATAACCGTTACATAAAGAGTATATATATATATATATGTATATATTGATATATCCCTGGGTGGAATATACTCAGTATAAATAAGACTCCACCTGAAGAGTAAGTATAACAAACTTATCGTTCGAAAGTACAACGTAACAAATAATATATGAACATTCGATTACGTCTTGAATGCCAGAGTGGGTACTTTCGCTTCACATATGGTTACTGTTTACTCACGTCTTTTAATCTATTCACAGGGGCTTTCAGGATCTTCAACTATATATATATATATATATAATCAAGAAGTTAATTTCTTTTTAATTACTTGCTTCTGAGATTTATAGGAGAAAAATTACGTAGTAAGAAATAAATTTTATTGGTTTTGAAAGCATATCAATTTGACTAGAGTTATTTCATAGCAAAAGGTTTGGTAATTGTGAACATTGTATATTTATAATCATATTTTTGTATTGTATTTTAAGCCTTTTGTGTATATCGTTATATATCAAGAACTCCTATACAAAATACTTTACAAATAGATCTTTTTGACCCATTAGTCATATTGTTTTAAGTATGAGGTGCATACGATAATTTTCCAGATTGTTTTCGCATTGGCATTTAAAATTGTCGTAGACTCTTGAGAATTCAGTATGTTATTGCTATACACCTTAGGAGATGACAGACCAAATTTTATGATTTCACGTTCAAATGAACAGCTACAGCAGCAATTGGAATACACCCTACTAAAACCTGATTGTCACAGCTGGTGAATTTCAAAAATGCAATCTGACAATTTAGAAGATCGATATGCAATAAAATTCTGTTTTAAACTTGGGAAAAATACCACAGAAACATATGAAATGCTTCAGACTGCTTTTCGACCATCTTGCATGAATCGAGCATCAGTTTTTAAGAGGCATAAGAGATTCAAGGAAGTCAGGGAGTCTGTGAGGGATAACGAGAGGTGTGGGAGGAGTAAGGAAGTCAATACACCAGAGTTGATTGGCCAAACGGTTGGGGTTAGGGTTGCTATGTTGAGCCTTTAAGGGAGTTCAAGAAGATATTCGGTCGGAAGAGTCCAGCACTCTTCAAATTGGGTCAGTGGCATTTCCACCAGGACAATACACCAGTCTACAACCCCATCCTTGTAACAGACTATTTGACCAAGATGGGCATCAAGATTGTTCGTCACCCTCCCTATAGTCCAGACCTTGCTCCCTGTGACTTTTGCTTATTCCCTAAGCTCAGGGGCTGTCGTTATGAGACAATTGAGGAGATAAAAGTGGCTGTGACGAAGGTGATTGACCCGCTCACACAAGAGGACTTCCATGGGGCCTTCCAGAATTTGTAGGAACGGTACAAGAAGTCTATAACAACCGGAGGAGATTACTTCGAAAGGGACTAGAGTTTCATGTGTGTACTATCAATAAAAGTGCCCATACTAAAAAAGTCTTGAAACTTATCGTATGCACCTCGTAACTTATGATTATCGAAGGGAAGTCCCCGTATCGCAGTGGCTAATACGCATATCTGTCACGTTGTAGTAAACGAGTTCAAACTCCAGTCAAGCTTCTGAAATAATTCTCTCGAGAAAGATATGCAATCCTTGTTCTCTCTAAGTAATAGGTTAAAAAGCAACACTACTGTTCTACAAAGATGGTTTTGGCATAAAATAAGCCACGAAGGTTGATATGCCATTAAACAAGGAAACCAAAGTGATACTAAACTAAAAATAACCCTTAATAAATGATTATACTTTAAAGTAACTAATAGCAATACAAAGAACATACTTTTATATGAAATCAACGATTCTTAATACAAATGATTGGCAAGCAGATTTATTTAACCCATACATGAGTTTGTTTTCGTTTGGTTTTATGGCATATCAACCCTTGTAGGTTATTCTATGCTAAATCTTCTTTATTCATATGTATTTCAGTGTAAGTTGGAAAAAATATGAGGATCTGCGTGAACAATGTGTCAGGTATGGCTGGATAACAAATCTATTTCCTATCGAAGTCGGATGCAGAGGTTTCATTGTCAACTCAACCAGCGTTTTCTTGACTAATCTTGGACTCCCTCTATTAGACGAGAGGAAATACATGAAAAAGATCCAAGAGAAGGCTCTAACTGCATCAGCGTGGATATGGCAATCCCATAGAGTGACAACAATCTGACAAAGTCTGGTGGTGTCGTGAGATACTGCTGGGGCGCTCTGGGCTAGTGGTAATGGTGCTTCGGCTCCGAAACCATGTCTGAACCCAGAGTCATCATCTGATGAAGGCTCTGTTAGAAGCAATGCTGTTGTACAAACATCAGTTATTGTATGATTCCTACTATCACACACACACACACACACACACACACACACATATATATATATATATATATATGATTGGCAAACACATTTTGTATATAACATTCTTAAACGAGCCTGAGCGCATCTTTGCTCACAATTAAATGGTTTCAAGTAATGCTATAAAATTTAACGTCAGTCATTTTTCCGTTCGCATATTTTGTTCTATTTGACCCATAGATAGGACCCTATCAGGTTCTACCACTCCGGATCAGAGTGGACCTGGGAGCAATGACAATGAAAAGGTACTCCACGTTTCCCAAATCTCCAAGCCTGGAGCCTCGCCTTCACGTGGTTTAATGTCATATCCAAAACACTGATTGGCGAGGAGGTCTTACCCCTCTGCGGAGATGCAGACGGTGTAATTTACAGCCCCAGCCAACTAGGTTACCATATATAATACCCTGACAGGTACTACCAAACTGGGTCAGAGTGGACCGAGGAGTAATGCTCATAAAGGGGAACCCCACTCTCCCAAGAGCGTTTGAACAGAAGTCTAATCACCAGAAGCGGTTTAGTATCGAACCTGAAACACGCCTTTTTAGGAGCGAGTTCCACTCCTCTGCAGAGGATATAGTCAGAGGCATACTAAATCCCACCACTGACTAGGCAGACGCATTTAATTATGTTTTCAGATTTTGATTATAAAACATCTCGAAAATGCATTTTGAATAGAACTAAATTATTAGATAAAAAAAACACAATTGCAATGCCAATAAAATTTTGTAACCTTCGATCAAGGAGATTGAAAAGAAGCATTCACATTGCTTTTTGGTATGAGTTGATCTACAATTAAACTTATTTTGAGTGTTCCTACTCAGAACCTGTTATGTTCTCTGCAGTCTTCGGAAATGATTAGTAAATTATGTGCTTGTCAAATATTTATGATCAGTACTCTCTTTGGGATATTGCTAGTAAATGCTATCGAAAGTGCTTCTTGTTCGCAGAAAGAGAGGAACAGACTGACATAGATAGATAGATAGATAGATTAAGTTGTTAAAAGTAGACACTTTCAACTATAACTTACACAAGCAGAGGATAAATAGTCTGTCTGTCTGTCTGTCTGTCTCTGTCGTACGTATGTCTTGTATGTCTAATATAGACATAGCAGTTTCAATGAGCATGTATGTACCTATATATATATATATATATATATATACGTGGGCCTATTCATCCAGTTTTTTGCACTCTTTTTATATTAGAAGTAGTTCAAGAAAATTATCTACCACATCAGACATACACAATCCTTTCGACCCATATCTTGATTAATTCATTTTCTTGTATAAAAACAAACCTTAATCAAATCAATTTTCTCAAACAAGTAGTTTTCCCCAGCCAGACTGACATTATATTGCTTCCAAGGAAAATATCCATTTTTTCAGGAGCTCGCATTACTACTACTACTACTACAACTACTACTACTACTACTACTATGTCTTTACGATTTTTCACACCATTAATAAATTAAGGTTTCCATTACTATAATTATTGATATTAGAATTAGAGTTTTTCGCTGGTGTATGAGTGACAGCAAGTCCCTTCTGGTCTCCAGAACTCTTCTGAGTATTCCGGCTGACTTTACCAGTGCTATGGTCTAGATGATCTACAAGTCATGTCTTCATCACTTTCATGTCCAAAGAATTTGTCTATCTTTTAGCTTTCTTTCAAATTCAGTTAATAGTGATAGTTCTTTTTTATGATTATTAATTGACACTAGTTCTGTTTTTTGTTTTTTTTGGGGGGGTTTTTTTGTTCAGGAATGTGGTGGTCCGTTTTTATCTTAAATCCTCAAATAGGCTAGAATACAACACATATAAGAAATAAAAGTTACACATGTTCAATATTTCCTCAATTTGACCACCAAAGGATCAGGAATATAGAGACTAGGGTATGGAAATATAAATGAAGATATCTTCATTTTGCATCATATCACGCTGCTAGCTCGGATTTCACGGGCACACATACTCTCTTTCTCTCTCTCTCTCTCTCTCTCTCACACACACACACACACATACACACACACACACACACGCGCGCGCGAGTGCACACACACACACACTATTTGTCCCTATCATCCATCGCGTCTGACAGGTCTTCTAGACTACACCCTGTGTCCATACAGAGCTGTTGCACAAAAGTTCTCGTTGGTCGGCCCATATTTGCCGGGCCGAGTGAAGGGGTCAATAGGAGAACGTCACTTATGAGTTCGTCCTTACGTCTCCAGCAGTGTTTCGTATGGCTTGTTTGTCTTATTTGGATGGCTTTAGAGATAGGAGGCAGGTGACCGTACAGCTGGGGTTTTGTGGGATGTTGTTTCCTGGATTTGTTCAATATAACTTGTAGCATTCTGGTGCAATTCTCGTCTAGCTTTTTCTCTACATGCTTAGTCAGCGTCCATGTGGTGCATCCATATAGTAGAATTGACGCAACCACTGCTTGGAAGAAACTGTGTTTTATAAGTCTGATTTCCATACGATCGATGCAGATATAGGCGCATGATAAATAATATAGTGGTGATATCTGGACACACACACATATATATATATATATATATGTGTGTGTGTGTGTCTGTGTGTGTAAGTGTGTGTGTGTCTGTGTGTGTAAGTGTGCCTGTGTGTGTGCCTGTGTGTGTGTGTGTGTGTGTGTGTGTGTGTGTGTGTGTGTGTGTGTGTGTGTGTGTGTGTGTGTGTGAAAAGATAGGGAAAGTGCTATATCAAGTAACTGAGATTAAAAGATATACATCTACTTAGATGATAGAGATATAATGAGACTCATAGACTATGATAGATAGATAGATAGATAGATAGATAGATTAAATAACTTGAGATAGATAGATAGATAGATAGATAGAAATAACTTGAGATAGATAGATAGATAGATAGATAGATAGATAGATAGAAGAATTAACTTGAGATAGATAGATAGATAGATCGTGGAAATGTAACAAGTTGACGATTTTAATCGGATTTCGTTTCAGCATTATAAAAGAAAATAAGTTACACCACAAGACAGAATCTTCTAGGCGATAGTGAATGTATCAATATCATCTCTGATATTACAGCCAAGATTAATTAACTTTTATTCACTCTTATCATGCCAATTATGGTGACACTACAAACGCTAAAAATATTCCGAGAAAATAAACAGACATCAAAAGTAAAAACGATTTTTTTCTTTTGCCTTATTCATTAACTCTGAGAAGACTTACATTTGGTTTATACATTGATTTTTATCTTATTCCTTTTGCATTTTTCTATCTCATCGAAGTTGTGTGTATCCCTCTGATTACCTTGAAACAAACGTGTAATAACGAGATTATTATGTTATCCAATTAGAGAAAATTGGGGTGTTTGTTCTTCGACCGACGAATGAAAATCACCATAGCATCTCAACTGCTCAAAAATGAAATATAATTTAAGCTGTGAATTTTGCATTTATTTTTCTTTAAAAATTAGTTTCAGTAATTTCTTCATTCCGTTTCTATATGTTGGATTGTTCAATCTCAAAGAAAGTAGTCTGGAAACAAAGACGAGATGAAGATATAACGATGCGTTCATAGGAAAGGAAAAAGTCAGACTCATGATCGCAAAAAATGCCACTCACTTTTTTACAAACCAGTAAGACGTGAAAGTGTAATTCTTGCTTCGTTGAAGAAATTGCTACATCGTATCCCATCCCTAACGGGGGAGGGGGGCATTTCTCAAACCCCGAATTCTACATCCTCATTTGCAGTTTACAAACTTACTGCCCGATCATTTTCAAAAGTCTTCAACTATCGTGTGACCGTTTCTCGCACCTACCACGAATGTTCTCACGGTTGACCGTTTGTTGTCGCTCTCACAATTGATCACAAGATTCAGGGTGAGGGTTTGCTTCTTTCTTCAATGGCATATCAACCTTCTTGGGTTATTTAATGCCAAAATCTTTTTTTGTTAAATAATTGCCCTTATACTATTAAACACTTAACTTGGAGTGGGATAAGAGAGCTTATACCTTCCCCAAGGCATTCGTCCGAAAGTGAACGTATTAGCGCGACTAAATTCGAATTTGCTTACTTTAAGGCCACAGTCCAGAACGTTCGTCATTACACCACGGGGACTACCCGTTCCTGATGGTGGTGGGAATGCAGCCACTACATTACATATGCCATCGATCGGAAATCAGGAAAGAAGAGACTGTCCGCCATCATGAATTAATGCGGGTACTGCACGCGTTGTAAAGGAGAGAGTTCGAGTCATGTTCCATCTAGTCATATACCAGAACTATATATCTTAAATGTGCAGAAAAAGCAAATTAGCAATTATTGGGACAGAATGTTTGGTTTGGTTTGTTTGGTTTTATGACATATCAACCTTTGTAGGTTATTTAATGCCAAATCCATTTTTATGTAAATAATCTGTTCTATTGAAAACAGTTCAGTTTAGCATAAGTACACAGTTTAATTGTCAAAAATATTTCCATTTCAAACTATTCAAGCAGTTATTCAGTTAAGTGTAAATTCAGTTTTAATGTCAAAAAACAGTTCTATTTAAAATAATTCAGTTAAGCATAAGTTTAAGTGTAAGTATGGTTTAATTGTAAAAAAAACGTTTCTATTTCAAGCTATTCAGTTTACTCAATTCATTTTAGCATAAGTATGCTGTTAGTTCTATTTAACCCATAGATAGGGCCCTATCAGGTGCTACCACTCCGGGCCAGAGTGGACCTGGGAGCGATGGCAATGAAGGGGTACTCCGCATTCCCCAAAGCAGCAGCACTGCTGGAACTTCTCCATCAGATTGTTTAGTGTCATATCAGGACACTCGTTGTTGGGGGGGAATCTTACCCCTCTGCAGAGGTGCAGTCAGTGTATTCTACAGCCCCAGCTGACTGGGCAAGGACAGAATGTTGATTTCCCTGATAATAGATACTGAACTCTTTGATCCCGAAGCCACATAATAGGAAATAAAGCACAAAGGACGAGTCGGCAGTAAGCAGACACAGTTGTTCAAAAGCAATCGAATAAACTTTAAGAATGGCCTTATGCAATATTGAGAAACACGTCAGCGGATTGTAAAAATAGGTGATAGATACAAAACCCATTAAAAGAAACAAGGAAGATTTATATATGGCAGCAATCTTCGTTTTCTTATAGCATGTTCTATTAGTATTTATACACAAAAGCTTGAACCTTATGTCAACCAGGATAGTGGTGTTTGATTATTTATTTATATATTGTGATTGCAAATTGAACGCCTTTCTTAAAAAATAATGTCGCAACAAAAGGCAGGTACTATGGTTGAGCCACATATGCATATAGCATTAGAAACAATGGGATGCAACAAGGCGGGTGTGAATCAAAGTAAAAGAATCCCAAAAGGGGTCAATAACGCGCTTCGTCTTATACTGAGCGGAGTAACTTCATAAGTCAACGGCCAGGATCAAACAGATATCAGTTAAGAAACTAAAGCTTTTCATCTATCAGAGTGGCGTTCATTGACGAGGCAAAAAACAGCTTGCCCAGTCGACTGGGGCTGTAGGATACACCGACGGCATCTCTACAGATGGGTAAGATCCCCCCCAACGAGTGTCTTGGATATGACACTAAACAATCTGATGGTGGGGCTCTAGTCATGCTGGAGCTTTGGGGAATGTGGAGTACCCTTTTATTGCCATCGCTCCCAAGTCCAGTCTAGCCCAGAGCGGTAGCACCTGATAGGGTCCTATGTGTGTGTCAAATAGAACTAAACTGCAATCACGCTAAACTGAATTGTTTGAAATTAACTGTTTTTACATTTAACAGTGTCTAAACAAAAAAACTGTACATATCCGAAACTGATTTGGTTGAAATAGAACTATTTTGACATTTAAACTGTGTACATAAGCTAAACTGAATTATTTGAAATAGAACTGTTTCAACATTTAACAGTAAACAAAAAACTGTACTTATGCTTAACTGAAGTGTTTGGAACTTTTATTAAAATGACTTAATTTGGCGTTAAATGATTCTAAAAGGATTGATAGGCCGTAAAACAAAAAAAAACAGCCAACCAAAAAAACAGCCATCGAAAAATTATCATGACTAATGAAAAACGGTTTGTCCTTCACGAAAATAAACGAGGGACTCGTTCTACTGATATTAGAGCTCTGGAGTGAAGTGCAGTAGAGACGGGAAGCGAAAGGGAGAGACAGAGAGAGAGAGAGAGAGAGAGAGAGAGTCAGGGAACTCTGTGCCATCCACACGGCTTCATGCTGACGATGATGATATAAAAATAGTTGCTGTCTTCATTTTCATATAGGATCAGAAATTTCCTCCTGGTATTTGTATAGAAAAGTAATTTTGAAACTGAAATCAACCATGCACGTGTTTTTGTTTGTTTTTTGTTTGTTTGTTGTTGTTTTTTTCCTAATTTTTCGGGTGGGGTTGTACTATTTCAAACTGACGCTCGGTCTTTAAAAAAATCAATGGGAAGCATAGGTACTACGGCTAGTTATATATGTATATATTTACTCGACCCCTCCACCACGGGCAGACAGTGTGACACACGGTCAATTTTCTAGCGTAAAATAGTTTTCCTTCTCTTAAACCCGTTGCCTAACCAAAGCTAAATAACACAGTCTAACCAATTTGTTACCCATAAGAAAAGAACGGATGGATTCCTACCTTTCCGCAAACAAATAAAGCGAGCAAAATGCAAACAGCTTCGTCCAAGTTTTGAACTCGGATCACTGATTCCATCTTCTATGATGATAACCGTTTCGGTCTGTGACCGAAGCATGAAGCTGTGTGGATGGCACAGAGTTCCCAGACTCTCTCTCTCTCTCTCTCTCTCTCTCTCTCTCTCTCTCTCTCTCTCTCTCTCGCTTTCCGTCTCTACTTGATATCACACCAGAGCTCTAATGTTAGTAGAACGTGTCCCTCATTTATTTTCGTGAAGGACAAAGCGGTTTTAATTAGTCATGATAATTTTTTGATGGCTGTTTTTTTGGTTGGCTGGTTTTTTTTAGTTTTTTTTTTGTTTTTTTTACGGCCTATCAATTCTTTTCGAGAGTTGTTCAAAAAGTTTTAAGCCTCACTCAGAAAGAAGCACCATAGATGAACATTTTTCTTGTGTCAATAAACTACCACTTCTCATAAAACTAATTTATATATCTGTCTTAATTTCTGCTCGGGAGAAATTCACCATAACAAAGGTTGGTTGGTTGTTTGGGGTTTATGGCATATCAACCTTTGTAGGTTATTTAACGCCAAATCCATTTTTATGAAAATAGTCCTATTTCAAACAATTCAGTTTAGCATAAGTACACAGTTTAAAGGAAAGTACAGTTTAATTGTAAAAAAACATTTCTATTTCAAGCTACTCAGTTTAGTCAAGCTGTTCTAATTCAGCTAATTCAGTTTAGTATAATTACAGATTTTGTTTACACACTGTTAAATGTCAAAACAGTTCTATATTAAACAATTCAGTTTAGTATAAGTACAGTTTCAATGTCAAAAAACAGTTACATTTCAAATAATTCAGTTTAGTATAAGCACGCAGTTTGAATCTAAGTACACAGTTTATTTTTTAGTCAAATAGTTCTAATTCAGATGATTCAGTTTAGTATAAGTACCGATTTTGTTTACACACTGTTAAATGTCAAAAAAGTTCTATATTAAACAATTCAGTTTAGTGTACATACATTTTCAATGTCAAAAACAGTTACATTTCAAACAATTCAGTTTAATATAAGCACGCAGTTTAAATGTAAGTATGGTTTTATTGTCAAAAACATTTTTATTTCAAGCTATTAGTCAAACAATTCAGTTTAGCATAAATATGCCGTTAGTTCAATTTAACCCATAGACAGAGCCTTATCAGGTGCAACCACGCCGGGACAGAATTGACCTGGGAGCAATGGCAATGAAGGGGTGCTCTGTATTCCCCAAA
>OY757912.1:106872991-106937991 GCA_963585895.1 Sepioteuthis lessoniana
AAACAAAGAGCAAAACGAATACAATAAAAAAATATACAGCAATGTGGAGGACAAGTCGCTCCCAATAGTATCTGACTAGGTCCTTCCAATAAGACAAAGCTCTCCTTTTTCCAACTTGTTTTAAAATTCTATCCACATCTTACTTTTCCCTTTACAATTAAAGGGAGGGAACTTCCTTGTTTTTTGGGGGTTTTTTTGTTTTGTTTTTTGTTTTGTTTTTTTTGTTTTTTTTTTTTTTTTAGTTTTGTTTCTTCTTTCACCGAAGAACAAGAGTCTCTCCTCTTCGTCTTTATGGATATACAAATTTTAAACAAATAGGTTTTCCGCCGAAACTAGCTGCTGATGAACAGCCTCAAAAATGTTTCTTTGGAATAGTCTTGATACGGACCTTTATTTAGGTTACGTATATTATTCTTGATAAAAATTTTGACTAACCTTTTTTTTATCTTTCCTTTCTTTTGTTAATTTTTTTCTTTTTTTCTTATATTCGTTAATCTCCTATTAACGAGTTGCAAGGCACCAGTTTTTGTTTTCCTTTTCTTTTGCGTTGAGCCTCAAGTTCTTACTCAACGGAGCCACGGTTTCTATTGGCCGAATTTCCCCTTTTACCGGACCCCATGAAAAGGCGACCTTTCTCTTCCTTGGCGAAGCTCGAAACTAACTTTTTGGGTTTCGTTTCTTTTTGGCGGTAAAGCGCCCTCCCTGCCTCGACCAGTGGCATGTCTTCTCCTTATCCGGGTCAAGACCTTTGCCTCTTCTCGGCTGCTTCTTCCACTGTTGCTAGGGCTCGAAGACTCGCCAATCGCCTGCCCCACTTCCGATTCTCATAGTAGTCCTTGCATTATAATCCTACCATGGCCGGTGGCCGTAACACCTGCATATGACATTAAACCATCTGATGGCTCGAGCTTTGGATATTTGAGGAATGCGGAGTACCCCTTCATTGTCAATGCTCCCCGGTCCACTCTGACCCGGAGTGGTTGCACCTGATAGCATCATATCAATGAGTCAAATAGAACTGTTTTACTTTTAAACTGATTGCAAACAAATGACTAAGGCTATACTGAATTGCCTTAAAAAGAACTGTTAAATCATTTAACTCTGTGTAAACATATGAATGATGTTAGATTGAATTGTCAGTGATACATATCAATACTTGTAACCATTTCCTTTTGTTGATATGCTAAACGGATATTTTTGAAATAGAACTGCTTGATCATTTAATTGTGTATAAACAAATGGCTGATGTTTAATTAAATTGTTTGTGTTAGACCATTAATTGTGTGAAAAAAATCTGCCCGAGCTCGTTTAAAACTTTTATCGACAAAACGTGTTTAGAAATCATACATTTGATATATATATATATATATGTATAAAAAGGATTTGGCATCAAATAACTTCCAATGTTTGATAGGCCATAAAAACCAACAAAACCAAATCACGTATATTTGATATATATGTATATACAGTATTTGGAATAAAAATAAACAACAGTGATTGATATACCATAAAACCAAACCAAACCAAAATATATTTAATATATATATACGTGTGTGTCTGTGTGTGTGTATTTATTAAATGAAACTCTACAAACTCCAATCCGCAGAAAAATAAGAAAGTCCTGAGAGAACTGACTAATACATACAAAAAAGAACAACAAAAATACATACAAGACTAAATCAATAAAATTTGAAATTAAGTCGAAGATAGACAATCTCAATTAGCATGGCAGGCAATGATGAAAGTTAGTGGGAAAAAGCATCTTAAGAGCTGAGTTAAAAGCTGTTAACCAAGAAGAAAGACTATAAAAGTGCAAAGAACGTTTCAAGAATCTTCTTAGAAAACATTCTAGAATCACGGATAAATCTTCTAAAGAAATTATTTATTGCCAAATAGACATCAAACTTGACCAGTTAACGGAAAAAAAACTGAGACTAGTTTTACTTCGCTTAAAAAATGACCTTGTGTCACATCTCGCCAGAGGCGAAGGGCTTTGGTAAAAACATTCTTGTCTCTATGTGGCCTTAATGAACCTCGAAAGTAAGAATGATTTTTCGCTGTACGAGTGATCATGTAATCACACAGAGGTGATAAAAAGGCAGTCTAGTAATTTATAGAATGAAAGGACAACTTTGCGCTTGATTGGAAATGACAAGAGAACCTTATATAGAGAAAGGATTTTTGGATAGGAGCCTGCGCGTGGCATAAAATTTAAGGTTTTCCGTTCGATTCGGCTTGATACAGAAGAGAGAAGAAAGATCAACGATGTGAAATGAAGTGAGGATGATTAATATTTGACCCCAAGCGAAAGAAAAAATATCTCTGGGTGAGTCAAAAATTTTGCAATATTTTGGAAGTACGTGAGGCAAAATTCACCTGCTTCGGATGCTTTTGCTATGGTCGTCGTGAAGGCGACGAAACACGCTGAACTGTCAGATGCGGAGCTCGTCTGATACTCGAGAGTACTACTCATAGAATTTGCCTCTATGTTTTTGAGTACGGTCTCGGAATCCACGGTTTTAGAACAACCTGACTTCATCTGATTATCGAGTTTTGGTAGTGCGTGAGCGAAATTTTTCATCATCTGTTAACTGCACAGTAATCAGCGTGCTTATGCTAAACTGAATTGTTTGAAATAGAGCTGTTTTGAAATTGAACCTGTACTTACACTAAATTGAGTTATTTAATATAGAACTATTTGATATTTACCTGTGTGTAAACAAAATCTGAGGGCTATAGAATACACCGACTGCTTCTCGGCTGAGGGGTAAGACCCTCCCTCGAACGAGTGTCCTGATATGACACTAAACAATCTGATGGTGAGGCTCCAGTGATGCAAAGCTTTAGAGAATGCGAAGCACCTCTTTATTGCCATTGCTCCCAGGTCCACCCTGGCCCGGAATAGTGGCATCTGATAGGGCCCTATCTATGGTTTGAATAGAACTAAACTGCATACTTATGCTAAACTGAATTGTTTGAATTAGAACTGTTTGACTAAACTGAATAGCTTAAATAGAAATGTTTTTGACAATTAAACTGTACTTACATTTAAAAAGCGTGCTTATGCTAAACTGAGTTGTTTGAAATAGAGCTGTTTTGAAATTGAAACTGTACTTACACTAAATTGAATTATTTAATATAGAACTATTTGATATTGACCTGTGTGTAAACAAAATCTGTACTAAACTAAACTGAATTACCTGAATTAGAGCTGTTTTGACAATTAAACTGTGTACTCATGCTAAACTGAATTGTTTGAAATAGAGCTGATTATTTGCATAAAAATGGATTTGGCGATAAATAACCTACAATGGTTGATATGCTATAAAAACCCAACCAACCAACCAACCAACCAACCAGCTTCACTTTCACCTCTCGCACAACAAATGTATCCACGGCGATATGGACAGGTTCAAAACAATAAAGCGCGAGTTCCCGAATTGGAACCCAAATCCGTAAAGTGCAACTTCACGAATTAGACTCCGTTACACGTTCATCTATGTGGTTCCCAATCACACAAAGAACGTATCAGCGCACCAACTGCCACGGTACTACCAAACACATTAGGTCACTTCCATGATTTTGGTCACATGATATACTCGGTTTAAACTCGCACGTAACGAAAACACAAAAACTTTTGACTCACCCAAGTATCTGTAATATGAAAGATAATGGTTGTAAAGTAAAGTAAAGTTGGCGACCGTAGTCGAGGGTGACCCGAAGGCTCCCTTTTAAATAACTACTACATCGAGATATAGGGGAGGGTTCTACTCCTTTCTCAGGTTTGCTCCACTTTACCAAGTCGGGTCATACCAAAGACTTTAAAAATGGTACTTGATACCTCCTTGCTTAACACACAGCAATATAAGGTAGGTATCAAGGGTAAAGTGGAGCAATCCTGAGAAAACAGTAGCTCCCTCTCCTACACCTCGGTGTAGTAGTTATTGAAAAGGGAGCCTTCGGGCCGCCCTCGACAACGGTCGCCAACTTTACTTTCTTACGATGGTTGTACCAGATGTAATAAATTCGAATAGTTATAAATTATACAATTTGATTTATTTTTTGATTTTTAAGGTGTAACTGATACTTGCTTTTTTCGTTTTCTTTTCTTTTTTTTTGTGATAATAAGTTTTCCGATCTTCTGTTTATTATTTAGTCAGTAACATTGTTTAGTTTTACTCTATGTCTTAGATTAAATATTTTTCCGAATGTTTCTATTATCATTGGTTCTGATTTTACTTTTTTTCATTACTCGCCATTTATCTTTGTATTTTCCATATCATATTACAGCTCATATGTTCTTTGCGAGTTTTCTATTGTCTCAAGTTGTAACATATTTGTTTCATTATTCCATATAAAATTTGAACCTTTGTTTTTTTTTTTTTGTTTTGTTTTTTTTTGGACAATTAATATGACTGATATATTTTTCGGGTTTTATGTGACATCTTAGTTTCTGATGCGTTAGTTTTCAATATACCTTTTAAAATTCAGATTATTATCTTCATCTCTGATGTTTGTCTCACTGTTTTACGGCTGATATATTCTTCGGGCTTCCTCTATTGTATTGGGTTTTGATATAGAATTCTTATCATTCGATATATCATATGAAGTTTCATCTTCATTACTTACAATTAACAGATCCCGTGGTGTAATGGTTATCGTTGTAGGAAATGGACACGGCGACATGAGTTCAAATCCTGGACAGGGTTGATTCCATTTCACATAGCACTAATACCCTTGGGAAAGGTATGAATCCAATTATTCTTCCTCCAGCTATGGGTAAATAGTAGGACAGACTGGGTTCTTCAGCCTTGATGAAGCAAATAGTCTAGGAGAAGGAATACTCTGAATTTAAACCTGTTAAACTCCGCTTAAAAATTGACCTTGTGTCATATCCTGCCCGAGTGGAGGGGTTGGTAAATAAATCATCTAACAAAATCAAGTTTATAAAAACATTACCAAAATTTACTTTTACTTTTTTTTTTTTTTACATTTTAATTTTTTCTTTTTGGCTTTCATTCTTCACTTTTTTAGGACACCTTGAGAGAAAAGTTATCTGGAAATTACATCAGCCTTCAACTGAAAACTATAAAAAAAAAACATTATTAGTTTTCTCGAGGATTTTCCAGACATACACACTTTTTCGATCCGCCAACGTCATTCATTCTTCACTAAAACTTAATTCTGGGCGAAACACGTCACAGATTACATCTTTTTCGTTATTTGTATAGATTAAAAGAAAAGAATAAAATAAAAATGGAATTTTTAAGAAAACAGTCTACCCAGCGGGGGCAGCGCTAAAAATCAAACGAACATTTCAACAACACACAAAATTGATCACCTCATATACCCAATCGTCAAAAAGTCTACGTAAGCAAAAAATAATATCGAAAATCTATATTATTAACTAGGAGTTTGTCTATATGTCTGTCCTCCATCGACGGCCAAACGATTTTGTATAGATTAGAGGTTGTCCATAAGAACATACACTCAGCGATGACGAATCTCATGCATAAAATACCCACGGAAATTTTGAGGAGGTGCTTGCTGTGTAATGGTTATTGTCGTTAGAAATTGACACGGCAATACTAGTTCGAATCCTGGATGAGGCTCTTTACATTTTACATAGCAATAATACCCTATGGAAAAAAATGAATCCAATTCTTGTCCCTCTAGCTACGGATAAATAAAAGGACAGAGTGGGCTCTTTATCCTTATTATGGCAACCAGTCTCTGAATTCAAATCTGTTAAACTCCGCTTGCAAATTGACCTTGTGTCACACCCTGCCCTTGCGAGGTAGGGGGATTGATAAATGCATACAACATCTTCAAATATATATATATGTGTGTGTGTGTGTGTGTGTGTCTGTAAAGGGTGTTATAGAAATACATCCCATATTTTAAACTGTCACCTCTCTAGTGCAAGTGAACTTAGGCAAATGCTAACAGTAGCTCCATCTAGCAATTGTTTTATCGTGTTTGTTTTTGTTTTTTTTTAAGATATGATCAGTTACAATTATGGATGGACCGGTGCATTCCGAGCATTTGCTGTTGCAACATTTTTAAAACGGATAAATCTGTAATTGCTGCATAGAGATTTTTGTGCTCTTTTCACGGTACATCGGAATGATGATGTTCTGAATAGAAAATCGCTACTGCTATCGATTGAAATTCTATCTGGAACAGCATCATTCCTGTTCTTTCTTCTCTCTCATATTGTTCATCTGTGATCTCTCCAGCACCTGATAAGCCCTTATTAGGTGCTACCACACTAGAACAGAGTGATGGCAAAAAGGGACATTCCCAAAAGCTCCAGCATTATTGGAGCCTAACCATCAGATTGTTTAGTGTCATTTCCAGAGCACACGTTCGAGGATCTTAACTCTTTGCAGAGATCCAGTCTGTGTATTCTACAGCCCCAGCAAACTGGGCCACAGGATACTCGTTGTGGGAGGAAGTCTTACCCCTTTGCAGAGATGCAGTCTGTGTATTCTACAACCCCAGCCGACTGTAAATGCAAAATATTTAGCAATTGAAATTGTTTACAAAAATATTTTTTCGGATTTTGTTTTAAGCGTTTTTGGTTGCTGCATTATTAGTACACAATGCAGTATATTTTGGCCTTTAAACACGAGAAATTTCCCAACCTTATCCGAAGTTATTCACTTCTCGGCTGGGTCTAAGGACTTATCAGTGTCACTTAATAGTTTATTTTACTTATCATGAGCGGAATCTTTCAATGAGCGTCCGTGCATGTAGCCAGCAAGCATTAGCAAGCAGGTTAGAAAACACCTCTGCTTCAATGGAATCATCGAGGCCAGTGCATCATACTACTTCTGGATTGTTAATTTTAAAGGAGACTTCATTCGAGAATCCTTGGCAACATAAAGTTTGCTAGAAACATTTACGATCTATTAGGGAATTGAGCACTCAACATAGAACTGCTTTCGTGACGTCTAATCGAATCTTGAGAGGTGATGACGTCATTTCGGATAATAAAAACTACAAATGGAAATCAGAAGCTGCATGTGGTGCTTAAAGACAGTAGTATTTCGCTCAAATAATTACATTTCAAAACACACACACACACACACAGAGGAAGAGAGATAGACACACACACACACACACACACACACACACACAGACTCATATACAAATACAAAAGTATTTGTGTATAAGTCAATCTAATGTAAGAGTTGACCTTTTGATATATGGCTACGAAATTAAATTAGTTTCAACCTTATAATATTATTACTCAAGTATAGGTCGATGCTGTTTTTGATTTTTACTTAATAAAATAACAATATCTGATTTACAATCATCATCGACTCGGGCTGATAGCACAGATTCCCATTAATCTCTTTCTCTCTCTCTCTCTCTCTCTCTCTCTCTCTCTCTCTCTCTCTCTCTCTCTCTCTGTTGCCATTCATCCCGATCAGCCATCGCTCTAGGCTGGTCCTCTACACGGCACTCAGTGATCTCACAGAACTTCTCAGCCAAAAGTAAATTCATAATGTGTAGGACTCCACGGTAGGACTTACATTGATGATGGGTAAGATGGGTAGAATGTGTACGTATAGCAGCAGTTTTGTGGGGTGCTGCCTATATATATATATATATATATATATATATTTCAGTTTCAGTTTCTTTGTTTTATGGCATATCAACCTTTGAAGGTTATTTAATTCAAAGTCATCCCTCTAGAAGAACAGTGGTAGTACTATTTAACCCTTAGATGAGAGGATAAGGAGGTTCATACCTTTCCTAAGGCTATTTGTCGAAAAGTGAACGTAATCCTATTTACCCAACCCCTCCGCTCGGGCAGGATATGACACAAGGTCGATTTTTAAACGGAGTTTAACAGGTTTGAATTCAGAGTTTTCCTTCTCCGAGACTAGTTGCCACCCCAAGGCTGAAGAACCTAGTCTACCCTACTATTTACCCATAGCTGGAGGGAGAATAACAGGATTCATACCTTTCCCAAGGGTATTAGTGCTATGTGAAATGCTATCAGTCTCGTCCAGGATTTGAAATCGTGTCGCTGTCTCCATTTCCTACAACGATAACCATTACACCACGGGCACCTCCAAAAGTGAACGTAATAGTGCGTATATATATATATATATAGATAGATAGATAGATAGTGCGTATATATATATATATATATATATATATATATATATATATATATATATATATATATATATATATATATATATATATATAATACACACACCGAGACAAAAACAGATATACAAATACACGCATACACTTAGAGAAAAAAATATAAAGCAATTAAAATTCAAAACTCAACAAGATTTAACAGAACTAAACGATACACATACAGAGAAAAACTTCCCCAACACACACGTACATACACATATACACACACACAATGACCCAAAGTAAAACAACCAATAAACTGTATGGCATATCAAATATCAAAGACTAATTAGGGGAAAAGTAGAACATCCATAAAAATACACAGAACAAACTTTTAGAAAAGTAAAAAGAAAAAAAAAAGAGAAAGAAGGAATCAACACCTGCAGAAAATCTATCACAGAAGGGACAGTCGCCATTATTTAAACCAAAAACGACGTCAACCAAATTCATTAAAGCTCTTCGAAGACAGCAAGAAGCCAGAAACATGGCAGAGCAAAATAAATGAAGAGCAAAATAAATAATTAAAGAAATATATAAATCTCTTAGTGGACCTATTCACTTTAATACACACACACACACACACACACACACACACACACACACATATATATATATATATATATATATATATACACAATATCCAGTCAGCGTCCAAATACAGTGGGTGTGGATTATTTTTATAGAATATATGAGGAATATCATATAAATCTATGAGAGTACTCAATGTATGGCTATTGTTAGTCCCTTATAATTCGCTGGGATATAACTATATATATATGTATATATATATATATAATGAAATAAGAATCTCTGAATAACAATAAATTATATACATATATATATATATATATATATATATATATATATATATATATATATATATATATGTGTGTGTGTGTGTGTGTGTGTGTGTGTGTGTGTGTGTGTGTGTGTGTGTGTGTTAAAGCACAGCGACTGATTAGTGCGTTGGGTTAGCTGACCATTTTTAGTGAGGTCGATTTTCTCTGGATTACCCATACTTCTAGTTCTGTGATAAACAAAGCAAATTTAATAAAATGACAACATTTCGTGGTGACTGCTAGTTTCACGTGAAAAGCATGAAATTGACCACCACCGTGCAGTACCGATTTCTGTAAGCACTTAATTCCAATATGTTCTATGCCTGATACTGAACCCCTCTTTCTCCATAAATAACGGAAAACTTATCTACAATATCTCAAATTATAGATACATATTATGCATTGATCCAAAAATCAATTTTTCATATACCTATATGGATGCATAAAAACAAAATATAATTGCACTATATACATTTAGTTGCATCTTTATTTTACCTGTGTTTGGTTGTTTATCTAAATATACGTATTTATGTATCTGATATATAGATGTAGAAATGTATTTTTGCCTCAATGCATACCCATCCATATATATATATATATATATATATATATATATATAATTTGTTTGTGCGTGCATACAGCACGATTATTGACTGGAAATAGACAATGTGGAAATACTTGAATAAACCAATCCTATCCAGATAGATAAATAGACAGATAGATTTTCCCATATGTTCTTCATCCGATTTGAAGAAATCTGGTTATTTTTAATTGAATCTATTTCTTTTTCCCGCTCTTCCATATTCGTCAAAGTGGATTTTAATCTTTATCTTTTTCTAATTTCGGATCTGGTTTCGAACTAAAGCCCTTTTCTTTCTGTGGCTATTCCCCTGTGGCTTCTCCTTTTCTGGATATTTCTCTTTTTAACATTCCGGTCTGCAAGATGCCAAAATCCTCAGATGATTCTCCATGTTGTCGTGTATTTTTTATTAATATTATCATTATTCTTAGTGTCAGGGCGGAGTGTCTACCGAAGCAAAAATATGACATATTCACAAAGTTCGCCTTTTCAAATTAAAGATTACGAAAACATAAGCCTTTATCCGTAAATATCTTTTTTCACAAACTTTTCATCGGAAATAAGAGTCAGTTTGTCTCATCAACGTCATTACATCCAAAACGTCGCTAACGCTGTCAACGAAGCTTTAAACATGCTGACTGTATCTCCGTGTAGAAGGGGCAAGCTCCTACCAAAAAAAGGGGTCACATGAGCATGATAGTAAACGGCATCAAGTGGTGAGGCTCCAGTTCTGAAGAAAAAATACTTCCCGTGAAAAGTTGATCTATTTTAAATGCTTATAAACTCTTCCTAGGCACCACAGCGATAGTAGTGCAGACTGGGCTCTCTAACCTTTCTATGGAAACCCATCTAGCATAAGGAAAACTGGATATGATAACTAGAGGCTGGACTCCCTAAGGTAGCCCCATATTGGTCTCAACTTTATTTAGGACTATGTCCTTTCATTTAATAACTTAGGTGCCTTAAAGAGGGGACAGCTATCAGTATTCCATAAACTCTTGCATAGATCCATCAATTTCGTAAGACATATGGATGAAATAATAATAATAATAATAATAATAATAATAATAATAATAATACACGGATCACCTAATCTTAGACCTTATAATAATCAACAAGAAAAAAAGAGAATTTGCAAAATTGTCGACTTTGCTGTCTCTGCTGACCACAGAATAAAACTGAAAGTATGTGAAAAGAAGGATAAGTACCTCGACCTTACTAGAGAACTGAAAAAGCAGTAGACCATGAAAGTGACGATTGTACCAATTGTGATTGGTGCTTTTGGCACATTAACTAAAGGATTATTAAAAGGCCTGGAGGACTTGGAATTTGGCGGACCGGTAGAGACTATCCAAATGATAAAATTACTGAGAACGGCCAGAATACTGAGAAGAGTCCTGGAGACTTGAGGGGACTTGCTGTCACTCAAACTCCAGTGAAAAACTATCAGCTAAAACTGATGCGAAAAACTTTAAAAGAGTAAACACCATAAAACCCAGTTTAATTGAAGCCAAAATCAATAACGTACAACAGGGTAGCAAAACTCGCAAGGAGTAATATAATTATAATGATACTTAGCATAGTCCTGGAAACCTAAGGAGTTTTCAGCGAAAAACTTGATAAAACTGGTGTGAAAGACTCCAAAGAAAGATAAGTCAAAATCGATTATGATGGCAATGTTTCTTCTTGATAAATGGATAACTTAAAACTGTTATATCTACTGTAAATTATGCTGTACAGTTACATCTGAAATATAAGTCATACTCAAAATTTTTAACTCGAAATTCTTGTTTAGATCTATATTTGTTGTATAGGTTGACCCCAAAACATACAGTAGGCTACTGGTAGAATATATGAAACATGCAAATCTTACTTATTTATAAGAAATCACAATCTATTGCGTTTTCATTAAATTGAGAAGCATAAAAAAACCTAGCGAAGTCGTCTTCCAGGCCGCCTTGCTGCGTTGACGTTTTGGTTAGTGTTTTAAATCAGCGCATCAGCTGTTAGACACGGAGTGTGATGTAGGGTTAATTAAATACTTAATTTATATTATAGCTCTATGATTTTATAATAGCCCTTTCGTATAAGTTTACCTCAAGTTTTGAAAAGATTTTAGCCTTTTCGTATAAGTTTACCCTTAGTTGTGAAAAGATCTTCGCCCTTTCGTATAAGTTTACCTCAAGTTTTGAAAAGATTTTAGCCCTTTCGTATAAGTTTACCCCTAGTTTCGAAAAGATTTTGACCCTTTCGTATAAGTTTACCCCTAGTTTTGAAAAGACTTTTTCAGGTTTAAAAAGTCAACTTGTATGCTTTAATTTACGTTAATACAACGAGGAAGGTTGCGAAAAACTTTAGACGATGATGCTTATAATTTATACATTGCCAAGGTACAATGCCGAATAATTATCCTTTATAGAATATCGAGTTTCCTTGCAGGTGTTCATCTCCTTTCAAAAAATTTAATGATGCTGGCTGTTAGGATTGATTCTTTACAGGCTCTGTTATCAAACAAGAGGGGAAAAAAAAGCTTGCTTTTATATTGGCAAAGAGTTGAAACTGCCCCACTATTTGCCATAGGTTGGAATTAATACAATGTGAAAAACAAGCCGTCTTAGGCAGGATTTTAACTCAGTATGCGGACATCAATCTCTGTGTCGATAACTGTTAGGCTATTCGCACGTTCACGTCTATTAATAAAAGCTGTTATAAAAAATTTGTTTCTTCTTTTTTTTTTTTTAGGTCACAATTACAGTGAATATTATACCAACTAATGTCAACGACAACCCACCGAGGTTCAGCAAAAGATTATACCTAAAATATCTAAGTGAGGTAAGTAAATTTTTTTCTGTATAATTTCGGTGGGCTTCCGTACTTTACTTTTGTTTGAAATGCAACAACAAGCACCTGTGAAAAAAATAAAAATAAATAAAAAAAAACTTTTCACGGCAGAAAACATATAAAATTTTCTGGAAGCAACTGAGCGGATTTTAAAAAGTTGGTTGTTATTTTATTTTATCTGATTTTATTTTATGTTTTAATATCTTTTTACGATTGATTAGTTCTTTGAAGTATGGAATCATCATCATGTCGCGCTGGTAGCACGGATATCCCTGACCCTCTCTCGCCACTCCTCCCTATCGTTCATCGGCCTAGGCAGGTCTTCAGGACAACATCCCGTATCCTCACATAGCTGCTGAATCTATGTTCGTGCTGGTCTTCCTGCTTTTGCACGGCCATGTGTGGGGGTCCATAAGAGTACATCTCTTATGAGTTCGTCCCTGCTTCCCCAGCAGTGTCCTGCATGTCTGGTTCGTCTAACTTGAATCGTTTTCGTGATAGGAAGCAGGTGGCCGTACAGTTGGTGTCTTGTGGGGTGTTGCCGCCAGGACTTGTTCAAGATTGCACACAGCATTCTTGTGTAATTGCCGTCTAGCTTCTTCTCCAGCCGTTTTGTTAGCGTCCATGTAGTGCACCCATGGAATAATAAACATAAAAAGAAATAAAAATCTGTTATAGTAATATACCAAGATAATCGTGTATGATAAAAACAGTTCACTTTGTAAATAAAAAAAAAGGTGTGTACATATTTTTCAACACAACGATTCTCCACTCCTTTATTTATATAAGTTTAAACTTTCGCCTGCGCTTTCATTCCGCTTCGAGAACCAAGTAGCTACACCCTAATCAACGAAGTGGGGTCGGAAAGCAATTCTATGTATGACTCCAGGCAGCGTATAGGTAGCTTGATCCAATGAAAGAAGCACCGACTCATAGATCTATTAATTATTTGATGGTTTGGTTTGGCTTGATTTGATTTTATTGCACATCAACCATTGTTGGTTATTAATACCATATCCATTCTTAAACATATAAGCAATTCTATTTCAAACAATTCAGTTTATTATAAGTATAGTTTTTGTTTACACACAGATAAATGTCAAAACAGTTATATTTCAAACAATTCAGTTTAGCGTGAGTTTAGTTTCAATGTCAAAAACAGTTCCATTTCAAACAATTCAGATTGGCAGAAGTACACAGTTCATTTCTATTTGACGTATAGATAGAACCCTATCAAGTTCTACCCCACAAAGTTAAATGTCAAAACAGTTCTATATTAAACAATTCAGTTTAGCGTAAGTAGGCAGTTTAAATGTCAAAACAGTTCGATTTCAAACAATTCAGTTCAGCATAAATATGCGGTTTAAATGCAAAAAACAGTAAACTCTCGAAACCTCGGTTTAGTTGTATTTGATCCACAGATAGGACCCTTATAAGGTGCTACAACTCTGTATCAGAGTGGACCTGGAAATGATGGCAATGAAGGGGTACTCTGCATTCCACAAAGCTCTAGAATTACTGGAACCTCGCCATCAGATTGTTTAGTGTCATATCCAGAACATCGTTGGGGGATGGGTCTTACCCTTCTGCAGAAAAGCAGTCGGTGTATTCTACAGCCTCAGTTGACTGGGCAACTGCTATTTCATGTCGAGCTGATCCTGAAATACTGTATTAAAATGGAAAATTTACTGAGTATGAAACTGAACACAATACTAATTGTTTACTCAAGGTCACCTCTGGTGGTGTAACGGCTAGCAAGCTAGACTAGCAAACCTACACGAGTGAGTTCGAGTCTCCTTGGGCGCCCCCCTCATTCGGCCTAGTCCCACATCGAAGCAAAGAGCTTTGTAAATTACTAATTATTTACTCAAACTGTTATTTAATTCGTCACTGAGATGAGCACCATATGGTCAGTTGAATATTTCTTATTATCAGAGACCTTGAAAGGAAATTCACCTATTATCTCTTTTGAGAATCGACTCAAACTTCTTTGTTACTTTTCGCTTTTGGTGATCATTAAAAATTAAATAACCCAAGGTAAAATTTTAAAATAAACTAATATTTATTATTCTAATTAGGTAATTTATCGTGCACTTATAATATAATTTACGACCAAGTATTTCTTAAGTTAATTTCATTCTGCCTACATTGTACAAAAAATTCAATTTAGGGCAGTCAACCAATCTATACGAAAATGTGTATTTAATATTGTCAATTTCTTTTTCTTCTAATTACCAACAGACGTGAAGTTCTTTCTTCATTACTTTCTGAAATGTAGAATTCAAGATTGAAAGTTTTTGTTTGCATTGCATATGAAACCGATATTGTGATTATTGCAGTTGCACACACACACACACACACACACACACACACAATGCAGACTCACAAGTTGCCTACCCGACACAGGTAGTAATTTACTAAGCATTTTTCATAGATGTGGCACAAGACTGTATGAATGAGGCACCCAGTAAGAATGGAACTCACTCGTGAAAGTTTGCTAGTCTAGCTTGCTAATCATTAGACCAACCGAGACGCCTTACCCGACACATGAGAAGTACATTATTGGTTTCTTTGTTTAATGGTACGTCAATCTTCGTAGGTTATTTAATGCCAAAAGCCATCCTTGTATACCAACAATAGTTTTACTATTTAACCCATTGCCGAGGAGATAAGGGAGTTTATACATTTTCCAAGGGAATTAGGCTGAATGTGAAAGTAATGGCGCGACTAGAGTTCGAATTCGCTTTCTGCGGTGTCACAGTCCGGAACGTTAACCATTACACCACGGAGATTCTCCTCACAAAAGTACATAGCTTGAATTAGAAATGTTTTTTACCATTAAATTGTGTACTCATGCTAAACTGAATTGTTTGAAATAAAACTGATTATTTGTATAAAAACGGATTTGGCATTAAATAACCAACAAAAGTTGATGTGCCAATAAACCCAACCAACCAACCGACCTTGAATAAACAGCATGAATTTTTTTTTTAAAAAGACCTTTACTGAGTCTCCCTCCCACTCTTATCCGCTCTTGCTCTCTCTCTCTCTATATATATATATATTTGTTGAAAAGCAAGAAATTTAGAAATAGTGTTCCATTTCCATAATAAATTTATTTCGCTTATTCAAGCTCGTCAGATGGAATTTTTGCTCTTAAGGTATATTTTGTATTAAATAGCCGTGCATTTTTAACATGTTGACCTCCGACCCGGCCGGCTGTCTGATGAGAAATGCACCTGTGTAAATAACAGGTGCATCCGGTCGAAGATATCAGGGAATCAGGGGATAACCTTGACTGTCGACGGGTTGACCTGGGTACAAATGTGACGCTCCCAAGAAGGTGGATGTCATTTTATTATATAACCCCGGCGACAGGAAGTTCAGATGAGTTGGAGAGAAAATGCTGGAATGAGAACTATGTCCCAGCAGAGGCTGGGTCCCCAGGCCCCCGGATGAGCAGCCCAGGAGAACTGGAAATAAAGGCTGTGATAGCCAGAAGAGTTAGGGGGGTCAATATGTTGCAGTCTTTGTTTGGTCTTCAACTCCCTCTCACACACAACCCTTTCAATAAAGTGAGAGATATATTTTTCTAAAGAACTGTGTCCGCTCGTCGTTATTGTGTTGAATATGTTTCTGCATGCATATGTGTATGTATAGTTGTTCATGGCTATACAACACATTGAGAACTTATTCTTTGGATATTCACAGTCTTTATTTACTTGATATATATATATATATATATATATATATATATATATGAGGGGGTATGGCATATTAACCACTATTGGTTATTTAATGCCAAATCCATTTTCATGCAAATAAACAGTTCTATTTCAAACAATTCAGTTTAGCATGACTACACAGTTTAAGGGACAAAAAACATTTCTCTTGCAAGCTAGTCAGTTTTATCAAACAGTTTCATTTCAATCAATTCAGTTTAGTATAAGTACACAGTTTAGCGGGGGTGTCCTCGTGGTGTAATGGTTAAAGCAATGGACTGCGGAATCGTAGTAAGCGAGTTCGTACTCCAGTCGCGCTATTACGTTCACTTTCGGGCAAATACCCTTGGGAAAGGTATGAACCCCCTTATCCTCCCAGCTATGGGTTAAATAGTACCACTACTGTTCTTCTAGGAGAATGACTTTGGCATTCAATAACCTACAATGAGTTGATATGCCATTAAACAAAGAAACCAACCAAACCAACAGTTTAGTTTTATTAGGACCTATCAGGTGCGACCACTCCGAGCTATGGTATTAAAGTATATTCCACATTTCCCAAAACTCCAGCATTATGGGAAGTTCACCATCAGATTGTTTTATTGTCATATCTAGGATACTCGTTGATGGGGGTCGTACTCTTCTGCAGAGATGAAGCCTGTGTATTCTACAGCCCCAGCCGACTGGGCAAATATGTATGTGTGTGTGCATGTGTGAGTGTGTGTCCAAAGCGACAACAATTCGACCTACATCCGAAAATGAGATTATAACATTGTTATTTTGAAGTTTATTCACCGCTTAAATTCCCTCACACACGCAAACACTTACTCAGTCGGTTGCAGCTATATATATATATATATATATATATGATAAAAATAAGTGGAAAAATGGATAAATCAAGCACTTACAAACGTTTAGTAGTTGTGATATTTCCTTCTTTTATTCCAAGAACTTCTTCGGATTAAACATTTTTTTTATTTTTTTATATTTAAGCATATGTGGAAATAGATAGTCAATGTCTTTGATGAAACAGGATGTGCGTAAACCCCTCCCCCTCTACCCCCTTCCACTTTTTACCTTATTTCTTTTTCTTTCAGCTCACTAAAATTAATTCCACTTCCATATGATCAAAAATCTCTAATGAAACTTAATACATTTTACCCGATCACCATATATTTGTCGCTGCCTCCCACCAGACACGACTTGACACAAGGTCAAAAGCCCGAAGGCCAATTAAAGTGGAGATAAAGAGGAGGGGAAGGTCGGGAAGGAGCCGAGACTCGAACCCTGCTTGTCTGTGCTGCTCATCGGCTCACTTAGTGCAATGTGAGCCTGATGAGGCAAGCAGTTTCACGAACCCAAATGTGGGTCCGGGCACGTATGCCAGTTAACGGCTTAAACTAGACGCTTGGTCTAGTGCCGTACAAAGGGGACAAAAGTGCAGCTCGCCCACCCGAAGGTTGCCCAGCCGAAGCTGGGGGCCTATTCGGCCCCGAGTCTGCTCTTGATTTCGAGCACCCATCCGGCACGAATGCCAGACGGCCCAGCTAAAAAGCCGGGGCCACCACCGCTTAAACCCATATCTACTTCCCCTCTCTATTTCTCCTCATACTAGCCTCTTATCCTCAGACCTTCTACCTTCCCCTTTGATACCTTTATTTTCTCCTTTATTTTATATATTCCTCGTCTACTTGAAAGTAGAAAAACTTAGAGTACGATTTATACATCTTTCCACATAACTTTATCATCTTGTTAGATTCACCACAATCTATCATTTCAACACACACACACACACATATATATATATATATATATATATATATTAGTAACGAACTTATTGAGACCATAAGTCTAACATTTATCGGTTTATATGTGTTCTGCCAATATAGCATCGAGCAATATTTTCATACAAAACTTCACTTATTTGTTATTTCTCTCTCTCTCTATCTCTCTGTATATATATATATGTGTGTGTGTGTGTGTGTGTGTGTGTGTGTGTGTGTGTGTGTGTGTGTGTGTGTGTGTGTGTCCATATATGTATGTATGAGTGTGTATATATATATACATATATGTATATATATATATATATACACACATATATACATATATAGACATAAATGTATATAAATATATATGTATATATATATATATATACATATATAAATACATATATATATATGTAAATATATATATATATATATATTTAACCCAGCATATATATATATGTATTTAAGCCAACATATATGTATATATGCAGATATATGTATGTATATATATATATATATATATTTAACCCAACATATATATATGTATATATATATATATATATATTTAACCCAACATATATATATATATATATATATATATATATATATATATATATATATATATATATAAACTGTGTATTTGCATATGAAAAGAAAAAAGGAAAATAATGGGTTTTAAATCTTGTGTCTGTAGAGCAGGGCTGAATAGTGAACAACATCTCTCGATCGAATCTGTCTCGCTCTGATACACACTAAATTCTAATGTTATCTACAGTTAACAAAACTCTTTTCTTTTTTTTTTTAATTCTCAAATGCGCAGATTTCTTTTCTCAACGAAGATCCTATCGTGAGTCAGCTAAAAGCATTCGCATCTACTATAACCTTTTACTTACACCATAAAAAGCATTACGATACTCTTAACCCTTCGATCCCATAAGCCCAGATATTTTGAGCTTAATTCTTTTGTAAACACGATATTTCGTGTTGAGTGTTATTTTTACAATAGACCACTAGTCAAATATATTTGGGCTGAGAGTCATGCTATTTATTGAGCCTAGTAGGTTGGGGTTGTAAAATACGCCGACTGCATCTCTGTATAACGGCAAAAACCCCCACTAGTGTCTTGGATAAGTCATTAAACTGTATATGATGCAGAAGCTTCTGTCTTGGAGGTTAGGGGAACGTTGCGTATGCCTTAATTACCATTGCTTCCTGGTCAACTTTGACCCGGAGTGGTAATATCTAATAGGGTCCAATCTATGAGTCAATAGAACTGTTTCACCATTTAACTGCGAGAAACCAAATAACTGATACTAAATTGAATTGTTAGCGTTATATAGCAATACTTGAAACCTCCTCACTGGGTGCAAAAATTGAATTACTGAAAATAAACAGCAATACTTGAAACCATTGAACCGTGTGAAAACAAACTAAGTCTTACATTCTTTTTAAATTACCAACAAACTATTCACATATGTGTATCCTATATGGATAACCACTTGACTACTGATAAACAAATGAGTGTTTTAAAATTAAATTGTTAGTGTTACATAGCAATACTTGAAACCACTTAAATGTATTTTTTAAAAATGAGGGGATGTCCTCGTGGTGTAATGGTTAAAGCGATGGACTCCAGTCGCGCTATTACGTTCACTTACGGGCAAATACCCTTGGGAAAGTTATGAACCCCCTTATCCTCCCAGCTATGGGTTAAATAGTACCAATTCTGTTCTTCGAGGAGAATAGCTTTGACATTAAATAACCTACAGAGGTTGATATGCCATTAAACAAAGAAACCAAACCGACTAAAAAAATGAGCTCTGGCTCGCTTAAAAATGTTACATACAGACTATTTGTTTAGAAATAATACATATTCAACATATTTATAAACAGAACTCCGGCTCATTAGTCTAGTGGGTAGAGTGTTGACCAATGGCCCGGGAGACCAGGGTTTAATCCCAGGTCGAGCCATACCAAAGACTTAAAAAATGGTACTAGATACTTCATTGCTTAACACTCAGCATTATAAGGTACGTATCAAGGGTAAAGTGGAGAAATCCGGAGGAAGGAGTAGCGCCCTCACCTACACCTCGGTGTTGTAGCTATTGAAAAGAGAGCTTTCGGGTCGCCTCCGACAACGGTCGCCAACTTTACTTTATAAATAGGACTAGGCATTAAGTAACCTATAAGGATTGATATGCCATAAAAACCAACCAACCAATGTTATTTATCCGAACTACCACCGTGATGGAGTCTGGTAAAAAGGGGGTATAATGTAAGAAGTCCGTAGGAATCAAGACTAGTGGTGTCAAAAGTAGCTCAGATCCGTTGAGGCTGAGCGCTTTAGCGATATTTCGTGTTAACAGGGTCTACTGCGTGATCGTGATGAAACATTATCGGTCCAACCAAGAAAGGGATTAGATTTTTTTATGAAACATTGATTGTAACTGGTATTTATTCTAGAGAATACGTTTCTTAGTTTAATGCTATTCCCATAGTAGTTGAGCCCATAACATTTCCATACGTCATCGTAATAACGAAAGGCTTAGTATTGCGACTAATCACAGCCATTTTTTAATGAAATAAAGAGATAGCTTAAAACATAAATTTCTACATTCAGAAGCAAAATTTCTGTAAGTTCTGCGTTTGATAAAGTTAATTTTTTGAGCCCTGGTATAGAAACTTCGGCGGGCTCACTCGGCTGCGGGGAGGGGCAGCAGAATACATCGACTGCATCTCTGCAGAGGGGTAAGACTCCCTCAACAAGTATCCTGTAACCCAGTCGGTTGGGTCTGCAGAATACACCGACTGCATCTCTGCAGAGGGGTAAGACTTCCCTAATGAGTGTTCTGGATCTGACACTAAACAATCTAATGGTGAGGCTCCAGTAATGCTGAAGCTTTGGGGAATATGGAGTACTCCTTTATTGCCATCGCTTCCATGTCGACTCTGACCCGGAGTAATAGCACCTGATAGGGTCCTATCTAAGGGTGAAATAGAACTAAAATGTATTTTTATGCTAAACTGAATTTTTTAAAATAGAACTGCTTATATGTATGAAAATAGATTTGGCATTAAATAAACAATAACAGTTGATGTGTCATAAAACCCACCCAAACTAAACACACCCAAACTAAACACACAGGAGACTCAAGGTTCAAACCTTAACTTGCTTTTATGTTTCCTCATATCCCTTCGAATTCGATTTGGGATGATTTTAAGTTAACAAATCATCGGTAGATTTAAAAATACGATATTCGTACTTTACATCCACCAATGAAAATAAACCACACGTCAAATTAAAAATAAAACAGTAATCCCATACTCGGAGGCCCTAGTTATGAGATATAAAATCAATACCCACACAGACGTAGCTGTAAACAAACCACGTAATCCAAAAACGACATTTTCTTACCTGTGGCAATAAAGACCAAATATCTGAAATTTTGTAAATTAAAAAAAAAAAAAACCTTCCACAGCTGGCGGCAATCAGACTTACCAAACTGCCACCCAAAATCTACACAAGACCACCGGCAGACTCTTAGTCGTGGACAGGACAAAGAGCAGAATTAACAAAAAAGGTACTTGCCCAGTAAGTATCTTAATAATATCGCCAGAAAAAAAAAATATATATATAAAAAACACCACGTGCTTACACACAATGTTTTTTTTTTTTTTTACTAAGACTTTTCTTTTGCAAGAACTGTCTCGCTCTACACAACGAACCTCTCTTTTCAGTTTAATGTCTTATTGATTCTTCTTATATTCTCAACAGTTTCGGATGATAAATTTTCGTTTTGTTATTTTTTCAGATAATTGGTTTTCGGCTTTTATTTGTGTTATCGATACCGTGTTGCTCACCCGTCCCTTCAATTACTTTCCTGTCTTTCTCAGTTTGTCAACAGGCGAACGACTAAAATTTACCCACTCTCTATGAATAAGGTCGAACGAATTTTACAACTACATTTATAGCCCTACAACAAAATTGACTCCGTGAATTCAATTATTTATTAGAATACCTGTCATATTATTTGATTTTTTATGCCTACGGTTATTTTAACAGGAAGAATCATAACTGCTTTCTCGTTACTTTCAGTCGAGTTCACCTATTCAAGTAAAATCTAATATTTCAGAGAAAATAAGAGCTTCTGATTAGTTTTTTTTCTTTTCTTTTCTTTTTTTTCTTTTTGTTCAGATTTTTGACTCAGCGATGAATTTTTAAAATCTTTTTTCTCGGTAGTAATTATCAAATGATGTCTTTTTAGAAATGAGAGATTATATTTAGCTTTCATAGATCAGGAAGATCAAACGAAGGAAAGTGTATATATATATATATATTATGGAGTTGAGCGAGGCGTTATGGTTACCGTCAAAAGAAATGGACGTATTCAAAACCTGGATGAGGCCGTTTGCATTAAACGTAGCGCTAATACCCTTGGGATAAGTGCTAATCCAAATATTCTAATCCAAGCTATAAGTAAATAGTGGATAATAAAGTGGATAATAAAGGCATTGTGGGCTTTAAGTTGAGTAAGTATCTTTGGTGTCTGCTTACTGCACTCTCTGAGTGAACGAATATCAATACTCTTCACGCGTTCTCTAAATCACTCGCAGGCTAGCCAGCAAACTGCTTCAGCTAGATGCCTTAACCATATCAGAGGAACTTATAATCGCGATGAACTACCAATTGGGAGAATCTCAGTCATTGTCAAGATTTGAGAGAGATAGGCTCCGCTAAACCTTCCTATCCAAGACACACCACATGATGATGACAATTGCCACGAATGAGATAGATGACAGCTGATTGCCAGATTGTCATCAGTGGTGACTCTACAACCGATCCATCTGGGGTTACGAGACTGATAATTGTGAGATCAGATATTGTTCGAAAGTATAAGCAAATAATCGTGAAAGTATATAGACATCATGATTGATTGATTTGATTTTGTTTGATTTAACGGCATCTCAACTTGTCTTAGATTATTTCATACGAATAAGTAAATTATGGGAAATAGTCAGATTTATTTTAATGTTTTTTCTAGGCCTTTTCTTAATTCTAATTTTAAATTGTTTGCAGCTGTTTTTTTCTTAGTGGATTTGGAGTCGCTTTGAAGGGTGGATTTGTAAGGTCAAGTTCAAATATACTAACGGTTATATTTTTTTTTTTGTCTAATGTTGTTTCTTTCAGGAAAGAAAAATGTTATCTATACTGATAAGTTTAAAAGTGTCTCTCATGTTATTTGTGCTGTATTCTGATTCAATTAGAATGGGCTTAACGGTGTAGGGTGTTTAACTTGCTATGCCTTCTGGTTGGTTTTCTTGTTTAAGTAAAAAGGAGTGAATCAACCTTGAATGGCCGATGGGTAATCGGGATAGAGTGACATTTTCCTTTCAGCCTCAAGTCTACCTTTGCTAGGCAATGCCGGCGGGGGGCAAAGCCAACAGCAAATTAATGCAGTCGACTTTTGTGACTAAGGATCGAATAGATTGTATATTGGGTTGTATATGTAGTTTAGTTGGCTCGATAATTTTATTATTAAGAGGTTTATAACTTTTTTGTTGGCCAAGGTTGCTTAAACGTATAGAGAGCTGAAAAAGATTATGCTGTTATTTTTTGTTGCTTTTCGAGATATATTCGTCATTAAATGCTCGTAGTTTATTATAAAAATCATTGAGGTGTTTTATCGCATTGTTTATTGTGAAGCTGTAGAACTTTTGTGCAACTGCCAAGAAATTGAATATTCTAAACTATTAAAATGAATTAATGATACGTTTTGATATCTCACCATAATCACCGATTTGGATATGTACAGCAGCTGCACATGCCACGTTTCAAGTAACTAAATATTGAGACCATTAAAATCAATTTAAGTCGTGAGGGCAGCTGTGCATTTATATATGCATCTTAAATATCAAGAACGAAAGTTTCCCTTGATTTTAAAGGAGTAAAAAAAAAATTAACACTTGATTGTAACCTTAAAAATGACCAATGAGCGTTGAGTGAGAAAATTTTGGATCGTTTTTACGTAAAATTGAATCAAACACATAAACTTGTGCAAAGAGCAATATAAGGGAAGCGTTTCAATGTCCTTGACAAAACTTTAAAAAGGAGAGAAAAAAAAACAATTTTTTGTATAAAGTTTTGATTCTATTAAAGAAAAACTTTTTCTGAAAAGTTGTATATAAAAATGGAAAAAAAAAGAAAAAAAAAATTGAATTCATGCCTTATGTTGATTAGAATAAAAATTGGTTATTCTTGCATAATGTTTCTGCTTTTAACTTTTGAGTGAGTAAAAACAAACTTATAAGCTCTCTCTCTCTCTCTCTCTCTCTCTCTCTCAACACTCACACAAACCCATCCACAGAGATACACCCCCACCCCTTTATATATAGATATATATATACATATATATATATATATAAAAGAGAAAGTAAGAAAGGTGGGAAGAGAGAAAGTAAAAATGAATCATAATCGAGATAAAAAGAAATTATATACATATATATATACATATATATATATATGCATATATATATATATATATATATATATATGTATATATATATAATATCTACACATACACACACACATATATATATATATATTGAGAGAGAGAGAAGGATAAAAAAAATTATGTGTGTGTGAAAGAAATCATACACACACACATACATATATACACACATACACACACACACATATGTATATATATATATATATATATATATATATAATATCTACACATACACACACACACACACACACACACATATATATATATATATATATATATATATTGAGAGAGAGAGAGAAGGAGAAAAGAAATTATATGTGTGTGTGAAAGAAATCATACACACATACACAAACACACACACATATATATATATACGCACGCACACACACACACACACACACACATATATATATATATATATATATATATATATATATATATATATATATTCTTTTTTATCCCAACTATGCTTCACTTTTACTTTCTCCTTGCTTTCTCTCTGTATCTTTTAACTTTTCTCTCTTGAGCTTCCCTCAATTTTTTTTTACTCTTCCCTCTCTCATTTCCCACTTTTCTCAAAAGATCCCCTATCTCTCCTCTCCCTGGTGTCTTGCTTTCTTTTCCCTCCAGTTCAACTCCCTCCTCTTCTACCTTTTACCTTTTCGTTTACCTGCCTCTCTATTTACATTTTATACCTATTCACTTTTCTCTTTTGCTCTCTCTCACTCTCTCCATCTTCTCACTCCCTAATTTTCAGTATTCTTCCCTCTTTACCTAATTCAATCACACCTAATGAATCTAGATTATATCCGAGCGTAATTAGTCCTGTCGTTCTTTGTCAATATTTCGACTTTTGAAAACCCTGGGGCCAAAAACCGGTTCCCAGTGTAAAAGAAAGACACAACTCCGATGCGTGAGGCCGCGTTATTACACATTCAATCAATGCAACAAGCTCGTTTTCTCTTTCTTTAACCCGCACACACAGAGGCACTCAGTACTACTACATGTAAGGGAAATAAAACCGAAAATTAAAAAAAAAAAGATTAAAAGAAAACAAACCCAAAGTAAACATCCATATAACTGACATCGAACGTAATCATAATATTCTCACCGGGATTACTGTTCGTGTTCCGATTCCCGTCTCTTTCATGTTTATTATGTTGGTTGTAGTTTTTTTTAAAAGTCATGTCATGTGATCTTTGAACACATGACACATTTTAAAGTGCACAACAACAAATAAAGGAACCAGTACCGTCTTCTAAAAAATGCGAGAAAAAATCACCAATTTGTTTCCATGGAAACTACAAGCAATAATAAGTAAATAATAATAAAGATAGAGAAAGTTTTCAGCTATATAATATTGTTACCACTATTGGCTATGTATTGCCGCAATAGAATATACATATATGTATATGTCATCCCCAGACAGACTGCTTCGTTGTATCACAACTCTTTAGTGCGGTTAGACACGCGAGATGCTTTAAGTTGGGATCGAAACCCGACTGACGTAAAGTCAGCCGGATATCTTACCTCAAATCTACCATTCCTCTCAGCATAAGCGAAGAAATTTTACATATATATTTATTTACATATATGCTTATCGGCTACCGCAGAGCTCAATTCATTAGAAGAGCTTTCCATTTTCACGTATATGGTAGCCGACAAATTCCCACTCGAGTGCTCAACCCACAAGGAAGCATATATATATATATATATATATATATATATATAAAATAATATTCCTTACGGTAAAAAAAAAAACAAAAAAAACAGCAAGTGATTTGAAGCTGAAAATATACAACAAATCACTGCAAAGGGGAAAAATAGATATTGGGAAAAAAAGAAAAGGCCAACCTTGTCATACCAATTGAAAAAAAATCAAGACACGCAATTGGTTGGTCAAAAGAAAAACCCACCGTTCGGACTGCTAAGCTACAATGCAAAAAGTGTTCAATACTAAGTAGAGCAAAATAGTATCGATAGTTACTTAGTGAGTAAGGAACTAATCTACTATAGTTTCGAAATTATAGTAGGTTAGTTCCTGACTCACTAAGTAACAATCGATGCTATATATATATATATATATATATATATATATATTCTTCCCCGCGGGTTGAGCATTCGATATATATATATACATATTTGTGTGTATGTACATATATATATATATATTAAAACGAGGTTAATTCATCAAATAATGGGAATTTTTCCGACGGAGTTGCTTTTTCTTCAAGAAAATCAATAGTAATGGGTCCTTTCACATCTCAGAATGTCATGGCTTTCTTCACTGAGCTCTGTAGTCAGTGCTTTTTCCTTACAGGAAGAGTCAGTGGGTTTCCACTCAATAGATAGTTTTTCTGACTCAGGCTTGTAGTGGCAAACCCATGTTTAGCTCTTTAGATAATATTTTAGGGCTTAAAACATGCTTCTCCGTTCACATCCAACATTTTTCAGTAAATTCTATTTGGTTTCCATTTCTCAGTCTCGAAAAAATTGATGACAAACCACTTATCAAGCCAGGAGCTCTCAGTTTGATTTGGCGCCATTTTGAATAGCATCAAAACAAATATTCTTGTGAGATCAGATTAATTTTTGCAATGATCAAATTCCAATCAATGCAAAATTTACATTTATTGAAAGAAAATCAGAAAAAATATATTTTACATTTTACTGAATGAACTCGATGTAAATAAATATATACGTAAAATTCCTGAGAGAGATGATAGCATTGGGGTAAGATATCAGGCTGGCTATTCGTCAGTCGGATTTCAGTCCCAGCTTGAAGCATCTCGCGTGTCTAGCCACACTGAAGAGTTGTGATGCAACGAAACAGTATGTCTGCGGATGACAACATATATATACAAATATATTATCGACGATAGCATATTCCAATCATGTTTTTATAAAGTTTATTTCATCTAAAACCAAAGATAACAAGATTTTATTATTTCTAGTGGAATCAAAACAGATATCATTAGACATTATTTGTTACCAATCTCTTAAAACACAAACCGAAAATTAATATAAGACGATTCAAAAATAAATAGACCCCTTTATATATATATATATATATATATATATAAGTGATTTTATTTTTGGCTTAAAGGTATTTAAAAAAAATTAAAATCTGTTTGTTTTGGGATTTTTTGATGTTTTGGAGCATGTCTCAAAATAGTCTTGCCGGAAAATTATCATTTTAATTAGTGTTGCTAATTTGAGTAATACATATTCACCCATCCTCTTTGCCATGAGCAGAATCCGACACAAGGTCAGTTATTTCGAGGATTACAATTGGTTTGAATCCAGTTTTCCTTCACCTGACTGACTGCATTAACAAGAGTAAATGACAGCATAACACTGTTTGATTGAGAAAATTTTAAGCAAAACTACAGTCACGACTATTGGGTATGTATATTTTTCAACGCTATGCAAATATATATATATATATATATATTTCATTGAACAATATAGACATGTTTTGCCTACATATTTTTGTGTATATCCTTTCCAGTTGCCGAATTGATTTTACGGTATCTGGCGGGAACTGGTTGATGAAACTCCCATAACTATTGTTACTTAAGAACTTTCTTACCGAATATACAACAATATTAGAACAACAAAATAACAAACAAAAATTACAAATTCTCGAGGCGCTCCATATCAGAATGAAACAACCCAAACTCAATAGAATCAATTTCGAATCCAGTACTAATGTACTTAAATATCTTTAGCTACTGTTGCTACTGATAGAAACAAATAAAAGCTACAACGCACCAGTATAAATAATAAACACTTTTACAACGTAGTAATGTACATGCAAGGGTCACATCGCTTTTGCAGTATACACACCCCTGATGATGGCCCAAGATCAAGCCGAAAGTACAAAGGTAACAATTAGTTATGGGAGTTTCATCAATCAATTCTCGCCGGACACGGTAAAATCAGTTCGGTAACTGAAAAGGATATATATAAAAATATGTAGACAAAAAACATGTCGATATTTTTCAATGAAATATGCATTTAGGAAATGCTGCCCAAATACACACACACAGAGTTATATATATATATATATATATATATATATATATATATATTGTCATCCATAGACAGAGTGTTTCGTTCTATCAGAACTCTTCACTGTGGCTAGACCCGCAGGACGCTCGAAGCCGGGATCGAAACCCGTCCAACTTTACGATAGACTAAGGCTTCAGACCACACGGCTACAAGCGGACTACGTTGGCTAAGGGAATTTTAAGGTATTTTATTTTTAGCAACAGCAGCAGCAGCATATATTATCGGGCAGCATCATGATCATGTCGTGTCGCCAGCATAGTTATCCCTGACCCACTCTCGCCACTCCTCCCAATCGTTCATCCCTTTTGGTAGGTCCTCCGGGCTACTTCCCATATCCTCACATAGCTGCTGTATGTAGGTTCGAGCTGGTCGTCCTGTTTTTGCTCGGCCATATGTGGGGGCCATAGGAGAACATTACTTATGAGCTCTTCCCATCTTCTCCAGCAGTGTCCTGCATGTATGGTTCGTCTAACTTTGATAGTTTTCCTTATGGGAGTTCGGTGGCCGTACAGTTGGTGCTTTGTGGGGTGTTGCCTCCAGGAATTGTTCAAAATTGCTCGCAGCATTCTTGTGTAGTTGCCGTCAAGCTTTTTTCTCCATCCGTTTAGTTAGCGTCCATGTAGTGCATAATTCTGGTGATGGGTTCATGTGTAACGTTCTGTGGGTTTTCCTAGTAGATTCTCGATCTATATTTTGATAAAAAGTTCATTTTCTTTAAAGTCAAAGATGCAATGAATACACGATTCCTCGTGAAGCAATATACATTTTTTATCCAATAGTTTATCCTATTTTTTTATCCTATTATTAACCATTTTTCTTTTTAATTTTACTCTATTTCATTTATCTTTTTATTCACTTATCTTTGTTTTTCTATTCTATTGTTCAAAATATGACGATATTGTTTTGCATTGTATAGTATGGAGTACCGTAAAGATTTTACCATGTAAAAATACTTTTAGTATTATATCTTAATAATCATACCAATTTATATATATACGTATAAGTAACTAAGTAAAGTTGGTGACCGTAGTCAAGGGCAACCAGAAGGCTCCCTTTTCAATAGCTACAACACCGAGGTGTAGAGGAGGGCGCTACTCCTTTTCCTGGATTGCTCCACTTTACCCTTGATACGTACCTTTTATTGCTGAGTGTTAAGCAAGGAGATATCAAGTACCATTTTTAAAGTCTTTAGTATGAATCGACCTGGGATTGAACCCAGGCCTCCCTGACAATTGCCGAACACCCTAACCAATGGGCCAATGAACACTTTTTTAGAAAAATGCTTTACAAAGAAACCCTTCTTGCGAACCAGTGTAGATATTTCAGTCTTTACTGAATACTCCTTCATATATCTTGGCGCTAAAATAAGTTTTGATTGATTTATTGATCACTTTGAATAATATTTCAACACGTATTGGGTTACTTTATTCCTAGAGGTTAGGGAGACGTATAAATTCATGTTTTTTCAGAAGTTTCTTAAGACCTTTGGTGTTTTTTTTTTTTTTTTTACACAGTTATATGATATGAAGTATTCCTATCTAATAGTAATAATTTCTACACAATTATATGGTTTCAAATAAATATTTCTATTTAATAATAATCAATTGCTGGAACACAGTAAATTGCTTCAAGTAACGAATACTTATAGTTATAATAATAATTTGTAAACAATCAGAGCTTCTAGTCATTTTTTAAATATGTATAATTTAGATACAGTTATACGTTTTCAAGTAACTAATAATAATAATTATAATAATAATTTGAAAACAATCAGAGCTTCTAGTCATTTTTTAATATATATGATTTAGATACAGTTATATAGTTTCAAGTAACTAATAATAATGATTATAATAATAATTTGTAAACAGTCAGAGCTTCTTGTCATTTTTTAATATATATAATTTAGATACAGTTATATGGTTTCAAGTATTCTCATTTAATACAAAAAATTCTCAGTTATATAGTTTCAAGTATTTCAGGGAATTACTATTTTATTATTATGTAATAATAATAATGATAATAATCTTCGTAAACGATCATTGACTGAATTGATTATACTTAACATCATAACTTAGACGCCGTTGTATTCTTTCAAGTATCCTCATCCATTACAAAAAATACAGTTATACAATTTCAAGTATTTCAAGAATAGGAAGAAAAACAACTCTCTGTGCGTTTTAAACGACTAATAAACAACATCTCACACGAGAAAAGATGGACGAAGCTAAGAAAAGGAAACACTAAAAGAGAAACAGAATCTCTCCTAATAGCAGCACAAAACAACGTCATAAGAACCAATCATATCAAAGCGAGAATAGATATGACACAACAAAATAGCAAATGTAGGTTATGCAGAGATCTACCTCATAATTAGTGAATGCAGCAAATTAGCACAGAAGGAGTATAAGACTAGACACGACTGGGTGGGCAAGGTCATCCACTGAGAGATGTAAAAAAATTTGAATTCGAATATACAAACAAATGGTATATGCACAACCTAGCAGCTGTCCTGCAGAATAACGCACATAAACACCCATGAAAGTTTGACATACAGACAGATCACCTAATTTCGGCCAGAAGACCAGACTTTATAATAATCAACAAAAAAAGAGAACTTGTAAAATTGTGGACTTTACTGTCCCAGCTGACCACAGAATAAAACTGAAGGAAAGTGAAAAGAAGGATAAATACCTTGACCTTGCTAGGGAATTGAAAAAGCTGTGGACATGAAAGTGACGATAATACCAATTGTAATTGGTATTCTTGGTACAGTCGCCAAAAGATTATTACAAGGACTAGAGGACTTGGAAATAACAGAACGAATGGAGACCATCCAAACTACTGCATCATTGTGAACGGTCAGAAAACTGAGAAGAGTCCTGGAGAATTGAGGAGACTAGTTGTCATTCAAACATCCGAGAGAAGCCATCAGCTAACGCTGGTGTAATAATAATAATAATAATAATAATAATAATAATTTGTAAGCAATTATGGTTTCAATTAACTATTCTTTACACAAATAATTTCCACCCTGTTACATGGTTTCTTGTATCCCTATCAAATACAAATAATTTTTGAATATCTATTTGACCGATAGATGGATCCTGAACAGATATTACTACTCCCTATCAGAGTTGATCTGGGAGTAATGGTGATGAAGTAGTACTTCCCATTCCACAAATATCTGGAGTCCCTTTATTATATACAGTTTAGTGCCATAGCCTGGAGACCCCTTTTTATAAGGGGTCTTACTCCTCTGTCAGTGTTACAGTAAGCGTATGCAAGTTTTGCTTTGTAAATACCTCTATATATGTGCGTTTTAATATCAGTAAAGTCGTGTCTTTTTACCCAGTAGGCGATGCTACTTAATATATTCTTAAGTAGGCGCAAACAGATACCTATGAATACGTTTTACTCCGAGTCTTTATCCTCCCAACTCGCACTCGACAAACTGATATTCTCATGGATTTCTTTTATTTCTTTACTTCTTTCTTTTGGAACTTTAATAATTCTCCCGTCGTATTCAATTATTATAATACACGAATCTTTGATGCTTCTTGGAGTCCTGCCGGTATGGTTCATAAGCAATAAAACCTAGATAACTAACAGTTAGGATACAAAAAAAAGGTAATGATACGTAGTCGGGGCCAGCAAATGACGAATATTAGAAAACCTGAGGACGTTTTTCTACCTACCGCCTTGTTTTTCTAACAGTTTGATAAAATAAAATTTCCCTTGGGCAATTTTATTGATATAAATAATTCGGCAAGCGTCGATAAAACGCCATGTGGTGTTAGCATCAATTTTGACAGTGAGCTTCGAGAGGTTTCCCAGCTTGGCCGATTCCCAAGTAAAAAGACGCCCTCTAGTGGTTGGCTTTTAGAACTGCATTGTTATGTTTTTCTATTGTTATTTTGCTGATTCGTTTTTTTAAGTTTTTTTTTGGGGGGGTAGTGGGGGGGCAGGTTATTTTTTTGTTTTGTTTTTTTGGGGTTTTTTTGTTTGTTTGTTTTTTGGTGGGGGGTCCTTTTTTGTAGGGTTTTTGTAGGGTTGGATTGCTTTTCTCATAATACATGTTAAGTAAATAGCAAAAAAGAAACCAATCTTTCGCGAGGAACTTCGGAGGTAAAAAAAAAAGTTTTATTTTCTTGATATGAGACGAAAGAGATCATTCTTAATGGCTTTTTAGTAGTTTCTTCGTTTTGTTAATGTCCTCAATATTTTTTGGCTTTTTAAACAATACCTCCATTTTGCGTCGAAATAATCCAGCTTTTTCTCAACTTATTTTTAATGTTATACTTTAGTCTCGCAAGAACATTGATCAGGACGAAGGCCTGGTCAAGTTTGGCCATGCAAAAAGTCTTTCTTCACGCTACTGATGGTTATTCAGAGAGGTGTAAGGGCCGATACAGATTGGAACAAGTATCGTTGCAGATCCGGCGATAAAAGAAACTCCCAGCTTGGCTCCGACATTTCACTTCATTGTTTTGATTGTGCAATATTTTGTGTATGATTTTTAGGACTGTTGTCCTCATCTTTATAGTTTTTAGTCGTAACCCAACGTTTCGGTCGCTGTATCCTCCGGCCTTTTTCAGGTGTTCCTTGTTTATCTGGGCATAGAAATGATTCAACTTGGGAAATCATTTTTAAAGTTTGACACAAAAATTCAGATCTATAAATATTTTGATCAGTTTGATTTGGGCGTATTTTATGGCATATCAACACTTCTGAGTTATTATTGGTAAATAATCCTATATATATATAGTGTTCGCCAATGGCTGGAAGACTTGGGTTCAATCCCAGGTCGAGTCATACCAAAGACTCAAAAATGGTACTTGATGCCTCCTTGCTTAACACGCAGCATTATAAGGTACGGATCAAGGGTATAGTGGAGCAACCCAGAGAAAGGAGTTGTGTCCTCCCCTACACCTCGGTGTAGAAGCTATTGAAAAGGAAGCCTTCAGGTCTCCATCGACTACTATCGGCAACTTTACTTTTATATATATATATATATATATATATATATATATATATATATATATATATATAATGAGTAAATGAATACTTTGTTTTAAACGAGCTCTTTGAGCTCATTTGTTTCCACTCTTTTAAATGCTTTTAAGTATGACTAACACAAATAATTCTATGTATTTTCAAGTGTTGCTATCTAATACGATTAATTATACATAATATTAATTACGTATTTTCACACAGTTGAATGGTTTTTAAGTATTGTTATCAAATACAAATAATTCTATCTAATATTAATCATTTTTTGCACACATGATTTCAAGAATTACAATCAAATGCTAATAATGTGCTTATATTAATTATTTTTAGGTGCATACTTAAATTGTTTAAAATATTGCTTACATTAATTATTTTTAATGGTCTCAAATGTTGCTATTTATCATAATTCTTTTTTAATATTAATCATTTGTTTACACACAGTTAAATGATTTCAAGCCTTGTTATAATATTAGTAATTCTAAGTATCAAGAATTCATACTTAATACGAACAACCAAAGTTTTGATTTGATTTGATTTGATTTAGACGGTATGTCAAATCGTCTAAGGTTGTTTTTACGAGGATCATTATATAAGTGTCCAGACTTTTTTTTCATATGGGCACTTTTATTGATAGTACACACATGAAACTCTTGTACCCTTCGAAGTAATCTCCTCCGGCTGCAATGCACTTGTTGTACCGTTCCAACAACTTCTGGAAGGCCCTATGGAAGTCCTCTTGTGTAAGCGTGTCAATGACCTTCGTTGCAGTCTCTTTCATCTCCTCAATTGTCTCATAACGACACCCTCTGAGCTTAGGAAATAACCAAAAGTCACAGGGAGCAAGGTCTGCACTATAGAGAGGGTGAGGAACTGTCTTGAAGCCCATCTTGGTCAAATAGTCTATGACAAGGATGGAGTTGTTGACTGGTGTATTGTCCTGGTGAAAATGCCACTGACCCGATTTGAAGAGGGCTGGCCTCTTCCGACGGAATCTCTTCCTGAATTCCCTTAAAACCTCAACAATTCCCTTAAAACCTCAACTTAGTAACCCTAACCCTAACCCTTTGGCCAATCAACTCTGGTGTATTGACTTCCTTACTCCTCCCACACCTCTCATCATACCTCAAAGACTCCCTGCCTTCCTTGAATCTCTTATGCCACTCAAAAACTGAGGCTCGGTTCATGCAAGATGGTCGAAAAGCAGTCTGAAGCATTCCATATGTTTCTGTGGCATTTTTTCCAAGTTTAAAACAGAATTTTATTTCATATCGTTCTTCTAAAGTGTCCTCAAGTCCAGATTGCATTTTTGAAATTCACCAGCTGTGACAATCAGGCTTTAGTAGAGTGTATTCCAATTGCTGCTGTAGCTGTTCATTTGAACTTGAAATCCTAAAAATTGGTCAGTTATCTGATGTTTAGCAATAACATACAGAATTTTCAAGAATCTTCGACAATTTTAAATGCCTGTATAAAAAAGTCTGGAAACTTATTGAATGCATCACGTATGTCTTGAGTTTTGAGAAGGGTATGTACATTGTCAATTCACATTTATATTTTTGTGTAGTTGATTCTTAAGTCTCGATTGCGCACAGTTACATGATTTTCCTATCTAATATAGAATGATTGCACACACTTGAATGGTTTCAAGTATTCCTATTTAATACAAATAATTTAGGCTCGATTCTATGGTTTCAAGTAACTAATGATAATGATCCTTAGTAATCAATTATAATTGATCTTAAAGCAAATAATTTACGCACCAATCTATTGCATCAAGTATTATCACCCAATACAAATAATTTCCAAATAGAACTATTTGACCTATATTTGGGAAGCTAACAGTATTTTTAGGTTCAGAGTGGACCTGTGAGTAATTGAAACAAGAATGTGACAACAGATTTATTCAAGTTTTAGAATTCGAGCCCCAGAATCAATCCAGTTTTGAATCATATCCCGGACATTCTTTTCGCAGAGTAGTAATTTACAATGCTTTTTGCTTAGATGTGGCACAAGGCCATATGAATAGAGCGCCGATTTTTTTTTTTTCGCTGAGTGCAGGTAGGTGGGTAGGGGCTTATTCCTCTTCTACAGTGGACAAAGTCAGCATATTTTTGGCTCTGCTAAAATGGCACGAAACTATAAAATGATATTTGGACAAAAACAGTGATTAAAAAATAGATTTCGAAAATTCTTAAAATCGTTAGAAAGAAAATATAAATCGTTTCCCTCATTGCGATGTAAATTATTTCAGAATAGTTAATTTGCTCTAATTACGAAACAATTAGTTGATGGTTAAATTTTTAGGATTTCTTTTTTAAGAAAAAAAAACCCGAACGAGCAACTGAAACTGTTTACGCCGACATTTTAATTATTAAGCGGAGGTTGGAAAAGAAACGCTAGAAAAAAAATGTTTGAAGAAAAAAAAAGTTAAGAACGCATTTATAAGCCTTTCAATGAAATCTGAGGGTTGTTATCGTAACGCTAATGGATTTACAGACCCAACTAATTCCGTAAGCACTGAATCTTCAAAATGGATTTAAAAAAAAAAAAAAGAAAAAAAAATGGTTTTTAGAAGTTGGTTTCTTTTATTGATATTTCTAACCGCGGGAGTCGAAAGTCACAACTTTTGATAATTAGTTTTGTTAGCGGGATTTCTCTTGTACTGGTTGCGCCGCGAGATAACAACATTAAACTTCCTTGTTCATTAGCAAGAACTCTTGAGACTTTTTAGAACTAATCACTAATATACAACTCCTACCACGCACCACCACCCCTACAAAAAAAACTTGAATTATTTACACGATTTTTATATATAAACGAATAGTTTAACTGATGAGAAAATACTTTTCAATGAACGTGATCAAACCAAAAATATCGCCCTGTCAGCGGGGTTTAAAATATCCTGATTGTATCTCCTGCCAAATTGTATCTCGTCCAAATGTTTACCCCCTTGACAGTCAAGTCGGTTGGGGCTGTAGAATATACCGACTGCATTTCTGCAGAGAGTTAAGATTCTCTCAAGGATTATCCCGGATTGGACACATAACTCCATCAGATGATGAGCCTCTAATCCTTGATCTATGGAAAATGTGGATTACTCCTTTATTGATATGACACCCACGTCCACTCTGACTCGGAATATTAGTTTGGTTTGGTTTAGTTTCTTCGTTTAATAGCATATCAATCTTTGTGGGTTATTTAATTTTAAAGCCATTCTCCAAGAACAGGAGTGGTACTATAAAACGCATAGCTGGGAGGATAAGAGGGTTCATACCTTTCCCAAGTGTATTTGTCCGAAAGTGAACGTAATAATAGCACGACTGGAGTTCGAACTACGATTCTGAAGTCCAGCGTTTTAACCATTACACCACAAGGACAATATTAATACCTGTTAGGGTCACTTCTACAGGTCAAACAGAACAGTTTACCCATTTAACTGAACACAAACAAATATCTGATGTTAAATTGAATTGTTAGTGTTACATAACAATAGTTGGGACCATTTGACTGTGCAAATGAATGGTGTTGAATTCAATAGCAATACTTGTGGCTACTTCACTGTATGCAAACAAAAGATTAATAATAAATGGAATTACTGTTAGCAATAGCTGAAATCATTTAACTGTGTGAAAACAATAGCAATCGTTAATTGGCTCTTTTAAAAACCCTATTTTTTGAAAAAAAGAATTACCTATAAACTATTCATTTAGAAATCATATATGTATATCTTTTTAACTGTGTGCAAATAAATGACTGATGTTAAATTGATTGGTTGGGTTTTATAGCATATCAACCTTTGTAGGTTGTTTAATGCCAAATCCATTTTTATACAAATAATCAGGCTTTTTTTTAATCATTAAGGGTATTTGGACTATTGTCTTCATCTTTATTGTTATTTCCATTACATTTCGCCTGGTATGTCATTCAGCCTTCTTCAGGTGTTTGTCGAACTTGGGAACCCACATGGAACTTCGAACTAGGTCCTTCATTGAATCCACTGGGATCGCCTGTTCTCATTCTGTTAGTCATAACCGGATACAAGTGTTAAGTATTTTTACTCGCCTGCAGTCAGGATTGACCCTGCAACCTCCAGTTAATTGTCTCGGTAGGGAATCAACGCCTATAACCGTTACGCTATTTATCCTGCTGGACAGTTTAAAGTGAATTTTTGGGACTCCTAAACTTAATGTTCTTACTTGACTTGGCTTACTACTATTATGTATGATTTTTTACCTACGCTCATATTCAGATTTTTTTTTTCATTTAATCTTTTAGAAATTTAGACAAATAACCGGTTCTATTTCAAACAATTTAGTTTAGCATGAGTACACGGTTTAATTGTCTAAAACATTTCTATTTCAAACTATGCGGTTTCATCAAACAGTTCCATGTCAAACAATTCAGTTTAGCGTAAGTACAGTTTCAACGTCAAAAACAGTCCTACTTCAAACAAATCAGTTTTGCATAAATACGCAGTTTAGTTCTATTTGACCTATTCATCAGACTCTATCAAGTGCTACCACTGCGGGCAAGTGGACTTGGGAGCGATGTCAACGAAGGGATGCTCTACGTTCCCCAAAGCTCCAGCATTACTGGAACCTCACCATCAGATTGTTCAGTGTCATATCCAGGACACCCGTCTTACCCCTCTGCAAAGATGCCGTCGGTGTATTTTACAATCCCAGACGACTGGGAAAATGTTCAATTGAGTTGTTAGTACTACGTAGCAATACTTGACATCATTTAACTGAGTACAAAAATGATTAATATTGAATAGAATTATAATTGTTAGTGAGTGTATCCGCTGTAGAGGGGCAGCCCAGTCGGCTTGGTCGAGACTGTCACTCTTTCTTTCTGCAGAGGGGTAAGACCTTCCACTGGACGTCCTGGATATGACATTAAACGGCCATTTGTTTGCACGCAGTTAAAACGGTGAAACATAGATATGACTATCAGGTGCTAGTGAGTCAGAGTGGACCTGGGAGTAATGACAATGAAGGGGTACTCTGCTTTCTCCAAAGCTCTAAGACCAGAGTTTCACCATCAGATTTTTTAATGTTATATCCAGGACACTCATTTTTTTGGTGGGGGGAGTCTTACACTTTTGCAGATATGTAGTCGGTGTATTCCCCTGCCGAATGGGGTACAAGGCCGTATGAGTACGTGAAAACTGATACTATATGCGATGTAAATTTCTTTAAGGAACCAGTTTATCTCCCTCGAGTTCCAAACCAGGAAAGATTGACCGAATCGAAAATTCAGCTTGTTTTATTGAGGTTCTGAAAATACAGAACCCCACTCCTGCCTATATAGATGACCGATGGTATCTGGTGATTTTAGCAATATAGATTATGTTTTTCAATTAGATTTAGCCTCCAGAACGAGATTTTCAACATGTCAACTAATCTATCCTTCAGCTGCTGTATAAATATATATATATATATATATATATATATATATATAACCTTTCGACCATTTGATTGTGATGTTGTATAATTACCACTGTTTGTTACAATGGCGAAACCTCAGAGAGAGGCTAGCTTTGTTTTGTAGTTTCTTGTCTTAAGCTAAGCTTGGCAAATAATTCAGCAGTGAAGCGAGTTTAGTAACCTTACATTTAGCCACAATATTATTGAAGTGAGCGCGAACCTCACTGGGCGCTTTACACTTTTTTTTGTCGCGTTTCGTCATTATTCTCTCGTTTTGAAAGGAGAAAAAATGGATGTGCTTAATTAAACGTGCGCCTGCGTAGTTGCGCGTAGCGGCTAAGAAGAAAAAGCTAATGAGTTCAAAATTTAACAAATGGAATCGTCTGTAGAATGAAAAGAAATTATTAACTTCGTATTTTTCTTTTTATTGTGTTTTCATATCGAGTCGTTTAACATTTCTGCTTTTTTGTCAAAACGGTCATCACATTTTTCACACTTTTTTTTCTTTTTCGTTTTGCCTAGTTTTTTTTTTCTTCTGATCAAAAACATTGTTGTCAATAATTCTTTCTTTCTTTCTTTCTTTCTTTCTTTCTTTCTTATGTTTTGTTTTCTTTTGTTCTTTTTTCTTTCCGTTCATTCATCATTCCTTTCTGTCAATTTAATCTTCTTTCTTTCATTTCCCCTTTCTTTCTTTCTTTCTTTCTTTCTTTCTTTTGTTTTACCATTCCTTCTTTTTTTCTTTCTTTCGTTGTTTGTTTCAGTCATAATTTTTTTAGATGGTTCATCCTTTGTTTTGTTCTTTCTTTCTATTTTTCCTTTCTTTTTCTTTTCACGGAAGCCTGCATAGTGTAACGGTTATCTTGATACCAAACAGATACTACACACCGAGTTCAACTCCTAGACGAGGATGTTTGTGTTTCACTTCAAAGTGATGCTGTTATGAGAAGTATGAATCCATTTGTCCTCCCCACAAGCTATAGATAAATAGTCGGGCAGAGTAGGTTCTTTAACCTTACAAAGGCAATCAACCTAGAAGAAAGAAAAGGGCTCCCATTTGTGAGTGCCTTGCGTAACATTCTCTATCTGAAAACAGTTATCTATTTCTTTCTTTCTGCTACCCTATCTCTTGTTCGTTTTTGTTCTTTCTTTTTTCTTTCTTTATGTCACTTTCTTTCTTTCTTTCTTTTCTGCAGTCTCTCTTTTTCTTACTTAATGTCACTTTTTTGTTTGTTTGTTTCTTTCTTTCTTATTTAATGTCACGTTCTTTTTTTCTTTTTTTCTTTCTTTGAATCTTTTCTGCTGTCTTTCTTTTTGGCATACTCTTTCTTTCTTTCTTTCTTTCTTTCTTTCTTTCTTTTTCTGTAGTCTTTCTTTTTTATTACTATATGTCACTTTCTTTCTTTTTTCTTTATTTCTTTGAGTCTATTCTGCTGGCTTGCTTTTTAGCATTCTTTTTCTTTCTTTCTTTCTTTCTTTCTTTCTTTCTTTCTTTCTTTCTTTAGTTTTTCTTTACTTTCTTTCTTTCTTTCTCTATTCATTTATTTTTTGTTTTGTATTTTTCTTTCTTTCTTTGTGTTATTCGTTCTTTATTTCTTTGGTTCATTCTTTTTAGCATTTTTTTGTTCCTGAGAGAGACGCGTTAGGCGCTTTTAATTCGTTTATATTCTCACCACTGCTTTGAAATGATTATTCAGCCGCTCCCATCTTCATTCTATGGTAACTCTATCAAGTATGTTTTGAAAAACGTCCGCATTAAATGCATCCTTAGTGTTCGATCTGCCACTCAAAGCAAATGCAGTTCTGAGGGAACATTTAGAAAATTCGATTTATGATTTCGATTCCGTCACTTTTGTCACATTTTCGATTCGTTCATTCTTTCCCTAAAGTGCCAAGTCAACAGTTTGTAGAAGTTCTATTATACCAGTAAGCAATTCATTTTGCATCCATTCAACCTTTTCCAAACGTTAATATGATCCTTTTTTATTGTTATGATACGCTCCAACAGATTCACAAACCTTTAAGACGTTTGTAGTGGACGGTTGATACACAATTCGGTAGAAAGTGTTATTTTGAGATTTTGTAATATATTAACGTGACCTGCGGGGGTGAATACGGCGGATGTTGTTTGACGGATTGATAATACCGAAATGTCATCATGTCCGCAGGTGCTGTGTATCAGAGGATGTTGACAGGATTATATCCGCTCAAGGATAATATCAACAAGGTGATTGCCGAAATGTCACCATGCCCACAGTTGTTATGTTCGAAACAGGTGTATCCGGTCGAAGATATCGGAAAATCACCTGAACAGTGGGCGTCGTTGAATTCGGGGATAGTGGCAGATGCCTACGCCCACAGAACCGGATTTGGGCAAGTAGCCAATGGGAAGCAGACAACATAACCAATGAAAAGCAAAGAAGCGAGATGTGGGCATAACCATGGTTAACGAAAAAGAGGAATTGCTGCAGGTCACGTGAGAGTTGTAGACTATATAAGTTCCCGAATTTCGGCTAAAGTCAGTTGTTCACTGGCTCGTCCGTCTCCCGACAGCTCCTCCGTGTGCGTGAACTCTCTGCGATTGCTTTCTGCTCCACACAAGTATCATCGCTGAAAATAAAAATATAATCTTATATTTTTATATACATACGTGTTCCTCGTTGTTAATAACGACACAATTTAACTGCAAGCTTCAGTCCCTCAATAAAATGTCCAAGCTTTCGGTTGCTCTTCCCATTATTACGAGAGAAATTAATTTCAAGGACAAATATTTTTTTATAATATTCGGAGTGATCTATTGGAGGTGCCCGTGGTATAACGGTTATCGTTATAATGGACACGGCGACACGAGTTCAAATCCTGGACAAGACTGATTGCATTTCACATAGCACTAATACCCTTGGGAAAGGTATGAATCCAATTATTCTCCCTCCAGCTATGGGTAAATAGTAGGACAGATTGGGTTCTTCAGCCTCGTTGAGGCAACTGGTCTAGCAGAAGGAAAACTCTGAATTCAAACCTGTTAAACTCCGCTAAAAAATTGACCTTGTGTCATATCCTGCAGAGCAGAGGGATTGGTAAATATGATATTCGGAGTGATCTGCACCTGCGTGTTCACGAAACATGATGCAATGTGAAGGACTAATCTCGTAAATCATTTTTATAAGAGTCCTGCTCTTTTTTTTTTCTTGTCATGGAATGTACGTACCAAATCCCTACACCTCGAGCAGAAGGGGACACAATGTTGACTTTTAAGAAGATCGTTAGAAGATCGTGTTCGCACAACTCAAAATCCTGAGAGATTTTAATTTATTGTTATTTTGTTGCTGGAATATCGTAATAATGGTCTCAATTTTTGTGCATCATCAGCAAGTCGCAAATTTCCATGACTCTCTCTCTCTCTCTCTCTCTCTCTCTCTCTCTCTATCTATCTATATCTCCCCCTCTCTCTCTCTCTCTCTCACTCCCTCTATCTATCTATCCCTAACATCCATCACTTTTAGCAGGTCTTCTAGATTGCGTCCTATGTCCGTACAGAGCTGATGTATGTAAGTCTCTGCTGGTCAGCCAAGATTGGTGTGTCCGTGTGTGGGAGTCCATAAGAGAACCCCATTTATGAATTCATCCTTACTTCTTCGACAGTGCTCCGTGTGACGCCTTGTTCGTCTTATTTGAATGATTTGTGAGGTGGGAGGCAAGTGGCTGTACATCTACTGTTTTGTGATATTTGCTTCCAGGATTTGTTGAAGAGAATGTGCACTCATCTGATGCAGTTTCTATCAAGTTTTTTCTTTGTGCGTTCCTTAGCGTTCATGAGGTGCATCCACATAGTAGTATGGACACATCTACAGTCTGGAAGAAACCCCATTTTATTTTATCGGATTGATCAGACTTCCATATGATCGATAGCGTATCAATGGCATTCGCTAAATGTATGTTGATATCATGTATTTCAGCTGCACTACTTACAACTTTCTTTTGTTGGGCATCAGGATATGTAATCAGTATTAAGGATAAAAGATCCGCCAGTCCATTACCTTGTGCCAAACATATGTCATTGTGTAATGAATTTTGGATGTGTCAGTCTTGTCCGGAAGACTTCAGTTTCTTTGCTTAATGGAATATCAACTTTCGTGGTTTACTTATTCCTTTTAGAAGAACAATAGTGTTACTATTTAACCAATAGTTGAGGGCATACATTTCCCTAAGGATATTAGTCCGAAAGTGAACTTGATAGCATGGCTGGAGTTCGAACTCGCTTACTAAAATATCACTGCAGCACGTTAGTCTCTACATCCCTTATGATATAACGGACAACTGTGAAATACTGCTCAGAATCATTCACTCTTTCCAGAATAGAAGCAAGAACATCATCAAGGAACAATGTAGTTTCACTATTCCTACTCTCTAAAAGCTTGATTCATACAATTCAAAGTTTTATATTACTAAAGTATTTTTCCTGCGCTTTTAATTACCGACTCAACTACTTTCATAAAATCAAATTAAACGCCCCAATTGGAAATGGCTTCTGTCTGTCATTAATTAACAACTGTATATATAGAGAGAAGTAAGGACGATAGATTCTTACACTTCTGGTTCTCCAGCGTATTGTTCGCGTTTTGACACAATAAATACAAGAAACTAATTCCTTATTTGCTACTGTCATTTCAATTGCTGTTTTCGGAGAATCAGAAAAAATTTAAGAAATAAAAATGACCAGTGGTCGTCTGACTTAACAGTTATTTCCACAACTATTAATGTCGATTGCTATAGTTACCAGCTTAACAGCCAAAACAGTGGACCGTATCTACAAATCTGTAAAAACCTGGATTTCGAATCATAGTGTTCAAGACAGGAAGTCAGCATGCTAACTTCCTCCGACTATTTCTTCGTTATTTTAATTCTACGTTATTTTAATTTACGAAGCTCTTTGCTTCGATGTGGCACAAGGCCGATTGAATGGGGCACCCAATGAGACTCGAGCTCACTTTTGCAGGTTTGCTAGTCAAGCTTGCTAACCATTACACTACCCGAGGTCCCCTTTCTACGTTATTTTCCACAACTATTTTTCATTGTTTCCTACGACTAATTGCACAAAAATGCTACAAATGCTACGAGCTGTATTGAACAAATCCTGGAGGTGACATCCCACAAAACAATAGCTGTACGACCACCTACCACCCATCTAGAAAACCATACAAATTAGATGAACAAGACATGCGGGATACTGCTGGAGAAGTAAGGACGAACTCATAATCGATGTTCTTCTATGGACCCCTTCACACAGCCTAAAAGACGTCGAAAGCGATGGACGGTAGAAACGAATGGTGATATAGAGTTAAAGAAATCCGTGCTAGCAGCACGACATGATGATGCTGATTTCCGGTTATTTTCTTCGACTATTCTACGTTAACCGGTCCACTGGCCTAGCGGTTAGGGAGTTCGCCAATGCCCCGGGAGACTGAGATTCAATCCCACGTCGAGGCATACCATAGACTCAAGAAAATGGTATCTAATGCCTCCATGCTTAACACTGAGCATTATAAGGTATGTGGTGCAACCCAGGGAAAGGAGTAGCGCCCTTCCCTACACCTCGGTGTAGTAGGTATTGAAACCCTCGACTAAGGTCACCAACTTACTTTTATTTCTTGTTGTTTCCCTCGACTATTTATCATTATTTCCTACAGCAATTCCTCGTTATTTACTACAACTATTTCTTGTTATTTACTACGACTATTTCTCATTGTTTCCCTCGACTATTTCTCATTGTTTCCCTCGACTATTTCTCATTGTTTCCCTCGACTATTTCTCGTTGTTTCCCTCGACTATTTCTCATTGTTTCCCTGACTATTTCTCGTTGCTTCCCTCGACTATTTCTCGTTGCTTCCCTCGACTATTTCTCGTTGTTTCCCTCGACTATTTCTCGTTGTTTCCCTGACTATTTCTCATTGTTTCCCTGACTATTTCTCGTTGCTTCCCTCGACTATTTCTTGTTGCTTCCCTCGACTATTTCTCGTTGTTTCCCTCGACTATTTCTCATTGTTTCCCTCGACTATTTCTCGTTGTTTCCCTCGACTATTTCTCATTGTTTACCGGACTATTTCTCGTTGCTTCCCTCGACTATTTCTCGTTGCTTCCCTCGACTATTTCTCGTTGTTTCCCTCGACTATTTCTCGTTGTTTCCCTGACTATTTCTCGTTGCTTCCCTCGACTATTTCTCGTTGCTTCCCTCGACTATTTCTCGTTGTTTCCCTCGACTATTTCTCATTGCTTCCCTCGACTATTTCTCGTTGTTTCCCTCGACTATTTCTCATTGTTTCCCTCGACTATTTCTCGTTGTTTCCCTCGACTATTTCTCATTGTTTCCCTCGACTATTTCTCGTTGTTTCCCTCGACTATTTCTCATTGTTTCCCTCGACTATTTCTCGTTGCTTCCCTCGACTATTTCTCATTGTTTCCCTCGACTATTTCTCATTGTTTCCCTGACTATTTCTCGTTGCTTCCCTCGACTATTTCTCGTTGCTTCCCTCGACTATTTCTCGTTGTTTCCCTCGACTATTTCTCGTTGTTTCCCTGACTATTTCTCATTGTTTCCCTGACTATTTCTCGTTGCTTCCCTCGACTATTTCTCGTTGCTTCCCTCGACTATTTCTCGTTGTTTCCCTCGACTATTTCTCGTTGTTTCCCTGACTATTTCTCATTGTTTCCCTGACTATTTCTCGTTGTTTCCCTCGACTATTTCTCATTGTTTCCCTCGACTATTTCTCATTGTTTCCCTGACTATTTCTCGTTGCTTCCCTCGACTATTTCTCGTTGCTTCCCTCGACTATTTCTCGTTGTTTCCCTCGACTATTTCTCGTTGTTTCCCTGACTATTTCTCGTTGCTTCCCTCGACTATTTCTTGTTGCTTCCCTCGACTATTTCTCATTGTTTCCCTCGACTATTTCTCGTTGTTTCCCTCGACTATTTCTCATTGTTTCCCTGACTATTTCTCGTTGCTTCCCTCGACTATTTCTCGTTGCTTCCCTCGACTATTTCTCGTTGTTTCCCTCGACTATTTCTCGTTGTTTCCCTGACTATTTCTCATTGTTTCCCTGACTATTTCTCGTTGCTTCCCTCGACTATTTCTTGTTGCTTCCCTCGACTATTTCTCGTTGTTTCCCTCGACTATTTCTCATTATTTCCAACGACTATTTCTCGTTATTTGACCTGGCAATTCTAAGCTTAATAAACATCCGCATGACAATTAAGTTTCTTTTTCGATGATATATTGGACTTGGCTTAATTTTTTTTTTTAATGGCATATCAGCCTTTGCGTGTTATTTAATACTAAAGGCAACTTTGTATAAGAACAATAGTACTACAATTTAACCCATACCTGGGTAAGTTAAAGGGGTTTTACAACTTTTCCAAGGGTATTAGTCCGAAAGTGAACATAACAGCGTTACTCGGGTTCAAAATCGTTTACTATGATGTCACAGTCTAGTATGTTAGCCACAACTACTGGCAGTTCCACCTCACACATACTCACGATCATGTAGTTACCCACTGCGGTAATCTGTAGTTAATATTTAAGATAATCTAAAAGACCCTCCAGTTCTTTGCCTTATGCCAAACAAAATTAAGCTTAGTAAGTTAATGACATTCTATATATTTACCCAAGCTTACTGCCACAGGCAGAGGGTGACACAAGGACAATTTTTAAACGGCGTACATCTAATTGGAATTCCGTGTTTTCCTTTTCATGGATCGATTGTCTCCGTTGGGCTAAAGAACATAGTCTACCCAACTATTTAACAACAGCAGTGGTGAGGGAAAAACGGATGTAGTTAGGTCTTTTCCTAGGGCATCAGTATAAAGGAAGATGTAAGCTACTTCGTCCAGGATTTGAACTCGAACCGCTAAATTCATGCCCATTCTACTACGATAACTAAGCGTGCATTCCTTTGTGACCTTAAACCGATGTAGACGTGCATTTCTTTGTCCTTTACTTTAACCCCACACCATAAAATGACTGATCTATTGACTTTAAGGACATGTCAATCCGTCTAGGGTTAGTTTATACCGATGAATTTGGCAATCACATATCGTATGTTCATATTTCCAATTTGTGTAGTTGTTTTTTACAGGTTTATGTGAGATCCTATCAAATAAAAATAATTTTTAAACTGATTTATTTTACTCATATATGGGACCTTAATGGGTACTACCACTCCAAGCCAGAGTGAACCCGAGTGTGATGACAATGAAGAGGTACCCCATACTCTCCAGCTGTCCAGAATTGGAGCATATCCATCAAATGCAGCTTATTTTCTTACTCAGCCCATCCCCGTTTTATAATAGGTTACCCTTCTGTAAGGGTTACAATCAGTGTAGTGATTAAGCTAGATAAATATATTTGTGACAGTGTTCCGTTCTTATGGGTGATGTAGTCCCACATATTCTACGGTAATCTCTTATCAGAATTAGAGATCATCAAAAAGAACCCCCAGTCCTTGAGCCATACAAAGCTAGATGAACATATGGATAACATAAGATTCAAATCAAAATCTATTTCGTCTTTGTTTTATTTTCAGACAAAGATAATCTTTGTAAATATTTTGTCAACATGCAGATTAATTGTTGTATTTTCTTTTTTAAAAAAAAGTTTTCGTTCTTATAGAAAGAATATTTAATTTGATTTTTAAAAGTTTTTGCTTGCTAGTATGTCGTATATTTTCTGTGACATGATCAATTTATAAAGTAAATTCTTGAAAAGTTTCCTTCATGCAAATCATTGCATTTGCCTTCTTTGTTAACCATAGCTGCGATATTGTCTATAGTTATACAGAGCATTTCATTTACTAAGGTTGGCACAAGGCCAGAGGTATAGAGCTTCGTTTGAGAATCAAACTCACCGAGAATGATCTCCTATCGTCTCTCGATATTACACAACCCAAGAAACTCTTGTCCTTTACTAACATTCAGTTTTTTTCACCACAACTCAGAAAGGAGAGACTCCAGTCGCGCTATTACGTTCACTTTCAGGCAAATACCCTTGGGAAAGGTATGAACCCCCTTATTCTCCCAGCTATGAGTTAAATAGTACCACTACTGTTCTTCTAGGAGATTAGCTTTGGCAGTAAATAACCTACAAAGGTTGATATGCCATTAAACATAGAAACCAAACCAAACCAAAAAGGAGAGTCCCAGCGATTTATTGGATAACGTGCTGGACAACGACTACATTGTAAGAGTGTTCGAATACTAATAACGCTATTACGTTCAATTTCGGACTAATACCCTCGGGAAAAGTATAACCCCACCTTATCCCCCTCAGCTATAGGTTAAAAAAGTGAAACTACTGTTCTTCTACAAGGATTGCTTTGCCATTAAATAACCCACAGGGGCTGATATGCCATTAAACAAAGAAACCAAACCAAGCCAAACCATATTTTCATTTCTTGACAATGTTTAGATTATCTTGTGCGCAATCTCCCAAGTTTGTCGTTTGAAATATCCATAGGGTTATTGTGGCTGTTTTTTTTATGGGGGAGGGTTCTTTTTTTTCATTTCTCTTTTCTTGTTTTTATTGTTTTTCTGTTTGTTTTAATTCTGCCCTTGCTGTTACTGGCAGTTGTTATTAGTCTTTCTTTGCTTTTTTAATGTGTTTCTCGAGTCTCTCTTTAGATATATCCACCCAATCGTCAATACTGGCGAGTTCTCTTCCTACTTTTTTCATCTTTTAAATTTTTTTTATTTATTTATTTATTTATTTATCTACTTATTCATTTTTACACATATAGTCTGACTATGTAATCTCTCATATAAGAGGCCTCGTGCATTTTCATCAATTTTCTTTTCTTTCATCTCATTAGTTGGAGTTCGTCCCTTGACCATTTGAAGAATTGTCCAGAGTACCTTAAAAGGAGAACTGCCCAAATATTTATTCCTTTGATGAGATTTCTCCATCGGAATTTGGTTTCTAGTATTCTTTTCTTATATTCGTTTAATGGTGTCCGCTTCCAGTGTGCCCAAGTACTTGCAATTTTCCTTCTCTTATTATTATTATTATTATTATTATTATTATTATTAGAAACGTTTCATAATTATCGCAAACATGTTACCTGTATCGATCTGGTTTTGGAACAAAAAGAAAAAGTGTGCCTTCCCTTTTCAACAAAAGACAAAAAATAATTTCCGAATTTTTGAGACCAAGAGTTCTTTCATTGCGTTTCGCACCCACCGCATGCTTATCACGTGCGAAAATCGATATTTCTTCGAAAGAAAATAATCAAAAAATTAGAAAACACATCCATCAATATTTCTCAGATTCAATTTCCTTGAAGATTTCGCGAAAACCATACAGAAATTGTGTCATGAAAAGTTGTGAACACCCACAGATAGAACAATCTGTGAATTATTTCAAGATGAAACCACTGTTGCTGTTATAAAGGTGTTACTTTGGTAAAGAGGACAGTAAAAGATAAACTAGTCACTCAGCTTTGTCAGGCACATGTCCACAATTATGGAAGACCCAATAAACATTATCATAGGAGCGTAAATATCAGTGACATTCTTATATAAAATTTAATTTAATTGGACACCCAACGAGGATTGAACTCACAAAACTAGTGAATGGCATAACAAGCTTGTGAACAATAGTTTCATGCCAACGCAAAGCAAGTGTAATGAAATGACATTTGTTTCCATAGATAGATAGATAGATAGAAAAAGTCAAGATTAGATAGATAGATAGATAGATAGATAGATAGATAGAAAATCAAAAATAGACAGATAGATCCATAGATCGATGTGAATTTGTGAACTGAATGAGAAAGGAAAAAGAAACAAAGAAGCAAACTGAGGTAGATAGATATGAATAACTTTAGACATTTAGAGTGAGAGAAAAAATATATTTTACATCTCGGTTATTGTTTAGCCTTTTTGCAAAGTATCATCAAAATTGACTTTCAGTTTCACGTATTGCCCCCACAAGTATGGCCTTGTACCGAACCTGAGGTAAACTTGATAAATAAACCATTAGACTGTTTGTGTTGCCTTAAAATTAAGCGGCGTTTGAGACACTCAGAGTTAAAATATACACAATATAAACATCGAAGATCACCGTGACGAAGACGCTTTCACAAACGTATCCACAAAATCTGTGTGTGTGTGTGTGTGTGTGTGTGTGTGTGTGTGTGTGTTACCTTTTCAAAGAATCTGTGGTAGTTAAAGATTGCATAATTCGATATCACTTTAATCAAATCAGTGCCATCAGATGATGAAATTAAACGGGGAACCAGCGAATTTTTCCTGCTGTACGCAAATGTCGTTATCTATGAATTTCACGTTGGAAAAAGAAAGATTCTTTGATAATACCACTGTTATTATCATCTTCAGCAGCAGCAGCAGCGGCATTATATTTGGATGATAATGCATGTTGTCTATGAGAGCAAGAGACAGCAACTCTTCTCAGGTACTCCAGTACTCATTTTGATATTCTGGCTGAATTTAGCAACACTGTTCTTGCCGAATTTAAGATTTAGTCTTTTTGTAATATTTCTAAATAAAACGTGCTCAACATCAGTGATAAATCTTATATATTGGTGATATTTTCTTGCCAATGTTATCTTCGTCAGTTGATCGTAGGGCAAAGAACCGATGGTTATCAAGTTCCATAGACTCTGTGTCTACGCTATCCTTACATATATATAGATACTCTATCACTGATATTGAGCCTTCTTTCATCCTAAATATTGAAAACCACTTTAAGTCATAACTTTATTGTTTTTAATTCATTTTTTATATTATTTGCCTTATATTATTAGTAATCTTGCGTTTGGTTGGTTGGGTTTAATGGCATATCAATCAATTTTGGTTATTTAATGCCAAGGTTTCGGTTTCTTTGTTTAATGGAATATCAACCTTCGTGGGTTATTTAATTCCAAAGCCATCCTTCGAGGAGAACGGGAGGGGTATTATTTAACCCATAGCTAGGATGATAAGGGGTTTTCCTACCTTTCTCAGAGGTATTTGTCCGAAAGTGAACGTAATAGAGTGACTAGAGTTCGAACTCGCTTTTTACGATTCTGCAGTCCATCGCTTTAACCATTACACCACGAGGACACCTCCATTTAATGCCAAATCCTGTTTTTACATATATATGAGATATATATGACTTGTAAACTCATTTTTTAGATACATTTCTAAACGAGATTGAGCTCATTCTTTTGAACACAGTTAAATGGTTTCAAGTATTTATTTCTAACACGAATATTTCTATTTACAATTATCATTTGTTTGAACACAGTCAAATGGTTCCAAGCATTCCTATGTATCACAGACAATTCAATTAAACAACCAGTTGTTTACATACAATTAAATGATCAAACAGTTCTATTTCTAACAGTTTACTTCAGCATAAGTTAATTGTTTGCACTCAGTTTAAATGTCAAACAGTTCTATTCGACCAATAGATAGGACCCTATCAGATGCTATCATTCCGGGTCAGAGTGGACCTGGGAGCAATGGCAATGAAGAGGTACTCTACATTTCCCAGAGCTCTACTGACTGGAGCCTTGCCATCAAATGGTTTAATGTCATATCCAGGATACTCTCTGTGTGTGTGAGATTCCTAACCCTTCAACAGAGATGCAGTCGGTGTATTCTAATACCCTAGCCCACTGTGCTTGTAATCTTAGAAAATAAAAAAAATCAATTTAGAGTGTGAAAGAATAAACTAGATTAATAGAATTTTACAATTCAATTGACAAATCTACAATTTCAACAGAAAGAAAAGACCGTGTCACCCATTTTAATGTGAAGAATCCTTCGAGTACAAATAGGATAAAGAGCCTAGTGTAAAAATTGAGGTAGAGTTCTCACAAATTGTTCGTAGAGCAGGAGAGAAAGCAGTTTTTTTTCATCAATCAGTTTATTATAGGCCACTCTGTGACCCCTACATGTGGACGCACTAGTGTTTGCCGATCAGCTCTTACTTACATCAGCTCTGTGTTGACAATTGATATAGTTTAGATAACCTGCCGAGAGCGGTGAACGATAAGGACGGATGGAAAGAGAAAGTCAGAGAAAACGGTACTGTCAGCGTGAGACAGGATGATAACGAGGATGATAACGATGATGATGATGATGATGATGATGATATATGTTTATATGTGAGTATGAGATTGTATGTGTGTGTTTTGTACTCTGTGTGTGTGTGTGTGTGTGTGTGTGTTCAGGCTACTGTTCTAAAATTCTAATTGGTTTCAGAAAGTAGATCTACAAGTAATTAATAAAAGAAAATCCATTCTAGATCCCATACAATCATTTTTGAAAGCCTGTTATTCTTCAAGAATCAGGCATCATCTAATTTAAATGCTAATTTGAATGAATCCTATAACCACAATCAAATCCATTAATGAACTACCGTTCCAATGAAATGATTCAATTGCAAAACAGGCTGGATATTATCCAACCCAGAAAATAGAAGAAAAAAGGTGAAAAGGGACCAAAGGTTTTAATGGACTTGCCTTTGAAAATTCTTCTGGAAATGTTAGATTAGATTTTTGATTTGTAATTACTGGTAGAGCAATACCCAAGAAGAACAAGAACAAGAACAAGAACAAGACAGATCGTAAAAGAAAAAAAAAGCTTCAAATGAGACACGAACTCACATCCTATATCTTCAGGTATTTCTCTCTCTGAGACATTGCCTTAACGATTAGGTTGCGAAGTCCAGTCGGTGACGATAGTTCAAATTATGCCTTTATTCTTTATTTGAGCCAAAAATTACAATTAATTGACCGGCTTCATCAAAGAATTTTTGGCGAATATTGTTCCTCTTTCCAACGATTAATTCTTTGAGGCGAGTGGCGGCGTCTTTTTATTTATTTTTTTCAATGTAAAAAATTTGGTTATGCTATGATTTATTTATTTATTACTGTATCACCAATAAATAAGTAGACGACAGCCCTGTCAGCTGGGATTATAGAATACTCTGACTGCATTTGCAGAGGGGTATACTATAGTCTTATATATATATATATATATATATATATATATATATATAGGGGTATTCTATACGTCTTATTTTGTTTTTATCTTACGGATCCGGCGCCTTTCGGGAAGATTTTCGCATGCGTCTTATAGCCAACTGACCTGTTCTTGACCGCCGTTGGCAGGAAACCCTTCTCCAATTCGGTCTTCACAAATCTCGTCCGAATATACCGGCCCATTGGCACAGTGGTAGAGTGTTCGGCAATGGTCCGGGAGACCGGGGTTAAATCCCACGTGGAGTCATACCAAAGACTCAAATAATGGTACTTGATGGCTTCTTGCTTAACACTCAGCATTATAAGGTATGGATCAAGGGTAAGTGATGCAATCCTAGGAAAGCAGTAGCACCTTCTCCTACACCTTGGTCTAGCAGCTATCGAAAAGGCAGCCTTCGTGCCGCCCTCGACTACGGACGGTCAACTTACTTACTATATGTCTTTAATTCTATAAGACTCCTCTCGCCAAACGTGTAGTTAAGATATAACACTAAACTAGATTTCATATTGGGTTTCCAGTCTTGCAGCTGCAAGGAATGTGGAGACTCCCTTCTTTTCCATTACTCCCAGTTCCACTTTGAGTTAGAGTAGTAGCTCCTGTTTGGTTCTCATCTATGGGTCAAATAGAACTATTTAAGCATTCCTATACTTGAAAGTATTTAATTATGCGCAAACAAACGATTGATATTATATAGAATTATTAATGCTAAATAGCCACTTGAAACTAAATAATTTTTAGCAAACTAAAACATTTTTTGACTCTATACTGCCATACTATTCAGGATTCTTATCTTTTATTTTCTTTTTCACTTTTCTTCTCTTTTCTTCCTTTTCACTTAGAAACTCCATTATAGTCAATGACTTTGAAACAGGATATGCCTAAATCTCTCCCCTTCCACTCCCACCATTTTCTTTTCCCTGTTTCTTTATCTTTCACCTTAATAAAATTGATTCTACTTCCACATAATCAAAAATCCCTAATGAATACATTTGACTCTATTAACATACACACATCACTGTCAAAACCAAAAAACCCGACCACTATCACTTAGAGTCACATCTGCCTCCCACTCTATTTCTCCACTTACTTGTCTCTAGTCTTTGGACCCCCTCCCTCCCCCTTTTATATCTTTATTTTCTCCCTTGTTTTAACTTTTTCCTCATCTGCTTGAATGTAAAAAAACTTTAAAAAATGTTTCATCTGAAGAAGTTCTGGGAATGAAAGAATGAAATATCACAACTACTAAACATTTGTAAGTGTTTGATTTATCCATCTTTCCATCTATTTTTATCATCTTGTCAGATTCATCACATTCTATCATTTCAACATATATATATATATATATATATATATATATATATATATGTGTGTGTGTGTGTGTGTGTGTGTGTGTGTGTGTAAGGAGAGAAAGTGGTAGATTAGAAAAATCCAACAATACGTGAAAAATTAAATGGAAAAGTGGATAAACTTTTATACTTTTCCGATTATTATATATATATATATATATATAGGTATAAATAGGATTTGGCATTGAATAACTCACAAGGGTTGATAAGTCATAAAACCCAACCAACCTACTTATCATATGCCTAATACATGTATACACAGGATTTGGCATTAAATAACCCACAAGGGTTGGTATGCCAACCAAGCAAAGTAACGATAAGAACACACCTAACTTTTTTAAATATTTCTTTTCTTCTAAAATATAAAATCATTTTATTATTTCTAATTTTGATTTAGTTTCTTTGTTTAATGGCATATTAACCTTTTTGGGTTATTTAATGCTAAAGCCATCCTTGTAGAACAGCGAAGGGTACTATTTAACCCATAAGGATAAGGGGGTTCATGCTTTTTCAAAGACTCTTACTCTGAAAGTAAATGCAATTGGGCGACTGGAGTTTGAACTCGCTTACTATGAGGTTGCAGTCTAGTACGTCAGCTACTACACCATCGGACTTCCCCTAATTATTCCTATTGACACATAATACAATCAAAAAGGATATTATTAGGTATTATCTATTCGTGGACTCTACGGCATCAAAACGTTGCAATCACATTATTTTGCAACTTATTATCGTGATATTGTAATTTCATTTTGGGTTTTAACGGTGCAGAGTTTGTTGATAAATATTACCTAATGATATCCGGTTTGACTTTGTTATTTGTCTCAAGAAATAGAAAAATCTTTGTGTCCTATTATTATTCTTATTTTAATCGATGAATGAAATGAGAGAATGAGAAAGTTTTAATCATTCTATTTCCGTTGGTAGCGTTGTCTTTTAAATCAATGTGACGTAATTATTTTTCGAAAAATATTTTAAAGACGTAACATATTTCCTTTAAAACATTTGTATCACATTAATCTATCAATCTATTTATGGTTATATCTACATCATTCAATTCATATATAAAATGAAGATGAACGAACGTCCAATGTAATGTCTACTTTTAGTTAATTTGGTGTATATATAGGTATATATTTATTTTAAATACCCTGTCCGGTGGCAAAAGCTGCTTGGTAGCGCCAGGAGTGGCAGTACCGCCTTGAGCTACCGAAACTGTGTTATCACCCTAGTTGGCAGCTGATGAGGTTAGGGTATCGCACCTGCTTTCACATGTTGTATGATGAAAAAAAATTATCAATCTATTTATATTTATATCATTTTATTCATATCTATTTCAAGCCTACACGAGTGAGTTCGAGTCTCATTGGGTGCCCCTTTTATATGGCCTTGTGCCACATCTAAGCAAAAAGCTTAGTAAATTTCCATATTTATTTCAAGCATTCCATAAAACATTAATTTAACTAAATCAATGTCAATCTGCTTCTTTTTATCTCCCTAAGTCTATTTGACCCATCTATCTATCTATCGATCTATTTTTCTATCTCTCTAAGTATATATAAACGATGAGCATGAATTATTTCAAATTAGGGATTTTATAATATTTTTGGATTATTTAATGTCAAAGCTATTCTTGCAGAAGAAAAAAAGGGTTCTATTTTACCCATAACTGGGAGCATAACGGGGTTCATACTTTTCCCGAGGGTATAAGTCAGAAAATGAACCTAGAAGCGCGAGTGGGGCTCGAACTCGCTAACTACGATGTCACAGTCCAGCACGTTAGTCAGTATCCCCCCCCACCTCATTTTCACTTTAGAAAATAAGATAAAAACCGGAATTTTTTTACGTCGATGCCAGAACACCTTTAAAGATTTCCTAACTTCAGTTAAATACATTTTCGTTTTCGTCCCACGCGCGAACACTCTTTTTTCTAAATTTGTTTATTTATTTATTTATTTATTTATTGTTTCCTTTAGTTATTTCCTCTTTTCGAGTTTATTTATCTATTTTTCTTCAGTGCAAAGAATTTAACTTACATCATTCTTTATTTCTTGCTTACACACTTTCTTTTGTGGAAAGAATTTGATTTATTTCTGCTTTCTAACTATTTTATTTATTTTTTACCAAGCAATTCTTTCCTGGCCGTTGTCGTTAGAACATTTCTTTTTTCTTTTACCTTTTTTACGATTAACATTTTCTATTCCAAGCGAGTGTAAACGATTTCCTGTTGCTTCTCTGGACTTTCCACGACGCTGAACGCGGACAGTCGTCTCAAAGAAGCGATATCCGGTTAAGACTAAAGTCGGACTACAGCACAGAAATGAATTTCTTACATTTCATTTAAGGTTACTCTACTGAGCATCTCTGTCTGTGTGTGTATGTAAGTGTGTGCGATTTACCCAGATTCCATATTTAGCGCCTGCTATAGATCAATGCTTAGCAAGTTAGACTTGTAAATTCCATTTACAATAAGATGCAAAAAAAGTTCTTGACCAAACCAAAAAGCGTATGACCTAAAAAAAACATGGAAATACGCTGAGAAAAGGAAAACTAAAAACACCTGGAAATTTTAAGAAATAGTTAGTATCAAACCGACGGAAATGAAGGAAAAAGTGAGAAAGGAGTACCTTAGAAGGACAGGGAAACTTCTAAAAAGGAGGCGTTCTTAGCGTAAAGGTTACCGTCATACAAAATTGAATCTGAGACCCGACTTTAATCGCTGAACGAGACTATTTACGCCCCGCTTTGAGCTAATCCCTTTGATAATGGAATAAATCCGTCTGTTCTCCCACCTAACTAAGAGTAAATAGTGGGACAGACTGTTTCTTTAGCCTTGTTTTGACAACAACTCTAGGAGAAGGAAAAGTTTGAATTCAAGCCAGCTTTTCTTCACTTAAATATCGATACTTCCTGTAGCGGAGGGGTTGGATAAGTACAACTATGATGTTCCTCTTGGCTTGCATGTTGTTTAAACGACAGAAAGATTTGTGTTTCCAATCCTTTAGCTTTGGCAAGAGGGAAAAAAAAATGAATTCTAACACTTTTTCTAAACAGTTCTGTTTGACCCTTTGATGAGATCTAAACAAGTACTACCACTTCGAGTCCAAGTTGACCTGGGAGTAATGATATTGGAGAGGTTTCTTCACCCATCTAAGCTCTCCTGAATTGGAACCTCATCACTAGATGCAGTTTCGTGCCATACTCAGGATACCCCTTTTTTAGGGGGATCCTACTCCCCTGCAGGTGATATTGTCAGCGTCTTCTAAGCCCCCCACCACGACAGGATTAATTTTCCACCAGAGTTCAAATCACCGTACAATTTCTTTGCTTCCTAAGCCATTTCAGAAAAAAAATTCAAGATCACACGATTCCTATGCTTGTAAAATCCGTCCGTTTAAATAACTAAGTGGGTGGGATTTGTTGCCATAAGTGGATCGGTATTCATTGCAGGCAAATGAATAATCGATTATTAGAATGTTTCCACCTTGGCAACCACCACCACCACACCACATTGCTTCTCTTTGCGTTAAGAATCTTTAACTCGATAAATACCTGCAGGTTTAAATCCCCCACCACGCCAGAGGTCTTCACTCGTTGTTAATAAAGGCATTATACAATCAGGCTAATAATGACCATGTCCTTTTCCTGTACTTTGGAATTGGCCAGAAGAGCGAAATACTGATTAGCTTTGCTGAAGCGCAAAAGCATTGATGTCGGGCCGCTCTAACCGGCTTACCTTCTGTTGGACACGGCTACGTCCATAAAAGTGGTCAGCAATTATCGCTTTTAGTTTGAGGCTTAATATGGCTCAAATCTTTTGCATTTTGAGCGCAGCTGGCGGAGAAATGAGGAAATTTACCGACATTAGAGTATCGACATTTAGAAGGATCAAGCGGCCAGTATTGATATTTAAGGAGTTATGTCCTTTTGTGATTTAAAACGTCATTTTCAGTTAGTGAGTCAAGATCATTGAACAGATCAACAAAGAAACTGTTTTTTTTTTCTTAATTCTTATTCCGGCTTACTCAGCCTCACTTCCGAAAAATGAAGGAAATGATTTTAGTAAGATATACATAGACTTACGGAATTCGTTTAAAAAATTCTAAGCTTCATCCTTAAAGAAATGCTATAGCTGAACATAGTTGCTGTGGTAACACCTTATCTTGTAAAAAATCAAAAAACTTTTGAAAAACTAGTCCAGATTTTTGTCTTAATTTCTGTGCAGATGAAAGGTGAAAAGTGTGAGACAAATCTAAGATCTACATGAGGCTTAGAACTTTTTACACGATCCGCGTATATTGAATGGCTAAGATCGAAATGTATATGTATATCTATTTGATAGAGACCCATTGACAGGCCGAGATAGATAGATCGATAGATAGATCGATTGATCGATAGATAGACTACTTTTCATTTTTAAAAAGCAAATTCACATGATTATATCATTTTGAGATTATTGTATTTTGCATTTATAGATATTAAGATACTATTATAATATATACATATATAGAGAATGAAATAATTATCATTTCGCATTGAAATAGCCTTCTAAATTAATTCAATACCATAAAATAAAATAATTTGTGCAATACTTCAAATTACAATATATATATATATATATATATATATATATATATATAGTTCGTACTCCAGTCGTGCTATTACATTCACTTTCGGGCAAATACCCTTCGGAAAGGTATGAACCCCCTTATCCTCCCAGCTATGGGTTAAATAGTACCACTACTGTTCTTCTAGGAGAATAGCTTTGGCATTAAATAACCTTAAAAGAGTTGATATGCCATTAAACAAAGAAACCAAACCAAACCTATATCTTCGAAGAAAAAATTATTTGCTCTGTGGATTTTATTTACATTGAGTTCTTTACCAGGATTGTTTAATTTAATATTCTATTTTTGAATATTTTATTGGAATTATGCCTTACTCCGGATTTACTGGATTGAATAATATCTTATATATATATATATATATATATATATTAGGATAGTGTTGATGTATTGTAAACGGTGCTTCGCAATAGGCGGTTTCTTGCCGTTGTCTGATGAACGCATACGAGAGACACTGACTGTTATATATATATATATATAGTCATCCACAGACAGATCTGTTTCGTTCTATCAAAACTCATTAGTGTGGCTAGACATATTAACTTCTCGTAGCTGGGATCGAAACCCGGTTGACTCAAACGCCAATCCAAGCTTCTAACCCTTCAGCCACGAGGAGCCAGTAGCAGCGAAGTAAATTTTAAACGGTTATGAATCAAAATTACTATTGTTTACATACATCCGTTTAACGGCTACCGAGACCTCAATTCATATATGAAGAGACTTGCAATAAACGCTAATGGCAACACGATTACTTCATTTGCTAGAGAACTCAAACCTACGTGGGTAGGGGAGTATATATCTCTGTCTGTCTGTCTCTCTCTCTCTCTATATATATATATATATAGTGTGTGTGTGTGTGGTATCACTTTAGAGTAACTACATCTAAATCAAATTTTTATAAAAATCAAATTTTTCTTAACAAAATAGACCATGATTTCATTATTTTCTCTGAAAACTTATAGAATCAAACAAAATACCATTAGGTGTTATTTTGTACAACACACTACAGCATTAAAACTCTGTACCCAAAATAAGGACATACCTTAACTATCTGCAATTTCATTTTCAGCCAATGAACTTTAATTCCATGTGTTGGCCGTAGTACGATACAATTTTTTCAGGTACCTAGCTTTTTGGAATTTCGAATTGAACAGGATTTGATTATTCTTATTCCATTGTACATACTTGGGTGAAGTTTAGGACAATTTTTCTATTTCATCTTTTGTTACTCACCCTTTGTGATATTGATTCCTTTGGAGCAACTGAAACAGAATATACATATTCACTATGATCATGTAATCGAACTCATGACAAACAGTTACATATATATATATATATATATATATATATATATATATATATATATATAAGAATAAACTTTCTTTCAGAAAAGAGGTAAAAAGAGCTCAATGCTTTTCGTTTCAGTAAATAAACGCAGGTTTAAGGAGGTAAATTACAAGGAAAAGGAAGTATCTGAATCAAATCTTTGTATCACATTCGGCTCGTAGTTGAGGTTTTGGGTAAATACATATTCATGAGTGATACTGTACTCTCTCTCTCTCTCTCTTTCTCTCTCTCTCTCTCTCTCTCTTATATATATATATATACATAAGTTGGCCGACTATAGTCGAGAGTTACCTGAAGGCTCCCTTTTCAATAGCCATTACACCGAGGTGTAAGGAAGGGCGCTACTCCTTTCTCAAGATTGTGCTACTTTAATTCAATCCATCCTTTCTAATGCTCGTTGCAAGGCGGCATAAAGTACCATTTTTTGAGTCTTGGGTATGAATCACATGGGATTGAATTCCGGTTTCCCGGACCACCCCTCACTCTCTCACTTTCTCTCTCTCTCTATATATATATATATAAATATATATTAATACGGATATCATCATCTCACGCTGACAGCACAGAGTTCCCTGATTCTCTCTCTCTCTCTCTCTCTCTCCATCTCATAACCCCTCCCTATCATTTATCGTTTTTGGTAGGTCTTCAAGGTAAAATCCTGCGTCCAGACAGAGCTGATATATATAAATCTTTGCTGGTCGGTCAACATTGGCACGTCTATGCAAGAGTCTGTAAGAGAACGTCACTTATGAGTTCGTCCTTACTTCTTCAGCAGTGCCCCGCATATCTTGTTTGTCTTACATGAATGAATTGTGAGACGGGAGGCATGTGGCCGTACAGCTATTGTAGATTTTTGCTTCCAAGATTAGTCTGAGAGAGCGGTTTGGTTTCGTTTCGTTTCGTTTTATGGCATATCAACCATTTTAGGTTATTTAATGCCAAATCTTTTTCATACATACATATTAAATATATGATTTCTAAACACATTTTGTTAATAAGGTGTTTAAACGAGCCTCATTTTTTTGCACGCAGTTAAATAGTTTCACATACTTCTATATAATCCGAATACACAGTTGAACGTAAAAACAGTTCTATTTCAAACAATTCAGTTTAGCAGAAGTACAGAGGGGTTTTTTTTGCTTACACACAGTTAGTTATTTGTTTAAATACAGTTTTTTTGTTTACACACAGTTAAATATAAAAATAGTTCTATTTCAAACAATTCAGTTTAGCGTGAGTACACAATTTGATTTTTATCATTAAGGGTTTTTGGACTATTGTCTTCAACTTTATTGTTATTTCCACAATATTTCGCCCGATTCCGTTAACCATAACTGGGTACAAATGTTAAGAATTCCTGTATTGTTACTCAATCCTGCAGTCAGGATTGAACCTGCAACCTCCAGATGATTGTCGCCTTAGAAGCTTAGGGAATCAACGCTTATAACGGTTACGCTACATAGCGTAACGGTTATAGGCGTTGAGGGAGTCTTACCCCCTGCAGAGAAGCAGTCGGTGTATTCTGCAGACCCAGCCAACTAGGTTAGCATTTTGTTTGTGTCCAAGTGGTGCATCCATATAGTAGTATGGATAAAGCTACAGCTTGGAAGACGCCCTGTTTGTTATTTTATCGGATACTCTCTCCATAGCATTCCATGCCTTCGCTAAGTGTACGTTGACATCACATTCAGTAGATGAGATATTGCAGCCGAGGTGTTTGAACAAAGCCACTAATTTTAGAGGTTTGCCTCTAAAAGTCGAGGTGGCTCCTTTTTGTTCAAAGCACTTGCACTTTGAGGTTTTTTTGCATTCACGTTAAAGCCAATGCCTTCCGCTGCTTGCTCTGGGCTATGCAGTTGGGATTCTGCGTGGGATGTATTTGCAAGAAGCACAAGTTTCGTTTACGTAGTTTAAATCTATCATAGTTTCTGCGAGATATCGTCTGCTTTTTGCCTTTTTTAAAAATTTGAAACCATTGTCTTTTATTAGATATATTGACGTCTGAAGTACGAAGTTTAGGCAGCGTCTAAAGAAATTATAGTGCAAATGTATCTCCTTGCAAGAATCTTGCGACTATGTCAAGGAAGTTATAGTCTCCATCCAATGATCGAACTATTGCTTGCCTGTTTTTAAAGCATCATTAGTGGAAGACCTAATGCAAGTAGTGTCTGCTTCATCTTTCTTCAGTGTATGGAATCTAATACTTTGAAGAAGTCGATGAACCCTAAAGAGAGAGAGAATTGTTATATATGTATATATATATATATATATGTGTGTGTGTGTGTGTGTGTGTGTGTGTGTGTGTGTGTGTGTGTGTGTGTGTGTGTGTGTGTGTGTTAAAATGATAGATTAGATTGTGGTGAATATGAAAAAATGATAAAAATAAGTTGTAAGATGAATATATCAGACACTTATAATGGTTTAGTAGTTGTGATATTTCATTCATTTATTCCAAGAACTTCATCAGACTAAACATTTTTAAATGTTTTCTATATTTAAGCAAATTAGAAAAGCAAATAAAATAACGGAGAAAATAAAGGTATAAAAGGGGGAAGGAGAGGATCTAAAGATAAGAGGTAAGAAAGAGAAAAAATAGAGAGGGGATGTAGATGAAGGTTTAAGTGATGGTGGTAGGGTTTTTGGTTTTGAATTTAATTTTTCTTAAGTGAGTAGCAAGAAAATTGAGGCATTTTTGATGGGTATATTTCTTTTAGCTCACTAAAATTAATTCTACTTCTATATGATCAAAAATCTCTAATGAAACCTGACACATTTGACCAGATCACTATACAGACAGTCACAGTCAAAACCCTACCACCATCACGTAAACCCATATCATCTTCCCCTCTATATTTCTACCCTTACTTTCCTCTTATCTTTAGACCCTCTCCCACCCCCTTTTATACCTTTATTTTTTCCGTCATTTTATCTATTTTCCTCATTTGCTTAAATGTAGGTTTTGTTGGGTTTGGTTGGGTTTCTTTGTTTAATGGCATATCAATCTTCGTGTGTTATTTAATTCAAAGCCATCTTTCTAGAAGAATACTAGTGGTAATATTTAACCCAAAGTTGGGAGGATAAGAAGGTCCATACCTTTCCCAAATGTATTTGTCTGTGTTGTATAGCCATTTACGCAAATATAAGCTGGAAACATAGTCAACGATAATGACGACTTCAATAAACGAACGAACGAACACACTTCTTTACAAAAATATATAACTCTCACACTTTATTCTCGAAAGGGTTGATGTCTGTTGTGTGTGAGAGATGAACGAGTCCATCTTTGGGGTATGGTAGGATATGTCCCCATAACACTAATAAAGACTATCCAATAGAAACATTAACATTTTTTAATCACCAGAGGAAGATTCCTAGAATGTGGAGACTGAAATTATTATATAAATGTACTCCCATAAGGGTGTTGAGATTTTTTTAATTAGCATGTGTGTGTGAGTGTGTGTGTGTGTGTGTGTGCACGCGTGTGTGTGTGCGAGATTAGATATTAGCAGTGTTAGTATATAAATAAATACTGTGTGGAAACTATCACTTCTATTTGCCTTCATACACATTTTATAGACAACTAAATCGATCGATTGGCTGACTGCTGCGAAAGGTTTGAATAGAATCTTAGATTAATTAATTAAACTTAATAACTTGAAAAAGATTGATATTAAGAGGATAGATAGATAAATAAAGGAACAGACTAAGTGAGATAGATAGATAGATAGATAATGAAGAGGATAGATAGATAGATAGATAATGAACAAGATAGATAGATAGATAGATAATGAACAAGATAGATAGATAGATAGATATGAAGAAATTTTGAAACTTGATCTTCTGAGAAAGATAGACGAATATGAAAAAATGTGAAACATGGTCCTCATAGATAGATAGATAGATATTTTAAGTAAATAAGATATATATATTAAGAAATTGTGAAATTTGATCTTCATAGACAGGTAGATGTATATATATAGATACAGGAGAGAGAGAGGGGGGAGGGAGATGACCCCAAAATCGACGGAGATTATGAATTATGAAAGTTAGGATAAAAGCTTAATAATAATGATAATAATAAGAAGAACGCATACGATTTAGTCCTGCAAAGCGGTATAATAGACTGTCTCAAAATGTACAAGATATCCGTCGTAGTCATGAAGTTCATCAGAGGAACCAAGAAAAACAGGAAAAGGAAAATAACAACGGGAGGAAAAAGTTTAGCTGAGATAAAAATCCTGAGAGGTATATTCCAAGGAAATGCGCTTTCACCATTACTCTTTGTGATAGCAATGATGCCACTCAATCATCAACTCAGGAAATGCACAAGCAAATACACACTTAATAAATTGCAAGAAACGATGAACCACCTAATGTATATGGACAACATCAAAAATGAAAAAAAGAATTGAAAACCTTATGGCAACAAGTGAGAATATACAGTCAGGACAGAGTGATTGAAATTGGCAGAGAAAAAGGTATTAAGCTAATAATGAGAAGCGGAAAACGACAAATGGCGGAAGGAATAGAACTATCAAATCAAGAAAATCATAACCCTTGGAGAAAAGGAAAATTGCAAGTACTTGGAAATAATGGAAGCAGACACCATCAAACAAGAGGAGATAGAAAGAATAGATTTAAAATAGCATCTTAGGAGAACGAGAAAACTCCTCGAAACCAAAGTATATAGCAGAAACCTTATCAAAAGGATTAGC